>OY754985.1:5254708-5854708 GCA_963576475.1 Molanna angustata | reverse complement strand
GCAGATGTATTGACGCGAGGGATAGCAATATTATTTTTCGATCTGGTTCTATTGTTGTTTTCATGTATTTCACTATAATATTTTTTAAATGTTGTTAAAAGAGTATATTTTTTATATAAATTGTTTAGCTTTAGTACACGAAATTGTTTGAATACTTCATTGGAGGGAAAGTCTATTGGTTTCTTTAAGATTATTTTTATGATCAGTTTCTGAGTGATTTCAATCGGTTTTAAATTAGTTTTATACGTTCCACCCCATCCAAGGATTCCATATTGTAGAATAGATTGTACAAAGGCAAAGTATAATATTTTTAAATTTTGGATTGTCAGTATATTACGCAGTTGTAGAAATATGTAAATTAACTTTCTCATTCTATTTTTTGTTAACTCTATGAAGTGTTTCCATTTTAAATTTTTATCAATGGTTATTCCAAGGTATTTTACTTCGTCCTTTTTAGCTATTTTATTTTGAGTTTCGTTTTCTTGTATTATATTTATGTTGATATTATTCGTTATTTCATTGATGTTTAGACAAAAGGGAACGAAAACTGTTTTTTCTGAGTTTAATGAAAGTAAATTATCATCGAACCATATTTTGAGTTTATTAATACCTTTATTGGCTAAGTATGTTACATTTTTCCACGAATTTTCTTTAAAAATGAGTACAGTGTCGTCGGCATATGAAATTATTTTTCCGTTCAGATCAATATTAAATATTTCATTTACGTAGATTATAAATAGTATTGGGCCTATAACTGTACCTTGTGGGATTCCGAAATTACTTGTTAGGGGTTCACTTATATGATTATTTACTTTAGTGTATTGTTCTCTGTTATTGAGATAGCTATATAACCAAGTTTTAACTGTCTTTTGCAATCCAATGTCATTTATTTTATTAATTAATTTAGTATGAGATACACTGTCAAATGCTTTTCTTAGGTCTACAAAAATACCTATACATTTTTTTCTATTGTCTAGAGCGTCGATTATTTCGGATGTTAATTCAGCAATGGCGTCCTGTGTTCCCATATTTTCCCGGAATCCGTATTGTTGATTGTTTATGATATTTTTTTCATTTAGAAATTTTAATAATTGTTTTTTCACAATTTTTTCAAAAATTTTTGCTATATTCGATACAAGGGTAATTGGCCTATAGTTGCTAACAATATCTTGACTTCCGCTTTTGTAAATTGGTGTGATTATACCTTTTTTATATACTGTCGGAAATGTTCCTAGTGCAAGACTTAAATTAATGATAAATGTTAATGGTTTACAAATGTGTTGGCTCACGTTCTTTAATAGTTCTGCAGTTATTCCGTCATGTCCAGGCGCTGATCCACCTTTAAGACTTTTAATTATTTCTAATACTTCATTCTCATTAGTTTCTTTAAATTCAGATAAATTGTTAGGGTTGTTTATATCATTGTTAATTTGGTCGTTTGTGTAGTTTTTATTTATATTTTTGGCCAAGTTTTCTCCAACGGATACAAAATATTCATTGAATATTTTTGCGCATTGCTTTGGATTTTCATTTACCTGTATGATATTATTTCCATCATTTATTTGTTTAATGTCTATTTTCTTTTTGGTTTTATTAGTTATTTCATTTATTATATTCCATGTCTTTTTACTGTCGTGGCAGTTTTTTAAGAGTTTTAATTCATAATATTTGTCTTTGGTTTTCTTTATTAAATGAGTAAGTAGATTTCTGTATCTTTTATAATATCTCTTTATATTTTCATTGTCCGGGTATTTTTTGGTAAGTTTAAAAGTTTTTTCTCTCTTTCGTATACTTACTATTAGTCCATAAGTAATCCATGGTTTAATTTTTTTGTGTTTTGATTTAATATTATATTTATGAATTACTTCTGTTGACTTTTTTAAATGGCTTAGGAGTGTCTCTTCAAAATTTTGTGCACAACTATTCACGTCATGAACTTGAAACACTGATGACCATGTTTCATCTTTCAGAGACATTTTCAACTTCTCATAATTCACTTTAGCCGTTCTAACATTCATAACGCTTTCACTATTAGATTTATCATTCCTTTGACTATACAAGTATATGCAGAGATGGTGGTCTGTTATATTATTTTTCCATACAATAGTTTTTATGTTTTCAATGTCTCTTTTATTTGTCCATATATGATCCAAGCACGATGGATTTTGCCCCACCATTTCTCTCGTTGGTGAATTGATGCATGACTTGAAATTGTAGAATGTCATAGTATTAAGATATTCATCCTTTTCGGATTTGTTTATGTGTTTTAGTATATTTATGTTAATATCACCTAGAATTATACATTTTTTGTTCTTTGTTTGGAGAAGAATATTATTCTTAATTTCATTAATAAAAGTGTACACATTTGAAAGATGTGTTCGATAAATAGCATATATGTGGTATTTAATATTGTTTGTAGTAATTATTATTTCTAGGCAGTTGGCTAATGATAGTTGTATTTCCGATGCTATGACATTAGTATGTATTGATTTAATAAATGCAACAATACCACTACTTTTGTTAATGTATTTTGTTGTTTTAAAACACGTATAGTTCGGAATATGAAAATTTGAATAGTCAGTAAGATGCGCTTCTGTTAACACTATACAGTCCGGTTCATATTTTATTGAATTTAGATATACTAAAAATTCGTCAAAATTTTTCTGGATGCTTCTTATATTAAGATTTATAATAGAAAATGCGTGATTAAGATCAGAGAGGATAATCTCACATTCTTTGGATGTTTCGCATATAAATTCTGATATATTAGAATTTTCGTCGATTATAACTTGAAGTGTATCATCCATTTTTATTTTAATAGTCAATCCTTTTCTGTGCAATCAATGTTTTTTTAATTTTTTGCGGACATATTTTATCAGTTGCTGAATGTTCTGTAGAGGTTACATTAGTTTCGCTATTTTTGTTTGCTAAGATACAATTATAGCATTTTTTTTCTTTCGACACACAGTTTTCTGTTTTATGCTGTTCACTACAATGCGCACATATTGGTGGCGTACTGATTTTTAAACACCATTTTGCTGAGTGCCCAAAATTGAGACAGTGGTAGCACTGTACTAAGGGGTTACAATCTTCTACTTTGATTCTTTGATATCCGATGAATATTTTATCATTCTCGATCATAGCTCTTCTTATTTCTCTGCTTGTTTCCAAAATAATATTTTTGCTACTATTGTTCTTATTTTTAATAATTTTCTTGATTTGCATTTGATTTTCGTTCTTTTTGAGCAGTGGCGCTAGTTCTATATTTTGGGCAAATATGTCGTGTATTAGGTCATCTGTCTCGTAATCTTCTGATATTCCTTTCAATATCATACATGGTTTCTTTTTTTTAATTTCTTCTGCTTCAATTTCTATTTTTTTGGTGTTTATTATATTTGCAAGTTTAGTTGCTTCTGATTTTTGGTTACAATTTATAATCAATCTGTTTTTGGTAATTTTTTTGAGGTTAATTACTCCAATTCCTTCTTTACCTATTTTAATCTGTTTCTGCAATTTCTTCTGTATATCTTCCTGTGAAATGTTATCATGTTTTGCTTTGATTATAATTGCATATTGTTGTGGTGGTTCTCTTTTGGTGTACTTTAAAGTATCTGCGTAGTCATTAGTATTTTTGATTCCCTGTGTTGAGTTATTCTTTAATGATTCCAAATGTTGTTCTACTTTTTTGGCGTCTATGGATAGTTTAATACTTTTGGTTTTAGTGTTATTGTTCCATATTTTTTCCGTTTCATTTTTAATATTTTTGAGAATTTCAATCACCGTCGATTCCATTTATTTTTGGTCGTTAAAGTGTTAGCTAGACTTGTTTCGCTTCAATACACACTACACGACTGCACTTGTACACGGTGGTGACAATACTGTATATGACTAGTTTGATTAATGCCATGAGACATTGAGAAATAAAACCATTTAAAGTTAGGTGTGGTCGATTTGTTCTCAAGTGATTTTATAAAAAAAGTTTTCTATAGTTGTTTTTTTTTAATCGTTGTGAGTCGTAGAGATAATTTCAAATTAATTTCTGCAAAAAATTCGTTGGAGATTCGAACCCAGGACACCAGAACACAAGTCAATCGATTGCCAATCTTTAAATGGAATTACAACTTTTGAATCATTCTCTTTTTTTGAGTGTGGCACCTATGGCTTACTTTGTGGCAGAAGATGACAAGTTATTTTTATGAATATCGTTTTCCGTACGAATGAAGGGTATTTTTTAATATTTGACGTAATGAAGTAATTGTAAAGTCAAATGGTTTCCCCGAGCTGGTACGGGTTTTATGCCATCATAAATTTAATTATAATTATCGGGTAGGAGAACGCTCCGCTCAAGTCTTACTTCAGACCAGATTTATTGGTGCGTGACTCAATTCAGACATTAGACATTACCTACTAGACACTACATAGACTGGGTGTTTGAAGATATCCAAACTTGTGCATTCACCTATTATTATTATTATGTCATCAAGCTGTCTAGAGGGGGTTGGCAGAGAGAACAAGGAGCCATACTAACAGACATCATAATCTTTTATATCTATTTGTTTTTGTAGATTTTTGTATTGCTTTTCAGTTAACTTCAACAGGTCATTTGTCAAATATTATTTCTTCTTCTTCTTCTTATCAGGGTTCCCCGATGTTGGCAATCACTTGATCAAATACCTCCCGGTACTGCGCCATCCGGTACAACTCCTCCGCACTCCTCACCCCAGTCCATTCACTGATGTTACGCAGCTAAGACGTCTGCCTTCTGCCAAGTCCACGCCGTCTTCAATCTTGCCCACAGCAACAATTAGAGGATGTCATATTACTACCCATACTTACATTATGGCTTGGTCACGTGGAAATAATGAGTGAGCAACTGCCAGCCAGAGGAGTCCTTAACCATAAACCAGAGGGTGTGAGGCGTAGGTGGAGACCCAAGTTGAGATGGATGGTCTGCGTCCAGGGGGACCTGGACTCTTTGAGCGTGGTCAATTGGAGACATGGAGCCGCTGACAGATCGGAATGGTGGAGACTTATTTTGGTTGACAGGTCCACCATGGGATTTGGAGCCGATGGTGATGATGATACTTATATTATTTATATTTATTGATTTATAATTTTATTTATTAATATATTGAATTAAGTATTTATTCATTAATTTATTGATTTATTTATTAAATTATTTTTATTAATTTATCTATATATTTATTTGGTATATTTTATCATTTATTTATTTACTTATTTATTTATTTATCTATTTATTCATTATTCATTTATTTATTTATTTATTTGTTTATTTATTTATTTATTTATTTATTTATTTATTTATTTATTTATTTATTTATTTATTTAATTATTTATTTATTTATTTATTTATTTATTTATTTATTTAATTATTTATTTATTTATTTATTTATTTATTTATTTATTTATTTATTTATTTATTTATTTATTTATTTATTTATTTATTTATTTATTTATTTATTTATTTATTTATTTATTTATTTATTTATTTATTTATTTATTTATTTATTCATTTATTTAATTATTTATTTATTTATTTAATTATATAAATTAATAAACAAAAAAATAATTAAAAAATAGTAATAGATCAATAAATAAATTTACAAGAAATAAAATAATAATTAAAAAAAATGAAAATAAAAAAATTAAGTACCTAAGTACTTAACAAAAAATCATTACAGATAACAAATATATATATACTAATAATTAAATAAAAAAATATATATATAAATAAATGACAATGCCTATCAATTAATAATATAAAAAGTTAAAAGGTACAATACAATACAATTACCCACATACTATTACATACAATTATTGAGTGTATGTAGGTAGGTACATAATATGTAGGTATACATACATAATGTAATACATATTTTTATCAGATGGCGTAGTAATTTATTTCCTAACAATATTAGTAAGTATAATGCAAACTCAATTAATGCGTAAAGCTGTGAGGCACCGGATAAGAATAGTGTTTCCACTATTTCCTATTATCATCCTTATCGGGTGTCCCGTAAAAGCCGGGTAAACTAAAACAGTCAAAATAACATCTTAAATAGTTCAGCAATGTTTTCAACACCCATTCTGAATGTAATGCCTTCTCAGGTAACACTAGAATGGTGCAATACTTTGTCAAATGAATCACGACACATGCGTGTATCTTCACACACCAAATTCGTCTCACCTAAAAAAGGTATTACATCCAGAATGTGTGATGGTGAACCTCATTCTTGAACTATATGAGATGTCCTTGTTGCCTGTTGTATTTTCGATTACCCGGATTTTTAGTATTGAAAATGTACCTACTTTTAAAAAATGCATTTAGGCATTGTCAATTTTTCAAAAAGAAAAAAAGATATAGGTGCACTATCTAAGTTGCGTGAAATTTAGTGTTAGCAACAACCCAATTGTTTTTATTCCTCACTAACCCAAGGAGCTATAGTGGGGAGTTATGAATTCGCAATTTTTAAGGCTAGTTATTTATTGCAGATTATCAACTAGTATCATGTTGAGATTGTATTCTGAAAGCGTCATCACAATGTATCTGTGTGTGTATGCTATGTACTGTGTGATATGTACGGCGTGTTCTTATCAATTACAGACTATAAATGATCTGTATAAAGAAGTCAAAGAACAGACTAATAAAGCTGCAGTTATCTCCGGATGCATGAGGGACATTGTTTGGGCCAATAAACATATGCTAGTTGAGAGTAAGGTCCGAATATATAAAACCTGCATCAGACCCATAATGACTTATGGAGCTGAAACAAGGGCAGACACGGTGAGAACAAAACAGCTACTCAGAACAACAGATATGAAAACACTAAGACCTATCTTGGGCAGAACCCTTAGAGACAGAATCCCCAACAAGGAGATCCGCAGAACCTGCAATGTGGAGGATATTGTAAGGTGGAGCAGGCAAAGAAGACGATTCTGGAGAGATCATGTTAAGAGGATGAATCCAGAAAGGCTGCCAAAGATTGTAATGCGCGAGATACCGGAGGGACGCCGACCACCGGGAAGACCATCAAAGAGATGGAGGGACAGCTGGACATCCTCGTCCCAGGACCTGTAAATACAGATCATAGATCTAAAAAAAGAGGAAGAAGAATTACAGACTAAACTACTATGTGTGTGTGTGCTGTGTGCTGCGTACTATATACTATGTGCTATGTTCTTTTTGCTATGTGCTGTGTATCATGTAGTATGTACGGCTTTAAATACTTCATTCGATTATTTTCAAATATTGCAAATTTGTAAATGTAATACTCGCTTAGATACATCACTTTCACAAAATGGCATTGAAGAAGTATGAAGTTTTCATAATAAAATATTTAAATCAAAAATATTTCATGGAAATACTGCATATATATATTCTATACATACAAAATTTGAATACTATGTGGAGTGACTTGTTGGTGAGGAGTTTAGTGTTGGCCACAAACCACGCGTGTTTTTTTTCGTGTTGGTCACATTCAAGTGGTTATTCGATACATTCACAAAATTTCCATATTTTTCATTTCGTTCATTTCATATTATTTAAATTAAAGCACTGGTGGTCAATGAACAATATATTTCCATACTAGGTATGCGGCCAAACCGTTTAATTGTCGATTTGCATGTAATTCGCCAAATAACTCGTACGCTACAATTAACTTTATCGTCTATGTTTTCTGCTGAAGAGTTTTACATAATGTACGTTTTTAAAAGTAATAATATTAATCTTTTATTGTGTAAGAAACTGTACCTATCACTATGTAGAAAACATGTTGCCAGCAGGCAATTTCTACCAGTCAACCACTATATTCCACAACGATGTTCGAGGGAATTCCTTTGGACCCATTGGACTTGCGGACCTTATATTTACGAACTTCAGGGCTTTCAATACTATTCGCTAAAAATACGATGCACTCTTATCACTTTCAGTACTATTTGTTTATAATCAGCTCTCTTTGGCACTTGCTGGAGGTCAGCAGGTATCTGCAAAATTTTAGAGTTCTCAGACTCATCGCATGCTCTTCATGTGTTTTTGCATAGTTTTGTAAAAGGCCGTAATTATTAATTTATAGAAATTGTTATTTTTTCTTTGTAACATTTTTTTCTCCCTTCAGTAATTAATATTTTATATAATTATTTGTACCTACTGAAAAGAGCATTAAAAAGGTTTAAACATAATTTGTATATTAATATTCCATTGTTAATATTATTATAAACTGTTGGTTCTATATATAAATAAAACAAATAAATAAAATAAATATATAAATATGTTTATTGGTATACAATCAACTTGTTTTGTCTATCTTATATTGATCATAAAAGGTAAAAGAGATTGTTATATGGCAAAAAATCATCGCCCATGAGTTGACGTTATCACAAAAACGGCGCTATAAAAATCATCATAGTTTATTACGTATTAATACAATATTATTTATATACTTGTGGATATATTTGTTTGAATATAACTACATACCTAATATATAACTAGAATTCATAAAATTTTGTTATTCAACAAAAATCAATAAACTCGCCATGCACTTGCGCAGGGTGCAAGGAAGTGTTTATTTTTATTTTTAAAATCACTGTCGGTTTAAATTGTTACAAAATGATTTTACTTTTCGTTAAAATTACATCATAATCTATATACCTAATATTACCAACACTTTGAAAATGGTCACTGGATGACCGAAACTAGTCAGTGTCATTAAATTAGTAGAACTAAAAACTTTGGTTTTATTTTACCATTCCAAATTTATTTATTATTTGAAATGGAGTTCTACCAAGAATTGTCCGTAGAAAAGTTAAAAAAAAAAAAAAAAAAAAAAAAAAAAAAAAAAAAATTACCAATATTGTTTATGGGTAAGTAAATTATCATTTTATAATCTCAACCACTTATTAAGGAAGTAAACTAAAAATTTCGTAAGATTTGACTATAATCAAAAAGCAATATCTTTAATACATATATACTTATGCATCAATGTGTGTAAAAATAATACAATTCATAGTTAATTATCTATCATAATTTGAAGTAAGTACCTTACATATTAAATTCATTACAAGTATATATTATATTCAATGCAGCCACAGTTAAATTACTTATTGTTATTGACCAATCAATATTATTTACTAAATTTTGTTCTATAAAAGTAAACATTGGATTTTAGTAAGCATTCAAGTACTATACTCACTGTGAACTAATCGTTAAGCCGGTTGCAGACCGAAAGCTAAGCTAAGTTAGTTTAGTTTTCATACAAGTGTGCAGACCGCAAACTAGTATGAAAAATTTCCTCAGCAATGCGAGCTATGTTAAACTAACTTAGTTTAGCTTTTGGTTTGCATCCGGCTTAATAGGCTATAGTAGGCTATATTGCCATACCATACCATCACGCCATTTCCCTATTTGGGGTAGGCAGAGAGAACCGAACGCCAGACTCCTCTCTCTTGACACACATTCCTCGCTTCATTCACGTCCATACACGCTCTATCACCATCTTTCAAAATCCCATTTATGTGATCGTGCCAACTTTTTCTTGGCCGATCTCCACTTTTCGTTCCTCTTTTATCAGCCTTGTACACTTTTTTTGTCAGACGGTCATCACTCATTCTTTCTATGTGGCCGAACCACCTTTGGACATTTATTTTCATCTTACTTAAGATATTTCTTTCAATCATATGTACATTCTCGTCTAATATCCTCATTTCTTATTCTATCATACATCGTTTTACCACACATTCGTCTTAGTGACCTCATTTCAACCGAGTTAATTCTACTTTCATGCGTCTTTTGCCATGTCCATCTCTCACTAGCATACATTAGAGTCGGTACGACGATACCATTGTGTACCGCGAGCTTTGCTTGCCTCGAAATAATTGGGTCAGCCATTACCGGTCTTAATGCACCATTCACTCTATTACCTGCCGTTACTCTCCTTTCAATATCTTTTTCCAATCTATATAGTATATTTTGCTATATAGTATATATATAGTACCTATAGGCTATATAGTATATTTTGAAAATAATTTCCCTAGAACCCTCAAAAGATACGTCTTTTAAATAAGAAACAGTTTGTATGTACATCTTTATTCTATTGCATGAGTTTTTTGAAATTTGAATTTGTTTAATACTTTACTTGTATAATTAGTTTTTTATTATTTTATTGTAAGTAATTAAAAAACTATGAAGACGATTTTTACTTCAATCGAAAGAGAATAGAAAATCTACCGGCTTAGTTTTTTATTATTATTATATTGTAATAACTATTCATGCTATTTAAAAAACCTCTAAATTTTACCTTTTTTGCACAAAAAATGTTGTATATCACATATCAGGTGATATACCTACAATATTTTTTCGTAATTCATATTTTTGAAGGTAATTTAGTGTGCATTTTTGCGTACATCTGTATACCCAGGCTATACAAGGGTCTTAATAGTCTGAGAGAGAACTCAATAAGAAGGCATAATTGGTGAACGTTGCGCAAGTGCATAAAGTGATCACGTAAACCAGCCGATGACAGTTCGTAAGCCCTGTAGGTGCCTGAGTTCCTGCCCCCCTAGACAACATGTCATTAAAGCTAAGCGTTATATCGCTAAGCGATAGAAATGTATGAAATTGGTGGCTGTCACGTGATGTCATAGCCACCAATTCCATACATTTACTATATTCCAACTTCGTCTCTATTGAAATGTTATTGAATCCATAAAATCAAGGTGATTGACTGACAATTTTTTTTTTAATTCCAGTCTGGTTTGTTCTTAAAATGCATAAAAATCAACAATTTTTGGGTTTCCGATAATTTAAATCACGTATAAACCATTTTTAACGCACGCGATAGTTACCCTTACTAACACGTAACTTCATACTGTATTTGGCGGTTTTATCATGTTTTCAGTCACTAGATTTAACGTAATTTACCTTTAGGTTGTAAATAAATAACGATACATGTGAATAATGAAAGTCTATGTCAGTCAGAACGAATGGTCTGTTAATTTACACAGAATTAAGTAGATACATTAATATACCTACACAATAAATAAATAACATTGTATGTATTTATATCAACATTCTAGGAAGTAACTGTACCTAACATTCTACAGAATGAAGAAATTGACTCACTCTAAGTTAGAAATGTTTGTAAGTAGTCAGTTACGAAAATATCTAAAATAATGTTTACTTACGTCTATCAGTGGCGTAGCGACTAGGTATTGCAATCCAGCAGCGTTTTCAATCCAGCAGAAATTTGCGGATTTTCTTAAACCTCCGCACTGGATCCAGCAATTTTTGTTTTTCTTTAATAAAAACTAAAATATCACATTAATATAAGGCAATTACGCGCAAAACTCTTTTGTAAGACGTAGTTATAACGATAAATCTGCAATCGATATTCTACATAACGATATTGCAGCTTTTAAAAGAAAACTCTTTAATGTTGTGTGAACTTACATGTGGGTGCGTATTAACTTTTTATTTTATTTTATAATTGTTATTTTCTTATATTTTATTTCAATCTTGTTAATTCTTTCTCTTATTTCAAACTAATGTTTTTTTCTTCATAAAGTATCTTATTGTTAATCATTTATAAACTTTGCTGGTTTATATGATTATTTTTTTGCCAATTGTCTTTTTTTGTCGTGTACAATTATTCATCCTCTTCTTCTTCGTCAAAATGCTCTCACGCTCTTTAAAACTCTCACGCTTTTTTTATTGTAACACTAGTATGTGCATTTTAATTTTAACCAGAATAATTTAGATATGTTTTTTTTATTGTTTTTTTGCAGTGGCGGCTGGCGACCTAAAATATTAGAGGGGCTCAATTTTTTTCTTGAAAGGAAATGTGTATTTAAAAGGAGAAAATATTCAGTACACTTGTGAAATTTCGACAGAGGTGAAAAAATATTATTTTCATGCATATGCATGATCAGTGTTTATCATCATTCTCCTGTTAAGCTGCAATTACAATACCTGAAAGAAAGGGGGGTCGGGTGGATCATATATCATACATGTTGAATTTAGTTGTTTTTGTCAGAGTCAGAATTCAATACCTACATCAGAATTATTGTCAAAAAGTAAACACGGAAAACAACATTCACTACACCTGCAATACGCATTCTTTTCACTACACCTGCAAAGCCATGACGTTTTTTATTACAAATTCATCTTAAAACTTCGAATATATTTACGTGATTTACAAGAACTAATTTGAGATAATGAGATGATTGGCCGGGAGGCCCTTAGTTTTTCACATTCACACGATCATCGTAATTAAAGTAACGCGAAATTAAATTATGTATACTATTCACCGTGTACTATTGTCAAAAATTATCATTAAAAATATTAAATTAACCCTATTTCATCACTCTGCAAACACAACATGCAAAAAGGCGCGCCGCGCTGTCATCAACGGCCTTCAGCACTCCAGCTGATCGCTTATTGCAAAGTGCGCCATGGATGTAATGGATGGAACTTTCGAACCAATATGCATTAAGACATTTGAGTCCAATAGGGGGTGTGGAGAAACCTTCTGGCGGCCATCTTGCTCGACCCAAATGTAGCACTGGTAGCACAAGGATGTACACTAACTGGATAGATAGAGGCATTCGTAATCGTAATATTTTTGAAGCCGCGCGTCCAACCAGTCTGTCGTGTGGCGTCTAGCTGTCAGGGTGTCCTTTGCATACCTAATTTATTATTTTTAAAATCATTTTTGTGTTGAAACAGTGTATTATTTGTTCTATGAAATATTAAATAAAAAGAAATATGGTGATGTGTGCTGCTTTTAGTTGCAAAAGTCGATCGAGTAGATTTAAATCATCCCAAGAAAAAGGATTGTCACATTTTAGGTAAGTGGATTTGTGTTGCATTTAATATTAATGGTCTTTTAGATTTTTTAACATTATTTTCACCGTTAATATGTTCTTTGAAGTTGTTGTTATATGTATGTATATACATTAGAAATTGGGCTGTAGGTATTCTACAGACAAAAATAATGTCCCTAAAGTAACTTGTGTTTTTTTAACATTTGTCGGCCTTCGTGGCCCAGTTGGTTCGGTATCTGAGCAAAAGGTCCTCGGTTCGATACCCGGTGGGGACACATAAATATCACAAATCTCCAGAATGTGGCAACTTGTCATTGGGTGCGTGTTGAATTAATATTTGACATAGCACCTACCTGTTAGTTGCCCGAGAAGCAATACAAAATTAAAATAACACGTGTATTTTCTGGGAGCACACGTGTTTTTTTAAAGATAAAACGCATTTTTTAATCTAATCTCATTTGAAAATATAAATTGTAGGTACCGCATTTTTATCGCTGACGGCGTTAACATGTAGAACTCCATTAAAAAATCAAGAAAATAATCTATTTTCACCAGTTTTTATTTTTAATACAATTTGGCCATTATATAATATTGTAAATATATTGTACTTATTCGGATAATTTCTAAAAGTACATAATAATTTTTATTGCTTTATTTACATTTTATAATTTTATTGTTGTTATACATTGTATACATTTTATATTTTTTTATATTCCTTTGCTTTGAGTATGTAGGTACAGTAAAGTCTTGAAAATATGCAGTTTTCTATATACATATAATATATTTGTTTTCTATAGTGAAATAATGGTTTTATTTACTCCAGTTTACACCAATCTTGTGCTTCATTTACTAAAATAAATTATATATATGAAGATAATCAGCACTTTCTTGAAATCGCCCTACAGCTTCAAAAATTTGATCAATGCATCCATCCATTACTTTAGTTACATCCGTGGTCACTATGAAACTTGGTTCGAGCAAGATGGCGGTGACCCCCCCCCCCCCCCCCGCGGTTGCAACAATTTTATCTATGCTTCCATCCATTACCTTATATCACTGCCTTGCTTCAAACATATACATCCATGAAGTGCGCAGACGCTAATATTAGTTGTGTTCATAAATACACTAATTCATTTACAACTTACTGGAAAGAGATATATTCCGGTAAATTCATGAACATATATAGGAACGTGCCCGAGAGCTCCATACATTTCGCATCATATTGTACTACGGCATTGGAATCAATTATATGAGTTTACATACAGTTCTTCGGGCACAAGTACATTGTGCCCGCGGAACAAAATTTTTCATAGAATCTCGCTGTATGAAACGAACTATTGCAATATTTTACTATTACAACCATAAGGTGGAAACACATTTATTTTTATTAAAAATAATGAATTTCCAGAATTAATTTAGCAAATATTTTTGGAATCTATCGAACAAAATTTTTGGGAGGGCTCAGCCCGAGAGCCCCTTTAGGGGAGCCGCCACTGTTTGTTTGTTCCTTTTACTTTTGCTATGAGAATTACAAATTTTAGCCGCAGTAATATTTGATGTTCCTTTTCTCCTCGTGTTTCGAATGTACCCGCCCAATGATAATTAAAGAAAAAGAAATAACAAATATGAAAGAAATAATAAATAGAATAAATAATAAATATGTTTAGGCATTACCACTTTTATATAAGTGAAAATATGTTACTTAGGCATGAAATTGTATGTATCATTTTTGTATTTATTATTGTTATGTATGCTGTATGTTTTCCAAATAAAATAAAATAAAAAAATATTTAGAAACTTTATTGATTGCGGATACGCAGCGCTGGATCCAGCAAGTCGAATCCCTAGTAGTAATCTAACAACGGGGTGCAATTTGCATGAATGTCCATAATTTCTATCTACGCCACTGTCGTCCATATCGTAATATTTTACTTCCTCAGATTTAAACATGCATTATTCAATTTGTATTTGTCCATATACAATTCTTTTCAACGAGAAAACATTGGAAGAAATTCATTATAGAATTAATCATTTATATATTGCCAATTCTTGAAATGAGATAATTTATATAGTGCCAATTCATGAAATGAGATCATTTATACAGTGCCAATTCATGAAATGAAATCATTTATACAGTGCCAATTCATGAAATGAGATTATTTATATAGTGCCAATTCATGAAATGAGCTAATTTATATAGTGCCAATTCATAAAATGAGATCATTTATATAGTGCTAATTCATGAAATGAGATCATTTATATAGTGCCAATTCATGAAATGAGATAATTTATATGGTGCCAATTCATGAATTGAGATAATTAATAAATTGTGCCAATTCACGAAATGAGATAATTTATATAGTGCCAATTCATGAAATGAGATCATTTATATAGTGCCAATTCACGAAATGAAATCATTTATATAGTGCCAATTTGAGGGCGCTAAATCTAAACCGACTGAGCAAATGAAAACTTGACCCTGTCACGTGAGTGTGGAGATCGAAAATTTGTGTCTTTTTGCTCGGTTGGTATAAGTGCAAACCGCCCCCCCCCTACCACGGCGAAAAACCTCAAGAAGTTTGACGGCAATTATGGCAGGTAGCCCATAAAACCTCAATGATAAATAAAGTCATAATTTTTGTTCAGACACGAGTGTGAATTACATAAATACCTCGCATTTAATGGCGGACACGAGTACCTATATGGTAAGTTATGTATGTACATACCATCCAACCCGCAATACCTACATAAATATCGCCGTTGCATATTGATTAAAAATCAGTGAAGGTATATATTATTATTAATACAGACACATATGTAGGTGTATGAGCATGATAAGACAAATGATTTAGTGTAATATTAAAATAATATTATTATTGCATATGGTATAGCTTCATACAACCGTCGGTCGGTCGGTGTTAATAATCGCTAATTACTACTGCGCAAGCGCGTGCCTCTGCTTGCACCCAACTCTCTCATATATGTATGTGACTACCTATAACATAATATTCACAAAACACAGGCGGGCCACTCTTAATTTTTATGTTATTATTACAGGACCGAATCAAATTATATTAGGTCCTTACATATGAAATTGGCGTTTTGCCGTACTGGCTACTTTGATCTCAAATATCTTCTCTTTGGTTAGGAATTTCAAATTCAAATTTATACAGCTATTTACTCATGCATTTGTGTTTCGAAAATTATAATTCATTTGTTTTTTTTCACAATTGTTTTTTTTCTTTGCGTCACTCAGTTTACAAAATAGAAAACTTGAAATATCGCGTTATTTATGAGTACGAGTTCCACCGTGGCACCAGTGTTGTAGAAACGGCTCGAAGGATTAATGATGTGTATGGCGACGGTGTCGCAAAAGAAAACACAGTGCGTTTTTGGTTCCAACGTTTTCATCCTGGAAATTTCGACCTACAGAACAAGCCCCTTGGACGGCCGGAGACCAAAGTTGATAATGAAGAATTGAATGCTATTGTGGAAGCGGATCCATCGCAGACCCCACATCCGAGCTAGCTGCAGGCTGCGGTGTTAGTGATAAAACTGTTTTAATCCACTTGAAGCAAATTGGGATGGTGAAAAAGCTTGAAAGGTGGGTACCTCACGAATCGAGTGAAGCAAATCAACCAACGCGCGTTTACTGCTGCGTTGCATTACTCAACCGGCACAATAATGAAGGGATTTTAAATCAAATCATTACCTGTGATGAAAAGTGGATCCTGTACGATAATCGGAAGCGCTCATCACAATGGCTGAACCCTGCCGAGCCAGCCAAACCATGCCCCAAGCGAAAATTGACTCCAAAAAAGTTACTTGTGAGCGTTTGGTGGACTAGTGCTGGTGTCGGTGGTGGTTTGGTGGACTACAGCTTTCTTAAATCTGGCCAGACGATTACGGCAGATGTCTATTGTCAGCAACTGCAAACCATGATGGAAAAGCTAGCTGCTAAACAAGCGAGGCTGGTTAATCGCTCTAGGCCACTGCTGCTCCATGATAACGCTAGACCACACACTGCACAACAGACGGCTACCAAATTAGAAGAGCTTCAATTGGAAAGTCTAAGACATCCACCGTACTCTCCGGGCCTTGCTCCAACAGAAAACATTTTTTTTTCGAAATTTGGATAACTTCTTGCATGGGAAAAAAATCAACTCCGATGGGGCAGTCCAAACCGCCTTCAAAGATTTTATTGATTCCCGTCCGAATGTTTTTTTTAGTAAAGGTATCGATGAACTACCTATGAGATTGCAAAAGTGCATAGATAGCAATGGTACATACTTTGATTAAATAAATATATTATATTAAAAAAAATAGACTTTATGTTCCTCCCATACAAAACGCCAATTTCATATGTAAGGACCTAATATTTAATATATCATTTAAAATAATGAAGGTAAAATAATCTATATAGGTACTTAATGTCAAACATGCCAACTTTGCCATCCAAGGTATCTTAGCTCAAAGGGCATTTCATAACCATTAGTGTGAAAAAATATTTCAGAATTTCGGCAAAACTGATTAGTTTGACAAAAAATATATTTTAGATACGACTAGTTGCATGTATCACATGAGATCCAACTGTCGATATCGATAGTATGTATAGTTGAAGAATATGTACCAAACTATAAACCCATAAATACAAATTATTGAATATTTTAAGATATTTTGTTTTCTATACAACACATCTGGTTATGTATGTCAAGATAGGACAGTATGGAGGTCAGTCCTTTTTTCCTACTCAGAATATGAAAACATCATGGTGGTATGTATGTATGTTTGGAGATTAAGTATCAAACTATTAAGTCTACTTAGATATTGTGTATAGGCGACTGCCATACAAATTGTATGAAGCGATTTCGTCACTAAATTCAATTTTTATTAAAATTGTTAAAAAAATTGTGATGTACTCCTACAATGTTAAGAAAAAATAAATTCTAGTTATCTAGTTGGGGTGTTTCGGCTATTTTTTGATATTGTTAAAAATTATGGAAATATAGTCAGTTAACACATAAGTTCATCATAAAAAAATGTTTTTCTTAATAAAAAATGTTTGAGAAACCCTGGAATTTTTCTGAAAAAATCTATTTGAGGTTTTGTATTTGTCTATGTTTATAACAATTTTCAGCGTTCTAGCTTTTATGGTTTCTGAGATATATGGAAAAATAAAGTAAAAATTCAAAAGCTGACAACCCCTGACTGAAACAAAAAATCAAAATTCCGAGTATAAAAGTTTTGTCGGCCTATAACTATTTATATATTCTGAAATTTTAGACTCTGTAAATTGAGCGGATCAAACATACAGAGACACTAAATGTTCTTCTCCGTATTCTGAGTAAATCCATATATATATCATATATGCTGCGAAGTTGGTGTTTTTTGACTTCAGAGATGGAAAAGCTATGAAAAATGTAGACCGTGTATACAAAGCTCGCGTATCCTGGCTTGAAACTTTTTTTTTGTTATCTTGAACAAATCGACAGTTGGAAAAATAAAATAATTGTCTGGTTAAATTTAAAAAAGCGCGTTTATTTTACATCTTACACAAAAAAATAGTTGGAAAAATATTTACTTTATGTCATATCCCATTATGAAGTCGGCGACAAGCAAACATTTTTAGATGGCACTCAACGTATCGTATACAATTAATTAATTTATTTATTTATGGACAATGGAAATGAAGGTTCTAAGGTCAATCACTGGAAAAACTCTCCGAGATCGTGTTCGCAATGTTCAAATAAGGAAAACATGTGGAATACAGGACATCATTCGGTGGAGTAGATCCAGAAGAAGACATTGAAGGTACCACGTAGCCACAATGGACAGTGATAGACTTGCGTATATAGCAGCAAATGAACATGTGGAATAGAGGACATCGTTCGGTGGAGTAGATTCAGAAGAAGACATTGGAGGGACCACGTAGCCAGAATGGACAGTCATAGACTTGCATAGGTATATTGCAGCAAATGAACATGTGGAATAGAGGACATCGTTCGGTGGAGTAGATCCAGAAGAAGATATTGGAGGGACCACGTAGCCAGAATGGACAGTCATAGACTTGCGTATATAGCAGCAAATGAACATGTGGAATAGAGGACATCGTTCGATGGAGTAGATCCAGAAGAAGACATTGGAGGGACCACGTAGCCAGAATGGACAGTCATAGACTTGCATAGGTATATTGCAGCAAATGAACATGTGGAATAGAGGACATCGTTCGGTGGAGTAGATCCAGAAGAAGATATTGGAGGGACCACGTAGCCAGAATGGACAGTGATAGACTTGCGTATATAGCAGCAAATGAACATGTGGAATAGAGGACATCGTTCGATGGAGTAGATCCAGAAGAAGACATTGGAGGGACCACGTAGCCAGAATGGACAGTGATAGACTTGCGTATATAGCAGCAAATGAACATGTGGAATAGAGGACATCGTTCGGTGGAGTAGATCCAGAAGAAGACATTGGAGGGACCACGTAGCCAGAATGGACAGTCATAGACTTGCATAGGTATATTGCAGCAAATGAACATGTGGAATAGAGGACATCGTTCGGTGGAGTAGATCCAGAAGAAGATATTGGAGGGACCACGTAGCCAGAATGGACAGTCATAGACTTGCATAGGTATATTGCAGCAAATGAACATGTGGAATAGAGGACATCGTTCGGTGGAGTAGATCCAGAAGAAGATATTGGAGGGACCACGTAGCCAGAATGGACAGTGATAGACTTGCGTATATAGCAGCAAATGAACATGTGGAATAGAGGACATCGTTCGGTGGAGTAGATCCAGAAGAAGATATTGGAGGGACCACGTAGCCAGAATGGACAGTGATAGACTTGCGTATATAGCAGCAAATGAACATGTGGAATAGAGGACATCGTTCGGTGGAGTAGATCCAGAAGAAGACATTGGAGGGACCACGTAGCCAGAATGGACAGTGATAGACTTGCGTATATAGCAGCAAATGAAATCTCTTCTGGCCGCCGTCTACCCGGAAGACCACCCAAGAGATGGAATGATAGTTGGACTTCGTCATCCCAGGAGGCATAGTTTCTGAAGAACAGACCAACTAGGTCTAATAAACGTAGAAGAAGATTTATTTATGTATCATGTATTACATACGTACATTTTTTTATTTGATATAAACCGTCTGGCCCAACGTGGCAGAAATTTAGCAATGAATCCACGACTGACTACATATATAAATGAATATGGTATGGAGTAGTATGGACACGTGTGGGTTAAATCATCTTACGATGTACATACCTAGGTAGGTATTGTCTGAATCAGTAGCAGGTGTATGTTTATGCTGGAGGAGTTGCCATTATTCCACCTTCAGTGTCGCACAATCATTGCTTCTGTCACGTGGCAACACTAATTGTTATTGCCATCAGCCGCCAGAAGGCACTAACGTCGCTCTGTATTTTACTGTCATATTATTAAACATACAGGAAACAAATATTATTAAATTACATCTGAGTTAATGGAACTCCTTGATTTATGATATCTATAATAGGTACGTTTCACTTATAAGTGCACTTCGTGGCACCTAAGTACTTTGCACTATGTTGGTACCTACAACTGTCAGTCAAATAAATAAACTGAATAGTGTTGCCATATCGCCAAATTATGTAAGTTCATCTAATGTCATATTTAAAACCAAATATGTTAATCGAATATTTTTACAGTTACATATACAATGAATATTTCTAGATAAATAAACGCTAACATTAGATTTTGATAGTTACATATACGTAAACATTGGATTTTGTATACTTACAAAATGGTACGTAAACATTGGATTTTTATAGTTGCATACCTATACGTAAACAATGTATTTCGTATAGTTACATATACGTAAAGATTGATGGATTTTTATAGTTACATATACGTAAACATTTGATTTTTATTAGTACACTAGCGGACCCGACAGACGTTGTCCTGCCCGAACTATTTGTGAAACAAAAAATATATGTAACATATGTTTGAATCATATGGATGTTATTATTCGCTGAGCAAACAAACATTTTCTTGTTCGATGAGCCGCTAAACACTTTTAGGTTAAATTGATTGTCAATTCGTATATAATTGAAATACATCATATAATATGGTCAGATTTCTTAGTGTTGTCAGATGGAAAAAACTAAACATTGCTAATTCGACATTAGCGCCACCTATTAAAATTTAAAGTTATAAAAAATCATGTTTTTTGTTTTCCTTTTATTATATTAATTTTCAAAATTCCATTTTGTGAATCTAAATCTAAACCATTCAGAGACTCACACAAACACACACAAAAAATTTCATCAAAATCGGTTCAGCCGTTTAGGAAGAGTTCAGTGATATACACACGTACAGAAGAATCATATATATAAAGATATACGTTAACATTGGATTTTGTATAGTTACGTATACGTAAAGATTGGATTTTTATAGTTGAATATACGTAAACATTAGATTTTTTTAGTTACATATACGTAAACATTGGATTTTGTATAGTTACATATACGTAAAGATTGGATTTTGTATAGTTACATGTACGTAAACATTGGATTTTGTATAGTTACATATACGTAAACATTTTCATGATATCAATAGTTTTAAATGACCAATTACAAGAACCTACATAATTAGTTACAGTTTTAATCTATAAATACAAGTAAAAATTGTCAAAATAGTCATAAGCTCGTAAAAAGGCCGATCGCATAAATTAAATTCACGTAGAATCAAAAAAATGTTTTACTTTTAATTATAGACATCATTTACATATAATGGAATTCTACAAAATAAAAACTTCGTCAATTATTAGATTTTCATAGTTACGTATACGTAAATATCGGGTTTTGTATAGTTACATATACGTAAATATTGGATTTTTTCCCTATCGGGAGTCAATATTTTTTATGACAGATTTTTAATATCTCAATCTCGTTTCACCCAGTCTAATCCAATAAGGCTTCAGAATGGGTGGAGAGCCTCATTGCTGAATTATGTGAGAAGTTATTACAGGACACCCGAAAACGATGATAGTATAAAAAATTAGAAGCACTATTCTAAGCCGGTACCTCACAGAAAAACTGTTTCGTACCTACATATCAAACTATAATTTATGAAGTGTATCATGCAGTATTTCAATGGTGTTGAGTTCAATGAATGAATTTTGAAATACTTATATAGGTACCTACTGTTAAAGTTCAGTACCTATCTCTTTTGAGAACCCTCATTGAGTTGTATGTATTCCCCAATCCCTAACTCCCGGAGCATTTGAAGCGAAAAGCACGATAAGCCAGCGTTGTACAACGCTCATGCCAAACTTTCTTAATTAACTCTTCAAATCCACTTTCATCCGCTCCTTTTCATAAAATCTTCTCCTCTTTTGACAACACCCCCCGCCCCTCCCTCCAACCTAAGCAAGAACCCTCCCCGTCTCTCACTCTAATTCCTGGTTTACACCAGTTTAGTGTTTTGTCGAGTGGCATGTAACAAGTCAAGTGGACAGTGGACATTTACGGTATTTTTGTATTCTCCTACCCCACTCCAACATGAACAGTTATAGGAATATAAGTCCTGTTCATCACCGGAGCAGATGTTTGTCGGACAACACAAGAACTACCATCAAACATATTTCATTCCACTGCCCCTAAGAGGATGTGGCGATGCTATACACCACAATCAACATACGTCATTCGTCGGAGAGTCTCGCATCGCATTCGTATTAACGAAGATGGCCAATGGACATCAGTTCCTGAACCGAATATGCAGCGCGGTTTGCCATTCGCATATCAGCCGACAGGACGACAACAGTGTTCACTTTTTAGCAATAAAAGTAAAAATAATATCCACCCAAACATCGCGAACACCTGTAAATTTATCAAGTATTATATTGTAACTTATTTAAACCAAAAATAGATGTAAATCAAGTAAGTCCTCTTTTATTATGAAACCCTTCATCACTCAATTACTATTTCTACTAATTAACTGTGAATGAAGCGAGGAATGTATGTCAAGAGAGAGGAGTCTGGCGTTCGGTTCTCTCTGCCTACCCCAAATAGGGAAATGGCGTGATGGTATGGTATGGTAACTGATTATCAAATTGCAATATCTTATATAGTGGTGTATGTTATTGGGAATTATTTTGAACACGCACTTAAAATCGCAACCTTCTGATATATTATATTCTTAATCAAATAACAATCCCAATAACATCCTCACCCCTATAAGGACAACCTCAAACGTGTGACCGTTTACACTACAGACAGTCAAGTGGCATTCCTTCCGTCGTGATGAACGAATAACATCGAATAACATCACATATATTAATGGCACTTCGACACAGACATTGGCCTAGTGGAGTAAATGAAAAAAAAAAAACTAACAATGTAACGAAATAGTGACTCCAATACACACAGCCTTTGGGTTGATGTAGTGGAGGCATACAAGCAATGCCATAACTCTTAATGATATATTATGTCAAATTGTACTGGATTTGTAATAAATAAATATTCGAGGATTTCAAATATTTCTACTTATATCTACACTGTACTTCTTTGGAATCACATCAGATTTTCGAGTTTCATTAACACATAACACTTAAATTTGTCTCCTTTACATATCCTTGTCCTCAAATCTTGTTTTATATGTTTCAATAAAATTTGAATTCTTAATTTGGGCAAAATTGTTTGTATATACTTACTGCACCTCGAATTTATAATAAACTGCCACCGGATCTCAAGGGGTTAGCACAACTTATGTAATTGGCCGTGGTACCAAGTATTTACCTACTTGATGTGGGTGGAATACAAAATAAAATTAATATCACAACTATAGAATTATAATGAAATTTAAGATCACAACTATAATTTCTTGATTAATATGTTTTTGTTACTGTTCCGAATATGTGTTATCATCTATAAATCTATTACTTAATTATATCTATAAAATTGGTGTTTAAAATTGTTTTTTCAAGTATTTTTTTTTATTTGTTGATAGAAATGTAATGAATTCATAAATGTACAAGAAGCTGCTTCAGAACAAGAGGGCAAATCTGGTGAACAGGCGGAATCAAAAACATCCGCCATACTTATTCGTGTTAGCTTTTGACCTGATTTTCAAAAAAGAATGACATTTCCCCGTGGATTTAATAGTATAACCCTCCTCCCCTCGCTCTTTCTGTCTGTACAAATGTAACACGGGGCGGTGGGTGGATCCTTCTTCTTCTTCCTCCCCATCCCCCAATCCCCCCTGACTCTTCCCCTGTTAACCATTTCAATTACCGCAATCGCTGATTGCGTCATTGTTGCCGTAAAGGTCCAAAGCCCCGGCAGCGATAGCACAAAATGGCGGCGTCTCAGATGACAGGGTGGTGGAGGAATTGTGAAATAGGAGGGGTTTCACTCTCGACATTCTACCAATCAAGAGGCGTTTCCACCAGAAAAACACGGGGACGGGATCTAGTCGAGATGAACATTCTGCACACCACATGCAAGCATCAAATTCTGGGGTCTTAATTTTTTATTTTTTTTACTATTGTTTGATTTTCAATAATGGCAACATTATTTTCCTGTCAGATCATTATTTTTGTTGTATGTTTTTGTTTCAGTCAAGTTTTGTTGTGTATTTTATCATTTTGTGCATGTAACTTTCTTTTTGTGAAAATAAAATCAGATACTACAAAAACCTCACTGCGTAAACATTCATCACCAGCTTTTAGTCCCATTCCCGGGAAATCCTAACAAGTATTTATCGACTATTCATAGTATTCATACTATTTTCCTCTCACTTGACTATTTATCGACTATTCATAGATAACATTTTTGGTCCTTCGAGCCGGATAGCGCCATTTGAGAAGAGAAGAAACGGATATCTTCGATCACCATTGCAAACCACATACTCTGGAATCATTGGAATCAGGTCGTATCGCTATCCTTTCAGTTCCTTTTCAATATTTTTTCCATTTTTTTATCATACAAAGTGAGATTTTGAGCAGAGTATATTCGACTTGCAGAGGCTGTTTATTCTCTTGTCATTTAGCAACAATATATCGATAAAATTATTGATTTTTGTTTTATAGAATTTATACTGGTGTTTCTTTTCGATTTATAGTGCATATTGTGTGTTTTTTTGATAAATTCAGTGTAACAAGTGTAACAATCATATATTTTTTCATTTTTTTATAATACTGGTGTTTTTTCATTTAATTTTTGCGTAAAATATAACAATGACCGAGAAAATGATTAAATCGCTCGTTTCCAAGCGATCAAATTTAAAGAGTCAATTATCAAGGTTTCTTGAGTTTGTTAAAAGTGAAAAATCTAATATTGTTGAAATACAAATTAGGTACAAAAGGTGTGAAGACATTATTGATAAATTTGAAAGCATTCAGAACGAAATTGAATCATTAACAGACGATGATGATCATTTACAACAGCGCGAAAATTTCGAGAATATGTACTTTTCAACTATGGCATTAGCAAAAAGTATTTTAAACAAGCAACCTAATATTGTTGCCGATATAAAATTACCTACATTGAAAATACCGGAATTTTCTGGTGATTATGAGGGCTGGTCATGTTTTCGTGATTCTTTCAATTCATTGGTAGATAGTATCCATCTTTGGAAAAGCTGAAAAAATTTCATTATTTAAAGAGCAGTTTAAAAGGTGACGCAGCAAAACTCATAAGTTCACTTCAGATATCGGAAGCAAACTATGAAATAGCGTGGGGAATTTTAAAAGATAGGTATCAAAATTGCAGATTAATCGTGAATAAGCATATAAATTCATTGTTTGATATGCCCAGCATGAAGAGTGAAAATCATCAGCAACTGAGACATTTAATTGATGAAACCCAATTGCATTTACGAGCATTAAAAAAATTAAACTTACCTACCGATCAATGGGACATTATTATTATTCATCTCATTTCGAAAAAAATGGATAATTCAACTAAATTTCATTGGGAATCGTGTCCAATTTCAGGAGATATTCCTACTTTAGAGGAATTCATTAAATGTTTATCAAGTCGCGGGCAAGTTATAGAAACGACACAAACCTCAAAATGTTTCAAATTAAACAGCAAAGAAAAACCATTTACATTTCATGCAATACATGGACCCATGGTCAAATGCGTTTTGTGTAAATTAGGTGATCATAAATTATTTTCATGTGAACGTTTTTTGAAATTGAGTGTTGAAGCACGTTTAGAAAAAGTTAAATCATTAAAATTGTGTTTAAATTGTTTGAATAAAGGACATTTCATTGAGGGTTGTAAATCTAAGCGAAATTGTGAGAATTGTAACAAACGTCATATGTAATACTTTACTTCATTTAGTGAAGTCAAATATCAATACAGAACCTTCAACCAGTATTTCAAAACCATCTATCGTAACGCACGCAGCATCACTGCATAATCAAACTTTACTATCTACAGCAGTTGTGAAAGTTATGAATAGCGATGGAGTTTCATTTAATGCTCGCGCAATTTTAGATTCAGGCGCTCAGAGCAATTTTATTTCTGAATCGTTATATAAAAAATTAGGATTAAAATCGAAAAGTGTAAATATCCCAGTATCTGGTATACATAAGCACGTAACAAACATAAAAAAATAGTGTTTATGTGGAAATAGCATCAAATTATACATCATATTCAAAGGGTATAAATTGTCTCATATTACAGGAAATTACGAGCAAATTACCGCAACATAGCATCAACAGGAATCATATCAGCATTCCATCTGGTTTGCAACTCGCTGATCCGCAGTTCTACATATCATCAACGGTAGACCTACTTCTTGGATCGGAAATATTTTGGGAGGTGATCAACGGTGAACACATTCAACCTGGTCCTTTTGAGCCCCTATTTCATCGAACAGAATTCGGATGGATAGCTGCAGGTTCAATTGTCACTCCACACACATCATTTTCATCAAAAAAGCCGGTAGCTTGTCATATATCATTAAATCAAATTAGCAATCAATTAGAAAAGTTTTGGAAGGTTGGGGAAATCAACTTACCTAAGCATCATTATCATGAAGAAAAGGCATGTGAGGAGCACTTCGTTTCCACATTCAAGCGAGACGATGCAGGCCGATACACAGTCAGCCTTCCTTTCAAACATTCTCATTCTCAGTTGGGAGATTCATTAAACATAGCCATAAAAAGACTGTCCCATATGGAGAACAAATTTAGAAATGATGAATCTCTAAAAATTCAATATGCTCAATTCATACAAGAATATTTATCATTGGGACACATGTCAGAGTGTGGTCCACCTAGAGGATTTGAGAAAGTATGTTATTTGCCACATCATGCAATTTTTAAGGATTCAACTACTACAAAAACGCGTGTTGTATTTGATGGATCTTGTAAAACCAGTAGCGGCGTATCGCTAAACGATACATTGATGAAAGGTCCGGTCGTACAAAAAGATCTATTTTCACATTTAATTTATTTCAGAAAGCACGAGTATGTGATGACTGCTGACATAGAAAAAATGTATCGTCAAATCAACATCAGAGAGGAAGATAGAAACTTT
Organism: Molanna angustata; assembly: GCA_963576475.1. Classification (NCBI taxonomy): domain Eukaryota; kingdom Metazoa; phylum Arthropoda; class Insecta; order Trichoptera; family Molannidae; genus Molanna; species Molanna angustata. The sequence goes on along the minus strand of OY754985.1, from coordinate 5,827,327 downwards.
CAACGCATCGTTTGGAGAGATCGATCCGACGAAGATTTAAAGCACTACAAGTTGAACACGGTAACATATGGATTGACTCCTTCATCTTTCCTGGCAACTAGATCTTTATATCAGTTAAGTAAAGACAATTATTTTACTTATCCTCAAGCTATCAGCATTATTGAGCAGGACTTCTATGTGGATGACCTATTAACAGGGGGTACCAGCATGGAGGAATGCATAAGTTTAAAAAATCAATTGATCGCAATCATGTCTTCTGCAGGCATGACACTCAGAAAATGGAGATGTAATTTTGAACATACTGAAAATAATAAAAACATTGAAAATCTTCCATTGGAAAAGTCATCAGAATCAAAGGTACTTGGTTTGACTTGCAATAATTGTTCTGATGTATTATCATATAATTTCACATCGGATTTCATGGAATGTAAAACCAAACGCCAAATATTGTCTTCAATTACAAAATTGTATGATCCATTGGGATTAGTTGGTCCAATAATCATAAAGGCAAAATTAATAATGCAACAATTATGGAAATCAAAAGTGACATGGGATGAAATTTTACCAATTAACATTGTCAAAGATTGGAGAATTTATGCAAGTCAATTAAAACATATAAATGAATTACAGATATCAAGAAAAAATATCTGCAAGGATGCAGAAAGTGTTCAACTGCATGGTTTTTGTGACCTAAGCCTACGGTTGTTGTGTTTATTTGAAATCTACAAACTCATTTGGTAAGCATTATTCTCATTTAATTTCTGCCAAATCTAGAGTGGCCCCATTAAAGCAATTATCATTGCCCAAATTGGAACTTAGCAGTGCAGTACTATTGGTTAAATTGATTCATCAGATAAAGGTGGATTTACGTTTGCCAGACGTAGAAACAATATTATGGTGCGATTCTACAATTGCACTCACTTGGATTAATAATGAACCTGCAAGATGGAATACTTTTGTAGCTAATCGTGTGTCGGAAATACAATCCTATAGTAAAATAAATCAATGGCGACACATTAGTACCGAACATAATCCCGCAGATTTAATATCTCGTGGTGTTAATACAAATGAATTAATAAATTTGCATCTGTGGTTCCATGGTCCTAAATGGCTATCACAAGATGAGAGTAAATGGTATTATTCTACATTTTCAAATGATTTTAGCGTACCAGAAGCAAAAAATATAAAAACTGTTATAGCAGTAAATATAGCAGATCAAGAAATATTCTCTAAATATTCCAAGTTGAATCGTCTAAAAAGAGTTACAGCTTATATCACTCGTTTCATTCACAATTGTAAAAAAAAGTAATTCCACGACTTACTGGAGAGTTATCAGTAGTTGAATTGAATAAAGCAATAGAAGTATTAATTATTATGGCACAATCATATTCATTTCAAAATATGCGTTTACAATATTGGCCTATATTGGGTAAAAACATGGTAAAAAAGGTAGTTCGAAACTGTATTGTATGTTTTAGAATTCGCCCAATAGTATCTCAACAAATTATGGCAGATTTGCCTCAAGACAGAGTCTCAGTTCATCGTCCGTTTGCGATATCAGGAGTGGATTATGCAGGTCCAGTCATGATTAAAGCCGGTATAACTAGACAATCAAAAACCGTAAAAGCTTACATTTGTTTGTTTGTTTGTTTGTTTTTCTACAAAAGCAGTGCATATGGAATTAGTACATAGTTTAACAACGGAATCATTTTTGAATGCTTTCAAACGTTTCATTTCACGTAGAGGCAAACCTATAAAAATGTATTCAGACAATGCTAAAAATTTTGTGGGAGCAAGTGATCAATTGAAAGAACTTTATATCTTTATTGAACAAAATCATAGTAGTATTTATAATAACCTTGCACAACAATCTATTCAGTGGCAGTTCATTGTACCTAGATTGCCGCATCACGGCGGTTTATGGGAGTCTGCAATTAAGTCTGCAAAATTTCATATCAAACGTGTTATTCAATCAACCATTTTGACATATGAAGATATGAGTACTTTGTTGTGTCAAGTAGAAGCCTGTTTAAACTCACGCCCTATCACGCCCTTGTCCAATGATCCATTAGATTTAAAGGATAAGTTTCTAAAACTGAGTGAAACTTCAACATTAATAAGTGAGAGTACAATTTTGAACATTTAAAAGAAAATAAGACACATTATGAACCAAATTACCAAGCATCAAGAATATAATTTTTTTTTTATCATAAAATGACATTTTCTAAATGTTTAAAAATATTTTAGTAAATTGACAAACATCAAGATTTTTTAAAAAAAAGCAAATATAACATTTTTAAAGTTGACTTTATGCATTCATCTAAAAAGCAACTGAACTATTGTGCATCTATAATCAATTGAACTTTTTTGTGCAACTTATCTAAGAATTAAACTATTGGTGCAAGCATTTAAACGCAATTAAACTATTGTGCAACGAGTCATCAAACTATTATTTTTCAACAACTTCAACACATTCTACATTTGAAAGATTTTTTCAACGGCTTCAGCAAATTCTACATTTGAGAGATTTTTTCAACAACTACTTCAGCAAATTCTACATTTGAGGGATTTTTTCAACAACAACTTCAGCAAATTCTACATTTTGGAGACTTCTTCATCAAGAGAATTCATTTTATTATTTATTCATCATTGTTTAACATTTATTCATCATTTTTTTAACATTTTTTTTTCTTTTCATTATCATTTTCTATTTGTTTACATTCTCTTATACAATTCTTTCTCATACATATTTTATTTTTTTATTATATATATTTTTTCTTTGAATCATACATCATATACACATATCAAATACAGTCCACTAAATCAAATATTAATTTAATCAAGCTTTATTTAAAAGAATGTATATTTACTGGATACATTCTTAGCGGGGAATATGTTTGATTTTCAATAATGGCAACATTATTTTCCTGTCAGATCATTATTTTTGTTGTATGTTTTTGTTTCAGTCAAGTTTTGTTGTATATTTTATCATTTTGTGCATGTAACTTTCTTTTTGTGAAAATAAAATCAGATACTACTCAAAACTCACTGCGTAAACATTCATCACCAGCTTTTAGTCCCATTCCCGGGAAATCCTAACAAGTATTTATCGACTATTCATAGTATTCATACTATTTTCCTCTCACTTGACTATTTATCGACTTTTCACACTATTTTCCTCTCACTTGACTAGTTATCTACTATTCATACTATTATCCTCTCACTTGACTATTTATCGACTATTCATAGATACTATTTTCCTATCACTTGACTATTTATCGACTTTTCACACTATTTTCCTCTCACTTGACTATTTATCGACTATTCATACTATTTTCCTCTCACTTGACTAGTTATCTACTATTCATACTATTTTCCTATCACTTGCCTTCTCAGCAGTGACCGGGGGGACCTGATTTGGCACCAAGAAGAAGAAGACATGTTTTTTTTCTTATTAGAAGGTTGACTATGGCTATGTACCATGTAATATGCACGGAGAGTTTATTATATTTTATCGATTCTAGTCTGAAGTACTCATTCTTTTCTTTTTATATTTTGCAAATTTGTATATAAAGTATTCGCTTAGACCCCATTAGATTTTGAAGGGTATATGATCAGTGCTTCATAATTTTTTTAACTGTCAAATATTTCAATGTGTCCCCAATTAAAATTTGATATTTTTATTTTCAAATTACTAAAAAAGCACACCCTTCCATAAAATGGCATTAAATAATTATCAAATTTTATATTTAAAATAATTTAACGAATTCGTTTCATGAAAATGTTGAAAAATTTCCATACAAAATTTGATTAGGTACTTTGTGGAGTGACTTGGTAGTGAGGGGTATAGCGTTGGCCACAAGTCACATGTTTAATGCAGCGCCGAGAAAGACCTAAGAATTTTAATTTGCTTGTACTACACAATCATAATAATATTTTCCAATTATGAATAATATTTTCCCTCTTGCAAAATTTATCAGATGTAAATATCACATATTTGCAGACGATCTCCAATTATTTATATTTCCATTTCAAGCCTGATAATTACTTTCTCGCTGTTGCGACAATGAATGCTGATTTAAATTATATTCTAAATTTGACAAAAAACTACGGTCTTCAAATTAACCCTTCTAAATCACATTCAATGTTGATTGGAAGGCAACGTCTGTTTCTCAGAACAACACAGTTTTCACCTATGTCTGAGGTGCTCCTTGACGACGTTGTCTTACCATTTTCTCCAGAGTTCAGAAACTTTGATCTTTCTGATCTTTCATGGTCGGGTCATATAAAGGGAGTAAGCCAACGGATCTTTCGAACTTTTCACGGACTAAACCGACTTAAAAACTATTTACCAGTTAAGACTAAAATCACTCTAACTCAACAACTCATGCTACTATCACTTGACTACGCTGACGTTACCTACTTAGAAACAACTGAAGATCAACTTAATAAACTCGAACGGTTACAAAATGTCTGCATTCGATACGTGTTTGGACTCAGGAAGTTCGACCACGTATCCGAGAGCAGGCAACGACTGAACTGGTTAAAGATCCGTCACCGAAGAGATTCCCGTGTTCTTTCCCTACTCTTCCAAATCCTTAATAACCCTCTTACACCCACGTACCTCAAAGAGAATTTCGCCCACTTATCCTCACATGATCTTAACTTACTATCCCAACATGTAATAGCACACTTACAATACCAATACACCACACCTCTACTTATACTTACTCGTTCACAGTTCATACAGCTCGGATGTGGAATCTATCCAGCAGCCGGAGAGTATCAGACATGCCCCTAGTTTGATAGTAATCAAAATCGTCTGAAGTCACACTTTTCATCCACATAACCACAAACTCACGTATTTTTCCCTTTGTCTCTCTATCCTTTTCCCTCTCCTATCCTCCATCCAACAAACATAGTGTCTCTATCTGGTGTATTATTATTTTTTATTTTGTTTTATTTTAAGTTTTGTTTTTATATATTTTTTTTTAATTTCTTATTATTTGTATTCTCTTGTTAATTATTCCTGTAACTGATTGAATTCACTATAGTGGTTGACTGGTATAAATTGCCTGCGGGCAATAATTTCGCCACATTGTTTTATCACAATAAAAGTTTTTAATGATTATTATTATTATTATTAAAATCCATTATTTGGTCGTGATATGAAATTATGAGTAAAGGGCGCTATAAACAAGACGACGGCCCACGTTATTTAGTGTCGAAAGTAAAAATAGTAACCCCTGTATACCCCAGGGGCGGCGTATCGCTGGGCGACACTCGTGTGACTGCCGCTTACGTTTACTTCATACTAATATCAGGAATTACCAACGGCAGAACAATTAAATATATTATATTTAATTAAATTTACTAATTGACATATATAAATATTTTTTAATCAGTTTTTGGTTATTCTTCTGTGCATTTAAAACAAATTAAATGAAATGCTGAGTTAAGGTTTTTTTTATATATCGGAAACAATTTATTGATACACGTTTTTTTATACATTAAAATACATTTCCTAATTAATCTCAACAAAAACGGAGATGTAAGTTGAAAATAATAGTTATTTAATAAATTGTAAGATATGCTTCCAGATATGTGATATTCGCTTTAGTTTGCCTACCCATGAGTGAACCCATGAGTAAAAAAACTGCCCAATGGAAACTTATTTTTTTACAAATTATTTTGATTTGACTGCAAGTATTTACATCAAATGTTTTTTTTTTTCATTCGATAATATACCTAAATATGTATGTGTTCAATAAATTTGATTACATGTTATTATGTGTTTTATAAATTTGATTCCAAGTTATTATCAGTGTTATTTATAAAAATAAATTTGGTTCAATTGAACCCGGTTCAAAGTCTTATTCTGAAATTCAAATATTCTCATACAAGAATTCTTTATTCTTATATGAGAATATTTGAATTTCAGAATAAGACTTTGAACCGGGTTCAATTGAACCAAATTTATTTTTATAAATAACACTGTTACTGTTTAATAAATTTGATTCCATGTTATTGCATGGTTAATAAAATTGATTCCATTTGTGTTCTGAATAAATTTGATTCCATGTTATTTTGTGTTTAATAAAATTGATTCCATGCATGTTATTATGTTTGGATTAAATTTGATTCCATGTTATTTTGTGTTTAATAAAATTGATTCCATGCATGTTATTATGTTTGGATTAAATTTGATTCCATGTTATTTTGTGTTTAATAAAATTGATTCCATGCATGTTATTATGTTTGGATTAAATTTGATTCCATGTTATTTTGTGTTTAATAAAATTGATTCCATGCATGTTATTATGTTTGGATTAAATTTGATTCCATGTTATTTTGTGTTTAGTAAAATTGATTCCATGCATGTTATTATGTTTGGATTAAATTTGATTCCATGTTATTTTGTGTTTAATAAAATTGATTCCATGCATGTTATTATGTTTGGATTAAATTTGATTCCATGTTATTTTGTGTTTAATAAAATTGATTCCATGCATGTTATTATGTTTGGATTAAATTTGATTCCATGTTATTATTTATTTGTTTATTTTAATCTTAACATTCAATATTTACTATTTTCACATAATCCCCAACAACTAGAATAAATTATGTTTAGAATAAATTAGATTCCATGTTTTGAATAAATATTATTTTCCTAGTGTTATTATGTTTTGAAAAAATTCGCTTTCCTAGTGTTATTATGTTTTTAAACAAATTTGATTTTCCAAGTGTTATTATGTTATGAAAAAAATTGGTTAAATATTATTAATAAATAGATTTACTTTAGTATTGTTTTGATTTTATTAATGTTTTTATGTTATTTTTATAATAAATTTGCTACAGTGTTATTGTGTTTTCAATAAATTTGGTTAACTGCAATTATGTTGGTATGGAGACGGTTTAGTGTCATTGTGTTTGCAAAAGATTTGGTTGGATTTTATTTGTAATTTGAATAAAGTTTGTAAAGTTTTATTATGTTTTGAATTATTTTTTTGATATTATGTTTTGAATTGAATGGTGATATTATAAATAAATTTCTCCTCTGCTGGGAATCGAACCCAGGACGCCAGCACAGAAGCCAAACGGCTTACCAACTGTGCCACGGCCATTATTGTTTTTACTGCAAATGTGATAATTGATGAGCAAAAATCTTGCAGTCTTGGTCTTGATCTTGCAAGACCAATAGACTCGAATTTGGGGTCTCGCAAAATTTTATAAAATAATTTATTGTCAATAAAAAAGTTAGCAATTTACTACATAAATTGGTGTTTTCTTGACATATGTATATATTACAAGACCAGGGATGCAGGACCACCCCGGTCTTGATCTGGCATTTGCTCATCACTAAATGTTATTTATTTTTTGTATTTGTTTTGATACTATTCGTAGATATTCAATTCGATAAATATATTATATAATATTATAAATTGTATAAGTATTTAATATGTTTATACAAACGTAGGTATTAGAGTCCATTGTCGTGGCTTTTTAATTTTATTTTCCCATTATACAATCCACAGATAAATATTTTGACGCGATTCGTAAATTCAATAATCCCAATGTGATTGCAAATAATGGAAACCATCATCGTCTATGGAAATTTAAATTGAAATGGAAATGGCGGCGCGCTCTTTTCGCTTCGGAAAATCATCTATGGAATATCCGGTGTGACAGCGCGGGAAGATGCGGTTTTTTAAATTAATACGGTTCGGTGGATACCGATCATTAGGGTTGCCAACAAATATAAATCTATTATTTTTTACTAATATTTATTGTATTTGTGTACTTATAGTTTAATGTTTTTTTTAGTAGGTCATTTTTCAGAGAACAAATAAACATACTTGAAACACATTACAAGCAGAGACATGAATTACTAAATACATATGTTATTTTTCTTACCTATGCAGGTATGTTTAAAAGCAAGTGGTCTTTGAACTAAATTGACAACTGTCAATTCCGATACCGGATTCTTATAACCTACAACAAATGTGGTGAGTACAAAGATATAAAAAGTGCAGTTAATTTTGTTACAATATTTATTTTTAAAATATACGGCATAAGTCATTTATGTGTTACAAGACTAAAAATAATTACAAACAGGTAAAAATAATATAGGAACAAAAATAGACACCGTACAAACAGTATAAAATAATTCAGACAAAGAAACAGATGTATTAATTGATTCAATAAAATAACAAAAAAACATAAGAAGGAAAAAACAAATGTGGCAATAAATCAACTGCAAAGTTGGCGGCTATCAATATAGGAAAGACCCATATATATTTTTTTCAATATTTATTTTTACAATATACGGCATAACTCATTTATGTGTTACAAGACTAAAAATAATTACAAACAGGTAAAAATAATATAGGAACAAAAATAGACACCGTACAAACAGTATAAAATAATTCAGACAGAGAAACAGATGTATTTATTGATTCAATAAAATAACAAAAAAACATAAGAAGGAAAAAACAAATGTGGCAATAAATCAACTGCAAAGTTGGCGGCTATCAATATAGGAAAGACCCATATATATTTTTTTCAATATTTATTTTTACAATATACGGCATAACTCATTTATGTGTTACAAGACTAAAAATAATTACAAACAGGTAAAAATAATATAGGAACAAAAATAGACACCGTACAAACAGTATAAAATAATTCAGACAGAGAAACAGATGTATTAATTGATTCAATAAAATAACAAAAAAACATAAGAAGGAAAAAAACAAATGTGGCAATAAATCAACTGCAAAGTTGGCAGCTATCAATATAGGAAAGACCCATTTGTATATATTTTTTTCAATATTTATTTTTACAATATACGGCATAAGTCATTTATGTGTTACAAGACTAAAAATAATTACAAACAGGTAAAAATAATATGGGAACAAAAATAGACACCGTACAAACAGTATAAAATAATTCAGACAAAGAAACAGATGTATTAATTGATTCAATAAAATAACAAAAAAACATAAGAAGGAAAAAACAAATGTGGCAATAAATCAACTGCAAAGTTGGCAGCTATCAATATAGGAAAGACCCATATATATTTTTTTCAATATTTATTTTTACAATATACGGCATAACTCATTTATGTGTTACAAGACTAAAAATAATTACAAACAGGTAAAAATAATATGGGAACAAAAATAGACACCGTACAAACAGTATAAAATAATTCAGACAAAGAAACAGATGTATTAATTGATTCAATAAAATAACAAAAAAACATAAGAAGGAAAAAACAAATGTGGCAATAAATCAACTGCAAAGTTGGCGGCTATCAATATAGGAAAGACCCATATTTTCTTTTGAAAACCGGCAAGCTTTCCCCGAAACTATCTGCATCGATACTCAATTAATTTCCTATCAATATTTTTTTTTGTTAATTTCAATGCACAAAAAAGGTGAGTTTCTTACCACCAGCCAAAGCCCCAGGAATTTGACAGTAATATTAGGGTGGACTATTGTATCTGCCTATTTATTTATTTGAGTCGGGTTCAATGCCATTGTTAGGGATATCCTTTTGAATCCTCTCCTATTCCGTATCCCTATCATAGACAATGTTTGCCAACCCGCCTAGCCGCGAGAAGAAATGTTACAAGAAAAGGACTACCTACAACTACATAATATAGATCTACAGACAGTATAGCGAGTTTACTTCAAGCGACGACACAGTGCCCTTCATATACGTATTTTTCATTAGTTTACCTGCGTTTCAAGTATTTTTCTATATACCTAGTGTTCTTCGTAAACTTAAAGTTTTCTTCGTATAGTTTTCGTGATTGTGTTCCTGTGCTGCAAAAAACATTCTAACATTTAATTCATCTTCATATTGGTTCGTCGTGGCTGGCGGTAAGTACAAATTTACCTACATTGTTCTATGCTCCCTTCGAAATATTGTTTATCTTCAATTCCCGATTTTTACCCTCCATACAGTCCATTTGCTCCAACAGCCATAGGCAATCTCATACCAAAATTAAATTGTCGAACAATTATTTAATATTCTATTTATATGGCCGTTATAACTGATTCTTGGCCGACCTCTACTACTAGTATGTGTCTGATCGTATACATACTTTGTCAGACGATAATCTCTCATTCTTCCTATATAACTAAATTCCATCCAGCATCACATAACCATTAGTAAATTCTTCATTTTATTTTGCTTTGTAAGTATTGTTGTCCTTCGTAGCTCAGTTGGTCATTTGTTTTTAAAAAAATAATAATATTAATATGTCCTTGTTAAACAAGTGCATATACATCTTGTTAGCAAAAATGCTTGTGCTATAGGTGAACGAAATCGGTCGAGGCAGGATTCCAGCCCAGCACGCTAACCTCTCTGCCATCGACCCACATCTAAATGATATATGACTCCTGAACGAAAGTTCCCGAGTTCGCTTCCCAGTGAAGTCACAATCTTCAATTGTGTTTTTGGTCTAGATCTGTGAGATGATAAATATCATAAGTCTCCATAATGTGGCAAGTTGTTATTGGGTGCGTGTTAAATTAATATTTGACATGGTATATACGTGTTAGATGTCCGAGAAGCAAAAAAAAATATATGTACAAAAAAAATGATGGTGAGGTCTACTTTCTACGTCTTTCGCTTCTACTATCCTCGGTTATGCTATTACCTAATTAATTATGTAATAAATTAAGCCGTTTGGCTTATTTTCGAACATCTTGGATTCAATCCCCAGTAGAGGAGAAATTTATTTAAATTTATTTCTCGCGCAAACATTGCTTTCCTGGGCTTGAAAACAAAGGTTACTGGGAAGAAATTGCCATAAAGCTATAAACTCACCACTTGCGTAGGGTGGAAGGAAGTGTACATATATTACAAGTATTATTTTTATTAATATATTTAAAAACTAGATATAGGTGATAACCCTGATTCATGATTGGCAAAATAAATAATTGAAATTATTCAACTGGGAGCCGATATTGGACATCACAGATATATGTATGAAAACTAATCTGTTACCACACAATACTTTAATTCCCAACTCACACTGCTCACTGCTCACCCTGCATTGCGACATAATCATACATAGGTACATAAATACATTTGAAAATTATTTTTTCTGTGCTTTGTCTGTGGATTTTCAAATGAATACTTTAAGCGCCTACTTTGAATTTGGAATGAAATGGTTAGAGACGCCATGGATTTTTATTATAAGTTATTTTTATTATAAGTGAGGGATTTTTGACGTTTTGGTTCCAGACCTCATCGTTTTTCTATAAAAAATAACGACTAATGTGAATTGTTTTCGGATTTATTTGACTAAAAACATTTTAATTATTAAAGTTTAGAGAACAGTTATCTAGGAAGTGTTGAAATGTAAGGAAAACTGAAATATGTTGCCAACCAAAACGTCAAACGCGCGATATTCCATGACTCACTTTTTGCACGGAGTACTCCTCTTATTAAAAAATAAAGCATATAAGTTATAATAAAAATCTATGCATTTATTAGTATATTACTAGTTGCATGTAACACATGATATCCAACTGTCGATAGCGATAGTATGTATAGTTGAAGAATAAGTACCAAACTATAAACTCATAAATCCAAATTATTGAATATTTTAGGATATTTTATTTTCTATACAACACATGTAGGTATGTATGTCAATATAGGATAGTATGGAGGTCAGTCCTTTGATCATACCCAGAATATGAAAACAGCATGATGGTATGTATGTATGTTTGGAGATGAAGTATCAAACAATTAAGTCTTCTTAGATATTGTGTGTAGGCGACTGCCATACAAATTGTATGAAACAATATCGTCACTAAATTCAATTTATAAACTTTGTAAAAAAAATTGAGATGTGCTAATACAATGTCAATATTTTTTATAGAAAATTAAATTATCTAGTTGGGGTGTTTCGGCTTTTTTCGATATTTAAAAAAAAGGAAATATAGGCAGATAAACTCATAAATTTATCATAAAAAAATATTTTTCTTAATAAAAAATGTTTAAGAAACCCTGGAATTTAAAAAAAAAACTAATTTGAGACTTTGTATTTGTCTATGTTTATACCAATTTTCAGCGTTCTAGCATTTACGGTTTCTGAGATATATGGAAAAATAAATCAAAATTTCAAAAGTTGATAAAAGTTTTGTAGGCTTGTAATTTTTTATATATTTTAAAATTTTGGGCTCTATAAATTAAGCGGATCAAAAGTTATAAGGGGGGGACAGACAGACACACAGACACACACACCCTCACACACACACACACACACAAACACACCCTCACACACAGACAGACACACACACCCTCACATACACACACACACACACACACACACTCACTCACACACATACACACACACACCCTCACACACACACACACACACACACACACACACACACACACACACACACACACACACATACACACACACACAAAACTCACATAAAATGTTCTACTCCGAATTCTGAGTAAATCCATGGGAACAGGTTATTACTATGCAAAAAGTCCACTACGCCATACAAAATGTTCCTTCGTACACGCATATTGGCTTAATAATGTCGATTCATTCAGAGAATTGAATTCTCATGAACGAATCGACAGTTGGATTATACATAATAAATGTGTATTTTTATGTGATATCGGCATAATATATGTATATTGTAACTTAATTTTATTTTTTTACTTACATATTTTATTCTTTCCCAGTTATGTTATTATTTTTAATGATAATCGTGTAAATTATTTATTGGTTTATTTGACCAATAAATAAATACCAGATATGAAATTATAATATTGAGGTTTGAAAATAACTTGCATAATTTTTTTTGTCTTTCTAAACTTATTTTTTTCTAGTCAGTTTCTCACAATGCGCCATGAAACATAACAAAATGTAACACTTCAATATTGTAATCTTAATAACAATCAGAAATCTATTTTTAATGTTTTGACATATCTACTATCTCAAATTCTATACAAATTAACCACATGTTTTTTATCTACGTGATATTTAACTTATTTTGATACGAAAATCGATAGTTATAACTGTTTATATATTCTGAAATTTTGGGCTCTGTAAATTGAGCGGATCAAAAGTTATACGGGGGGGACGGACACACACACACACACACACACACTCACACACACACACACACACACAGACATACACACACACAGACACACACACAGACACACGAAATGTTCTACTCCGAATTCTGAGTAAATCCGTGTATGGAACATATATGCTGCGAAGCCTCTAAGTTGGTGTTTTTTGACTTCAAAGTTGGAAAAGCCGTGAAAAAAGTAGACCTCTCCATACAATTCTCGCGTATTCTGGCTTGAAACATTGTCGATATGTTAAGAGAACAAAGTTCTCCTGAACAAATCGACAGTTGGATAATCATAGATTTTTATTATAACAAGAATGCGTGAATGTGAATGAGACAAAAATGTAGGTATGTCAGATTATAAGTGTGGCGTTTGTTTATCCCTGCTTACCTCAAATGGGAACACGGCGTGATTTATTTATTTAACCTTTGGAGTACCTAATTAATCTGTAATATGAATGGAGACGCGCATAAACGATTAACAATTGAGGAATTAAAGTATATTATTAAGACTATTAAGAGTAGTGACAAGCAAAAGTCTTGCAAGTAGTACAATCTTGATCTTGCGAGACTAGCAAGACCGAGACCGCATGTGTCGCTGCAAGACCAAGAGCAGACTTTGCGAGAGTAATTTTATAAACTTAGTTATTTTTAATTAAAAAGTATGCAATAAACTACGTATGGGGATTGCAATTGCTGGATCCTGCACTAATTTTTGGCTTGCTGAATCCACTACGTTGTTTTATTCAAACACAACTCATACATACATAGAGAAGTTATAATAAGAGTAGGTATCCAAATGAGAAATTTGGAGATATACTGATTTTTAATAAAAAAGTCATTATCACGGAGAAATGTCTTGCTTTATGTACAAAAATATTAATCAATTTCACTAGTTGCATGTAACACATGAGATCCAACTGTCGACAGCGATAGTATGTATAGTTGAAGAATAAGTACCAAACCCATAAATACAAATTATTTATTATTTTATGATATTTAGTTTTCTATACAACACATGTACCTAGGTAGTCAAGATAGGATAGTATGTTGGTCAGTCTTTTTTTCCTACCCGGAATATGAAAACAGCATGATGGTATATGTATATTGTATGTTTAGAGATGAAGTATCAAACTATTAAGTCTTCTTTGATATTGTGTATAGGTGACTACCATACAAATTGTATGAAGCGATGTCGTCACTAAATTCAATTTTTATAAAAATTGTTAAAAAAAATTTGAGATGTACTGCTACAATGTTAATATTTTTTATATAAAATTAAATTATCTAGTTGGGGTGTTTCGGCTTTTTTCGATATTTAAAAAAAATGGAAATATAGGCAGTTAAACTCATAAATTTATCATAAAAAAAATACTTTTCTTAATAAAAAATGTTTGAGAAACCCTGGAATTTTTTTGAAAAAACTAATTTGAGATTTTGTATTTGTCTATGTTTATACCAATTTTCAGCGTTCTAGCTTTTATGGTTTCTGAGATATAGGGAAAAATAAAATAAAAATTCAAAAGTTGATAACCCCTGACTGAAACAAAAATTCAAAATTTCGAGTATAAAAGTTTTGTAGGCCTGTAACTGTTTATATATTCTGAAATTTTAGGCTCTGTAAATTGAGCGGATCAAAAGTTATAAGGGGGACACACACACACACACACACACAGACATACACACACACACAGACACACACACAGACACACGAAATGTTCTACTCCGAATTCTGAGTAAATCCGTGTATTGAACATATATGCTGCGAAGCCTCTAAGTTGGTGTTTTTTGACTTCAAAGTTGGAAAAGCCGTGAAAAAAGTAGACCTCTCCATACAATTCTCGCGTATTCTGGCTTGATACATTGTCGATATGTTAAGAGAACAAAGTTCTCCTGAACAAATCGACAGTTGGATAATATACTAGATGTCGTAGTTAGCAAATTTTGTATGAATGGAAGTGAGGCATTTTTCCCATTCAAAGGATATCTATGGAAAACTAATCAGCTCTAAGTTTATGGAATTTACATATATGATATCAATATGAAGTCAATCGAACTTATAGTTTGGGCTGTAGAGGACACAAAAAGGAAAATCAGTAGGTACGCCATACATACACATCACGACGAAACTCACTGTGTGCACTCTCTACATGATACCCGTTGAGAAATTGATGTAAAAAAAGATGCTTAAAAATAGTGAAATCATGACTCCACTATTCCATAGTTTGGAGAGTAAAAACGCTTGTTGTTATACCGCGTTGCAGAAGAGAACAGTCATTTTTTTGTTAATTCCTACGTAGGTAATGGTTTGGGAGATCAAAAACGCCCTCCAAAGTGCCTTTTCACACGATCCGGTTGCCGGGTAGCCGGCGCCGGGTAACTGGCAGCGAAGTGTATGGACACGCGTGGTAGCTTCCACACGCACCGGCATGCATGCCCATACACTTCGCTGCCGGTTACCCGGCGCCGGCTACTCGGCAACCGGATCGTGAAAAAAGGCACTAAAGATAGGTAGCACTTTTGTATTCAGGGATTTTTTAGTGGTGGTGAAACAAAATTTTCTGATAAAAAACTATTTAAGTTATTTAGGGAATACCTACATATAAATTGGCGAAACTGTCAATTAAAGTGTTTTAACAGTTACATAATCATTTTGGACCTTCATTTACTCATCACTAAAAACGGCATATGAATAGGTATATACGAAGCGCGCAAAATATATGTCTAGGTATAGACAGTTAGGGCAATATGATGTTCAATAATAATTTATTTCTTCCTACTACTTAGTACACAACAAAAAAACGAAAATAATAATGAGCTAAAGATTACATTCAATTCCACATTTTTATCTTCATAATAGATAATTATATTTATTACGAATCACTTTACCAATATACTAGAATCCAGTTACCTATACAGGTAAAAATAATTCTAAGATTTTTTCTATAATTTTATTTAAGGACGACCATTTCGCCTTGTAAACGCATCTTAATAATGTCTCAATCGCTAAAATAAAAAAATAGGATTTAAAAATAAATTATTTTATTTAAGTTCCTAGGTACAATATAACCTGAAACAAGAATTAACATCGGAGGCGGCCCAGAACCAAAGAGTGTACAGCCTGAGGACGAGGAGAGCTGACCCCAACAGTCTTCATCGACGATAAGTTGGGAAGAGGCCAGGAAGAAGGTAAAATATAACCTATTTAAAAAATATTAAAGATATACACTACTGCCATCTACAAATGTTTTGATTAACCAATTCATATAGTATACAATATGATCAAAAAAATATAAAATATCTTGATAGGATTTCAAAAGATGTCATGATTTAGAATTATTGTAGTATTAGTTTTATCAACTTTTGATTAAATTCACTTCCTACAATTTATTCACAATGACAATGACTATCTCTCATAGAACACACTTACTATCTCTTTTCTATAACACTCAACAATGCTCAACAACAATCACAGCTGTTACATCAACACTTGTCCATAGACCAAAATGCCAAAAACAATACATTGCGGCTAGCATCAGTATTGCCAGACCACAATTGTATATTATACTAATGCTGTTATAGATACCACCAAACTTCTTGAACCTTTTCGTCATGGAGGGGGGGCAATTTGCAAATATACCAACCAAGCAAAAAGACAAATTTTCAATCTACGTACCCATGTGACTGGTTCAAGTTGTTTTACGACGATAACTATGTATTATATGGAAAAAGCAGCGCATAAAAGCCAGAAGAATGTGTCGGTCAAGGAATGAGACAGGGAAGTTCAATTGCAATGTACATCATTTCAATCAAAATTAGGAAAAATTTGATCAAGTCTCTTGTCTGGAGTGTACTGCTATATGGCTGTGAAACATGGACCATCAGCCAACGCAAAATGGGACGTCTGTCTGCGTTTGAGATGTGGTGCTACAGACGCATGGCTAAAGTTCACTGGTCAGAACACATCAGCAACGACGAGGTACTAAGTAGGGTTGGAGAGACAAGGCAAATTATGAAAAGAATTGCCCAACAGAGAACAACTTGGATAGGCCACAACATCCGGCACCCAGGCCTGCTTTTTACCATCGTCGAAGGAATGATTGATGGGAGTAACTGTAGAAGTCGCCCCAGAAATAACTATATAAACCAGATAATCGGTGACGTGCGCTGTAGCAGCTACAAAGAGATGAAGAGACTGGCGGACGATAGAGTTAAGTGGAAAGATCGAGTGTTTGGTGCAGACCAATCTTAGGATTGTGACCCAGAAGAAGAAGAGTGTACAACAAGCTATCGATGTATTGAGGTAGAATATGACAGGCTGGTCCGGTGTGAAGATCAAGGGACAAAATATTGATAAGGTATGCCGACAATATTGCATTGCTTGCAGAGATGGAACAGGAATTGAATGAGCCTTAGAGAAAGATGGAAAATATCTTGAACTTCAAATAAAACGTGAAAATAAAAAAAGATAAAACAAAGTGCATGGTAGGTGGAAGAGAAGAGGTGACTGCAAATATTGTTCTGTGTGGCACCACAATAACGCAAGTCAAAGAATTTGTATATCTGGGCAGCAGAATATCTCAAAATGGCCGCTTAGAGGCAGAAATAATAACTAGAGTTCAACAAGCATGAGTTGCTTTCAACAAAAATATTTGAATCTCCTTACATTGATGTCAATGTAAGGAACAACTTAATTAAAACTCATGTCCGGAGTGTGCTGCTGCATGGCAGCGTGGACTATCAGCCGAAGATAATCTGAAAGTAAAGCTGCCTTCAAAATGTGGTGCTACAGGCGCATGGCTAGAATCGAATGGTCAGACCACATTCCAAAATTCCAAAGCAGAGTCGCAAATCCTAAAGAGGATTGTACAACAATGATCCAAATGGAGAGACAGTTTTATGGACCAGGGGATCAGTGATGTGCGCTGTAGCAGCTACTAAGAGATGAAGAGGCTGGCAGACAACAGAGATATGTGGAAAGATGGAATGCTTGATGCAAAACAATCCTAGGATTGTAAATGTGAAGACGACTGATAAATTATATTATTCCTCAGAATATTGAACTAGTTTTTTACTTATGACAATTTAATAAACAGACTGTGATAAATTATTCATGTTATTTAAACAGATAAAAAAAAAAGAAATATTGTTACGTTGAATAAAATCACGACATCTAGCGATTGAAAAAGATACTAAAGGTGTTTTTATTAACATCATCAGAAGACAGGTGTCAATGCTGGTTGACCAATAAATTACCCACCACATATACATTACTTGTACCTTCTTCTTCTTCTTCAATGGCGCTACATCCCAAATCGAGCCTTGGCCTCCTTCAACAAGCGCCTCCAACCTCTTCTATCCTCAGCCGCCGTTCTCCAGTTAGGGACCTGCAGGAGCTGTTCTGCATCTCTCCGTATGTCGTCCTCCCATCTCAGTCTTGGTCTCCCCATCTTCCGTTTACCTCCCGGGTGAGCAACCATGATTTTTTTGGATACTCGGGTGTTTGGCATTCTCTGTACCACATATTCGGCGAAGGACTCTCCTTTCTGAAACATCTAATGCTTCGGCGGATTTCACGGTCAGTGTCAAAGCCTCCCATCCTTAAGTCAACACAGTCCTAATGATTGTCTTATATAATGTCAATTTAGTTTTCCTGTGGACGTTGCGAGACCTGAACTCTGGCAATAAGAAGTAAGTTTTATTCCCTGCTACTTTGTCGGATGATTATCATTTATTTTTATGTGTCCAATTTTCCTTTTACTTTCTTTTATTATTATTTTTTTAGCTTTTATGCAGTAATTTTTAAATATTATAATATACATATTATGTAATCAATACATGGAGTTATGAATTTCAAATAAAAATAAATAACAGTTAATTATACTTGTCCATTAGAAAATAAATCATTTTTAAATAAAAAATATATTTTATTAAAAGTATATATAAACGGGAGATTCAAAAAAATATGTAAATAAATCGAGTTTCAACATTTCCTTCCACTGCAATTGCATAATATTTTAATAAAATGAGATCACATAATGATGTCAGTCTCGTAAACGAGAAACTTATATTTAAATAAATTTTTCGAATAGATTTAAATTGTTGCCATAACTGTGCAGCACTTTCGCAATCTGCAATTTTCAATAAAACATGGGACTTGGAATTCTGAAGGATAGACTTGCAAAATTATCTGTAATAATAAATTAAACATTACTTTTCTATGATTATACAATCTATAGGTAATGTTTTTACCTTTTTAATGTTTTATACTAGATAAAAAAAATCAAGTAGAATTTTTTTATACAGCAAACTTATGTACAAAATATTTTTATAGATATGTATTTTTTTGAATTGCTTCTCAGACAACTTGCAGATACTATGTATGTCAAACATTAATTCATTAATTTAACACGCGCCCATTAACAAGTTGACACATTTTCTAGACTTGACTGGACACAATAATTAAGACTGGAGCTATGATAATTATTGTCTCATAAAGTCACATTGAAAATATATGTTTCTTCCGGGAATCAATCCCAGGGCCTTCGGCTCAGGAGTCAAACTAACTGAGCTATGACAGCAGATTATACAATTAAAATTAATGATTAAGACAAAAATAAATATCCAGGTCGATCCATTTATATGTCCATATTTTATAAATGTATATTATACATATATATACATTTATAAAATAAGTAAATAAAAAATAGTGAACAACACCCTTTTCAAAGTTTTCGTCACATATTAAATTTGTAATTGATTTTTCACTAGCATACATTAAATTACTCAGTTAGTTTTATTCTCAAAATCATAATAACATTTTCGTTAATTTTAATTTAGCTTACAATTAAATCATATTGAACGACAGGGAAAAAATCCAATGTTTACGTATATGTAATTAAAAAAATACTCGAGTTAATAAATATTTTTATTTTGGGTGTGAGTCCATATACCCCTAAACCCACTCCTTTTTCCTTTTTGGAACCAGCAGTGTACCAAATTAAGGCACTGTTTGACTCTTGATGGTTTGTTTCTGGTTTCAATTTCAACTTTGTAAGGTTTATCAATAATGTAGACTGACTTGATTTTGTCTTTAGGTAAGCTAAGTGGGTTGTTTTCATCGAGTTCCTTTATTAGATTAGATTTATTTGAAAAAGTTATGTTTTTGGCTAAATCTAGTCATTTATCTTAATATACTTTCTTTCGCTACCTTCTGTAGATGCAAGTAAAGTGGTGGAAGATTAAGAAAGGCTTCTAAGGAAGCTGTGAGAGTTGTATGTAGAGCTCCTGTGGTCAGCAGGCAGCCCATTCCTCGTAGCTTTGAGAGTTTGTCTCTGAAGGTGTGAAACTACTCATAATACCCTAATTTCAAATTTACGCTACGATCTTACCTTTACAAAGGAAAATAAAGCAACAAAGGTAAGTAGGTAAGATCTAGGCGTAATAGTAATTAGAATGTGCGCTTATAATGGTGTATATGGAGGCAATTAGGTATTTACTATGCGTAGATTGAGATTATAATTATTATTGAGTGTCGTGAGCTTATCAGTCAAATACTCAGCCACTAAATCAGTCTTTAAACCTTTGAACGCGTTAAGCAAAAAATAAAATTTGATCTGAAAAAGTTTTCAATAAAAAATAAACAATTCTATAAAATTCCATTTAATTTTTTTAATCAATATCTTGATTTAATACACCAAAAAATAGTTGTCACTATATATTTTGGGGGGAGGGGGGCTCAAAAAATTTAATGTAAATATATTTTTTTTATATTTTTTTCGCATGCAAAGGTAACATTTTTTACATAGTTGATTTACGCGTTCAAAGGGTTAAATAAAGGGTGGCATATTGGTTCAATAATGATTAATGAACAGGAATTGGAATTATAGGAATGGAAATATATAAAAAACTAAATGGATTAGAAATAAAATCATTATTAAAAAACAAAACCTGTTTATTGAATTAAGAAGACATCATTGTATGTTGTTCTTATATATCTATGTGTGTGTGTGCCTGTTATAAAAGATATCCTTAACAGTGGTTTACAATACTAAATTGAAGTAGGTATTAAGGAAACATATTAAGGAATGTCTTTAATAACCTCTGTTAGTTGTTCCTTGGTGAACATATGGAAGAGATTATCTGTGGTGAGGGTCGCCACCTCTACGTTGTTCTCTGACAACTTCTCCTCCATCACCTGCTTCAGGATGGTCAGAGCGGAAGTGATGGCTTCCTTCAAGGTCAACGACTTGTGATAGACTTCCTGTTTAACATTATAAAGGATACATGATTACAGCGAATTATAATCGTATTATCATCTAGGCTTCCTAACCAATATACGATAAACAAAATCAAAACACATTGGAGAGTTAAGCGCACTTTAGACGGACGAGGTTTTCAAGGTGACAGGAAAATTATTCGAAAAACAATTATTCGAATGCTCAATTATACGAAAATCAATTTTACGAATGGCAATTATTCGAATCACATTTTTTCGAAAAACAATTTTCCGAACACACAATTATCAGAAATTACAATTGTTCGAATTTTTATGACGTCATGTTGGTAGTATTGTGAGAGGAATAAACCATAGATTTTTGTTATAATATACTAGATGTCGTAGTTAGCAAATTTTGTATGAATCGAAGTGAGGCATTTTTCCGGGGTATTTTTGACGTTTTCGTATGTCGTTTTTCCATAGAGAATAACGACTAATGTGAATTGTTTTCGGATTTATTTGTCGTAAAAAACACTTTGTTAATTAGAGAAAAGTTATTTGGGATTTGTTGAAATGTAAGGAAAACTAAAATATGTTGCCAACCAAAACGTGATAGGTACGCGCGTTAGTCCATGACTCACTTTTTGCACGGAGAACCTACTACATCTACATAGTAGGTATATTATGTATAATAAAAATCTATGGAATAAACAACATGGCGACGCACCGCGGTGTCGGATATCCTAGGATGTACACCGATTTTTTAAACTTAACCTACAAAACTTTGGTAAAAATAGGTTGGTTAGGTTTGCTTGTAGTTATAATTGCGACTGGCGTGAGCCAGTTGCATTATATATTATAAAAAGTAACTATAATATTAAAATAAAATAACTAAATTGGTGTGAATACTAGATAAACTGTCTGTACATGATGTGCCAAAATCAAAAACTCGTGTACAAACTAGGCTATCCCGTGCTGTCAAAGATTAGTTATTAAAAATGTGCAAACATACGTACCCAACAATAATACAACAAGTAATAATAGTCTTCATCGAATATATTTTACTGGCAACAAAATAAATATGTCAAAGGAGGCAACATAATGACAAAAAAATATATTAAATTCGGTCAATTGGTTTTCCAACAAATGTTAGTTCGAATAATTTGCTTTCGGACAATTGTCATTCTGATAACTGATTTTCGATTAATTGTTATTCGTACAATTGCGCATTCGAACAATTGTGTTTCGAAGAATTTTCATGTAATCGGTTTTCAACACTTAAAATAGAATCCAAAATACAGGTTACTCCAAACATCGCTTTACACAAGTATTATTTTCTCTTGTATTTGCGATTCCCATTATTGCAATTACAAAAATATCAAATATACCATTTATGCGAAAAATTGCAAAATTTTATTTTTAACTATAGGTTACATCAATGCTTCATTAGTTTGCTCCACTTTTCGTTCAACAGCGTCTTATCTTTCTCTATTTTTTCGTTTAACTTTGCATTTCTCTTATCTTTTGCTCGAATTGGACACAGTTTGATTTTCTTTGGATCCCCACGTTTTGTTGTTTTAAAACATGACTATTTATTTGAGAGATTTGTGTTGTGTCAAAGTCAACACAACACAAATGGCAGCCATGTTGACTCGTCAGCGTCAAAATTTTTTACAGATTTCTGTTTTACGAAAAACGATACAAAATGCGTTGAAAAATAAATCATTTTCAATTTTTGTCACACCGTGTTGAAAAATCCGTCGAAAACTTGAACCTTGTCCGTCTAAAGCGCACTTAAGGGAGACCGTTTTAGGCCCAACTTTTATTTTATATTACATCTCGGGCAACTAACAGGTACTATGTCAAATATTAATTTAACACGCACCCAATAACAAGTTGTCACATTCTGGAGACTTACGATATTTATTGTCTCACAGATCCAGACTGAAAACACAATTAAAATCTATGTCTCCACCGGGAATCGAAGCCGGGACGTTTGGATCAGCAGTCAGATACCTAATCAACTGAGCCATGAAGGCTGACAACTAAAAAAAAATTACTTTTATAAAACTACTTATTTATTTTTATAATTTAAGGCAAAAATATTATAGTTTTCACACGAATATATACACACAATACTGTAAAATAAAAATAAAAATCATTCAGTTAACATTGTAGTATACTTTCCGGCAAATAACTTGAGAATATTCATCGTGGAAGTGTGCGGTTTACACATATTATACCAACCAAACAAAAAAATACAAATTAACAAAATTTGTTTCCATGTGACATTCTAGAGTTATTTGTAGTTGATTATATTCTTTCCGTAAGATGGGAGATATAAATCAAAATGGAATGGATAACCTGTTGTCTCACATTCTCATCACGTTCTTGTCGTTATTATTAATATATTTGATTAAAATAATATATATTTGAAATTAAAATAATATGTACTTGAATAGTTAAAATAATATGTGTACTTGAATAATTAAAATAATGTGTACTTGAATAATTAAAATAATGTGTACTTGAATAATTAAAATAATGTGTACTTGAATAATTAAAATAGTGTGTACCTACTTGATTAATTAAAATAATGTGTACTTGCAAAATTAAAATAATGTGTACTTGAATAATTAAAATAATGTGTACTTGAATAATTAAAATAATGTATACTTGCAAAATTAAAATAATGTGTACTTGAATAATTTAAATAATGTGACTTGAATAATTAAAATAATGTGTACCTGCAAGCTTTGTTGTGCTCCTTCACTTCCAGAACCGATTGCTTTAGCAGAGAACTGGACATAGGTGCCACTTGGATCCATGTGATACAACTGAGGACCCTTCTCATCAATCCCTAAAAATAATCAATCCAATAGAATACATATCTTTGAATTATTAATTATATCTCAGAGTTGAGTTCAAATCTTATGCATTAAATATTATTTTATTTATCATAGATAGAGGCATGAATGCCCAAATATTTCTAAGCATAATAGTTATAGGTAGATAAAATATCTATGGTGTGAGTAAATATTTCTTAACTACACTTGTGCAGTGTGCGGTACTGATTTTAGAGCTGTAGATTTAAGATTAAACATTAATTGAACACAAAATATTGAACACATTAATTGAACACAAACTAGTGAGGCAGTTTATGACAATAGTAAAATATCTGGTAACTATTATGTAACCTAAGTTAAATATATTATATTGTATTAAAAAAAAAAAAAATTCTTTGTTACTAGATTTAAGGAAAATTGTATTTTATATAATAAATAAATAAATAAATAAAATAAAAAATTGAACACAAAATATTGAACACACATTAAACACGAGATTTAAAAGTTTATAAAAACTGAGAAATTATGTGGTTTTTGAATGTCTGCTTGGGATTTGAGAAGATATTGATATTATGAATTAGATGAAGTGAGTTGTATATTCTGATTAAGGGAGGAATGGGAGAGAAATAACCAATATTTGTATTGTAGAAGTATGAGTGAAAGATATTTCTAATTACTGTGTCTCTAATAATTATTTACTTATTCATTTATTTACCTTTTATCACACCATATTTATAATGACAATAAAAAGTAGATTACTGCTGCCCAACTAGAAAATTGTGCCTGTTCTAGGGCTAACAGTTTACAATTTTTATTTACAATTATATGCAATTATGAACCAGGTGATTGTTCCCGTTCCACACTAAATAGGTACTCATTACCTCAACAAACATATGGGCTCACATAAAAAGATTAACCAGGTCCTAATGTCTGCCATAATACCCGTCATAAATCCAATCTCCGACACGATTTTTATTTCAGAACCATAGAAAGAGACTAGTTAACTAAGTTGGTGTAGTTAATATGAGTCACATGCTTCCCAAATCAAATCACAGCATCGCAAACACAATACGGCATAGTTACAATTTTTATTAATAATTTTAATTTTGAATTATTTAAGTATTTGGGTTAGTTCTGTCCGAATTTAATTTTTGATTGGTACTGTTATCTGAATTTGAGGAAGGATATTTGGTACATCTAACTGATTATTTATTATTTTATAAAGTACCATCATATCAGCAATTTTTTGTCTATTATTTAAGGAAATCATGTGAAAATACTCCAGCCTGTCATTATAACAGCCAAATCGATGGCTTATTCCCTCTATAAAAACCAATATTTTTGCTAGCCTTCTTTGGGCTATGTACACAATGAACGCCGAGTGCAATAGTGACACTCTAAGCCGTTCATAATGACCGGAAACAGACACTCGAAAGACACTCTGTGGCGTTCAGATTGAACGTCGAGTGTATGCACCAAACGCTTGGTAAAATTGTCAGGTGAAAAACGCTCTGACAGTTATAGTATCTGTTGACTTCTATTTTATCTGTGGAATGATGACTTTTATTTTTTTCTATGGTATCTATTATGTCAGTTGACATTATTTATGATGACAACATGCATTCACAAAGAGGTTAATTTATAAAAATATCATTCAACAATTTCCAATAAAAGGTCAGAGATCATTATTTACACCACTGCCCAATTGCTGTCTTTTGATGAAAATATAACCTAAAAAGAGGCATGTATGATAAATGACATTTAAAACGCCCGATGCAGCATTCAGATTGAAACTCCGTTCGAAAGAGTTCAATTTTTTTTTATTTATTTATTTATTTATAATAAACATGACATTTTACATACAGAGGTTTGACAACAGTAATAAAGGTACATATATAAAAAAAAGATTAAATGCTATACATATTTCAGACAGAGACAATGGAAAGGTGCACATACACATCCAAACCATTGACACTCTCTTGCACTTTGCTGTCAATTAGCGAATTGCTCTCCAATATGCTAGGGATAATCCCTGTGTTATATTGGATGCAGTCTTTGGTTTTGTAAGTTAAACAACATTATTTTAAAGTGGATTCAGCACAATTGTTCATACACCTAGCATACATCCACAGGCACTCTCCATACTCACGTAATATACTGGACCATAAACATACACACACACATCACACATACACACACACACATACAGTAAACAAAAAGCAAGTCATAATAAATGAGAAAAATGTTATTGTGGTGGATTTGATTCAATGATCCATAAGGTTATTTCCCTTTTGAACCTTTGGTAGTGATTGATATTTTTAATATAATCTGGGATGGTATTGTAAACACTGGGAGCTTGATATGAATAGTGTCGCTGAGCAAGGCTAGTGTTTGGATGAGGGATATGTTAATTTAAGTGAGATGACGTACGTGTAAATCTTGTTTGTTGTGTTCGTGTTTTATCGGTGTCTTTAAATGTGAAGTAGCAAATAAGGCATTTAGTGTAGAGTTAAGACTTTGAAGTTTTCAAAAAGGTTTCGAGTAGGGAATCTTATAGGGCGGGACAAAATAATTTTGATCACATGTTTTTGACTCTTATAAACAGAATCTAATATCGAATTTGCACAGTTGCCCCAAATAAGAATGCCGTAAGTAATGATGGATTGACAGAGTGCGTAGTAAATAGTTTTGATAGTTTGATGGTCGACAATATTTCTTATACTCCTGAAGATATATACTAACTGACGTGTTCTTTTAGTGACATGTTCTATATGTTTATCCCATCTAAGTGATGAGTCTATGGTTACTCCTAAACATTTGATAGAATCTGCTCTCTCCAGAGGTAAACAGTGACAAGGTACACCATTATGGCAGTCATGAATAGTTAATGTATGATTGGCCGATAGTAGAGGTCTATTTTTTATGCCAAAGGTAAGGTATTTGGTCTTTGTCACGTTAAGGGTCAAAAGGTTATACTCTAGCCAAGTTTTTACTTTGAGAACCTCCCTTTGCGCGATAGTAAAGACATTATCCCAAGTATCTGCGTGAAAAATCAATGAAGTGTCATCAGCAAATGAAATAATCCTTCCCTCAATTTCCATATCGCATAATTGATTTATGTAAATGAGGAATAGGATAGGACCCAAAACACTGCCCTGTGGAACTCCATAGTTAATATCTAGAGAGGATGAATGATGATTTTTGAGTTTAGTAGTCTGTGTTCTATTTTTTAAGTATGTGGTAAACCATTTCAGAGAGTTGGATTTAATTCCAATCTGAGAAAGCCTACCCAATAAAATGGAATGTGAGACTGTGTCAAAAGCTTTTGATAGGTCAAGGAATACTGTCAAACATTTTTTCCCTTTGTCTACAGAATTGTAAATTGATTTTGTTAAGTGTAATAGAGCAGTTTCTGTACTCATATTTTTGCGAAATCCGAATTGGTTATTGGATAGCAGTTGATTTTTATCTAAGAAGTTGACCAGTCTAGTTTTTACAACCTTTTCGAATATCTTTGAGACAGTGCTTAAAAGTGAAATGGGGCGATAATTCTGAATTTCATCCGTAGCCCCATGTTTATGGATGGGAATTATAATAGAGTTTTTGAGGGCATCTGGAAATATACCAGTTTTTAGGCTAAGATTTGTAATGTGGACCAACGGTTTAGCAATACATTGATAGTTATTTTTAATAACATGTGAAGGAATACCATCAATGCCTGGTGCACTATTTAATTTAAGACTTTTTATTATGTTAATTATTTCAAACTCACAGGTTGGCTCAAATATCAATTGTGCATTTGTTAGTGAAGGTAAATTATGTATTTTCTGTATCAGTTCAGCTTCGGAGCAATTTATTTGATTTAGTATTTTGTCAGCAAGTTTCTTTCCAACATTATTGTAGTAAGTGTTTATGTATTCCAATATCTTCTCAGGTTGGTTATCGAAGTCTATAGGTCTTCCATCTATTTTTAGCGTAGTGGGGGACTGATTAGCAGTATGTGGGCTAGTAATTTCCTTAATGACTTTCCATGTTTCTTTTTTGTCAAAGTTAGCTTCAATAATTTTTGATCGATAGTAATTTTCTTTTGTTTTTTTAATCAAGGAGTTACAGATGTTACGGTACCGTTTGTAGAATGTAGTGGTTTGGGGATTGTTTAACCTTAACATTTCTCTATGGAGTTTATCTCTCTTTCTGATACAGAATAGTAATCCATCTGTAATCCATGGCTTAATTTTAATGTGGCTATTTTTCGATACGATTTTCACTTCGGTTGCTTTGTTTATATGATAGGATAGAGTCCTGATAAAGTTATTCGTTGCATGGTTTACTTCATTCGATGAAAGTATCTCATTCCATTTTTCATTCCTTATATTTTGTTCGATTTCAGGAATATTTATTTTCTCAACAACTCTATTGATCTTTTTTATCGAAGATTTTTTGCCAGAAAAGGCAATTATTGTACTGTAGTGATCAGTTATTGCTGTCTGATACACCATCGATATTACATGTTTATTTGTTCTCATCATTATGTGGTCAATACAAGAGCTAGAGGAGTTAGTCACACGCGTTGGTGTATTAATATATGATACAAGACCATAGTAAGCCATAAGTTCTAAGTAAGCAATTTGGTTGGGAGATGAGTAATTCAGAATATCGATGTTGATATCTCCAATTAGATAGATATCATCAGCTGGTCGAACCCTAGAGAGAGCAGAATTCAACGAGTCTACAAATTCATGAGTGTCTTGATATTGTGGTGACCTATAGACAGCAAGGATTGTAGTTGTGGGAAGTTCGATTTTTAGACAAGAAGCTTGCGAGATGTTAATTTCTGAGACATTTGGAAATAGAGAATTCTTAAGATAGACAATGACTCCATCCGCTTGAGTTGAACAGTTTTTAGTATAGAATTGTGTATGGTTAATAAAATGGTTTGGAGGTGTTTTATCTTTGATCCAGCATTCAGTTAATATTATAATGTCAAAGTCATTACCCAAATCACATATGTGGACTAGAAATTCATCAATATTTTTAAAATAGCTTCGTATGTTCATTGCATAAATTTTAAGCTTATTGTGATTTAAGGTCAGTTTTTTGTAATCCGCGGGAGTTTTAATAACATGATTAACGATATTTATGTGTTCACTTATGTCATTTTCAATAAAATCAGCCATAATGGAGTTTATAGGAGTATGAATCAAGATCAATCAATGAATACCAAATATGAAAAAGAGTATGTTTACACAGTCGCACATTCAAACATATAGTATCATATACGCAGACCAGAAAAAATAATAATAAATAAAACGAAAGACATGTACAGACACACAACCGCATACACAAACACAGACAGACGTAGATACAGATATATACAAATTCAATTTTCAAACAATATAAAAAACAGTATGCAAACAAGGATTTATAATGTATATGAGATTGCTGATTCCTCAAGTTTAGTCACATCTTCTTTTTTAGGTCATCAAGGTTATTAATAATAACAACTTTGGAGTTATCATTTTCTCTTGTGTAGATTCTTCCATTTTTGACCCAAACAAATTTAATGTTGTTATTTTTGGCGAAAGATTTTGTTTGTGACAGCAGAAATTTGCGACGCTGAGATAGATGTTCGGAGATGTATATTGTTTTCCCTTCACCCGGAATACCGATGTCAGATGAGAATATTTTTTTTGTTGTATTGCTTCCATCGCTTACTGAATTTTTACAGAATATCCTGTGTAAAGATAAAAATTGGTCTCTCAGCTTTGTAGATTTCATGGTGACAATTATAGGTCCTGGATTAGCACTTTGTGGCATCGTTTTCTTGACTCGGTAGATGTCGTTTATGTCATCACGATTATCTATTTCATAAGGGAATTTTATAATTCTTGAGATATTCTTGAATATATCTTTTATATTTTCCTTAGGTGTTTCTGGGCATCCTCTAATTTCGATGTTATTTTTAAGATTTACATATTGTAGTTGATCAAGTTTTGAATCGTGATTTTCAAGTGCATTTTTAAGGATATTATTTGTGGACTTAAGTTGGTCAATTTCCGTGCGAAAGTTTTTTGCTTGTAATTCTAATGAAGTTACCTTTTTTTGCATGTCGTCATATTGCGCGGAGATAAATTTAAGTGTTTCTAATATATTTTTATTTTGTTCTAATATTTCTGTATGTTTTTTATAATTTTCATCTATTTTTTGTTGAATTAATTCGAACATGTTATTTTCATTATGATTATTAATTACATTTACTGGCAACACAGTACTAATATGCGTTTGCGCAGGTAGCTCTTGGTTATGGTGTTTGACCGGTGTAGATGACTTGCTATCTCTATCAGACGGCTTGTTTATATTTTTTACAGTTGATCTACAGGTTATACAGTTAAAAGTGTCCAGAGCTGATTATTCATTTTTTTAAATGTCCTTACTGACATTCCTGCACAAGAATAGTGAAAGTTCACTAAACATGTACTACATTTAATCTGTTCGTCTGGTAGAATATCATTAGAGCATCTCTTGCATTTTGACATATTGTCGGCCATTGTATTGCAACTACTTATTTCTGTGCGTTTTCGATGAAGAATTTGTGGATGTGATGCTTTTAAACAGTTCTCAGATACAGATAATATATATCTAAGAGTGATGTAGTGATATATGATTACTTTAAAATGATTCATAGGTAGGTAAAGTGTTATTTTTTACCTTATATAGGAGTAGGTAGTCACTTGTCAAAAGTAGTTTTGCAAATTGCATCCAAATCGACGAGAAAAAAGTGTTATTTGCGTATTTATGTTATCAGTTGCTGTTCACTATCTTATAATAAGTTAATTATGGAACTTTTTTCAAAATGTAGTTACTTTAGTAAAAATAAAAAACAGAGTCGCTAATTTCGACCGTACTTCAAACAACGGAAGCGGATATATGAAGTGAGATTGGTGTGAAAAATGCCATAATCATGTACATTCGACGCCCGACATCGAGTGTTGAATCTGAACACAGCCTTGGATAGATCCAAGTACTTATAGTAATAAATTCATAAAAACAATTATATTATAAGTGTAAGTGAGAGAGAGTTGCTGACCACTGTCAAGAGACACACAGCCGCATACTTTGACTTTTGATAAATATGCTCTTTTACAATTCATAGTGGAGTGAAAGATAGAGAAAAAAAAGGGTATGGGGCATAAATGAACATCGTGACATAAAAATCTCGGGCATAGGTTCAGTATTCTGGATTCAGCGTCGCTCATTAGATTGGCGCAAGATCATGATAAGTTTGGTGAGATGGTCGCCAACATCCGTTAAGAAAAATAAAACAATTTAAAGAATGACATTACCAGCAAACAAGATGGCGACCCCAAAAGGCCTAGACATGGCTGTGCCGCTATCTTCATCACTATCGCCAAACTGTATAGCCAAGTTGCTCACGGCCTGAGCGCACGACTCCACAGTCATACGTTCGTTATACACAAACCAGTGGTTCTGACACTCAACACGAGCACGCTCAATCAACGTTCTGAAAATTGAAAATATTTGTTGAAAAATAAGAATTAATGATTCTAAAGTTTTTGTGTTAACAGAGTGGAAATCCATTTTAAAATTAATTAACAAATATACCAAAGTATTTTTCTGCAAAATTCAATTACAATGACCGAACGTTTTCTCCGAGGTGACTCAGCATTATCAAGGTAGAAGAAACTAACCAATTTAAACAAAAATCATCCTACACTACAACATTTACAGCGTTTCCACCTGTGTGGGTGGAGTTACAGTGATTTTTCAATGTTGCCAAATATGTGGGTCAGTCTTAGTTTGAAAAAGTGGGGATATAGTTAGTACCTTAGACTAAGACTGAGAGCCGGGTAATTGAAAATACAACAGGATAATAATATAATAGACCCAAATTATAGATTTGTTCTCCAGCTTAAGACTGGTCTTGAACACACATTCTCTACCAAAATGGTATTAAAGATGCAAAAATCGCTGAGCTTGATCTCAAGACCGGTCTCGAAATGTATAGAAGAGTTGAGAGTCCTTTTTATTTTTATTTTATTTCAATGTTAACAAAACAGTCATAACAAAGTACAATTAATTACATATACAAAACAATTCAAGGACTGTTTACAGCTTATTACTAAATAGTGAAGTGCACATTAACAATCATAAACAAACAACTATCATATATATGTATCAATCAATCAGTGGCGCTACAACCCATTGTGGGTTCTGGCCTCCTCCAGAAGCTCCCTCCACCCCACCCCACCCCCCCCTGACCATCGCTTCCTGATCATATATATGTATACATTCTTAAATCTAAATAACAAAGTAAAAAAAGTAAAAAAAAAACAAAAAGTTGTCATTGCTTGGTGAGACTTTGAGGAAAATAGGAAAAGGAGGAGATAATGGGAGAGGAGAAAATGCACACAATTGGTACGTCAGTCAGTCCACCCTCCCAGCGAGTGAAACACTCAACACTCTCTTGAACTTGTTAAATGAGGTAAGATTCATATCTTTGAGACAGCTATCCCCCTGTTTTGAGCACAGTCTCAAAGAGAGAGAAGGAGACGGCGCTATATACAAATGGGACGCACATAGACACAGACGAACTTCACATTAATCATTATTTTGACGTTTGCATTGTTAGCGGTATAAATTGGATCAAGCATCTCCTTCTGGGAGTATTTTACATACAATAATGCATAAATTAAATATGTGAATCATATTTTGAAATGGCTGCCTTTCCTGGATGTATTGAATGTACACACATTCCCATAATATTGCAATACAATAACTAAATGAATAAGGGTTGTATTACAAGAGTTATTTGAGAAAAAGGTAAGGTCCTGTACTGCGAGAATACTGCTAACGGAACCTCAACTATTACTTACATTATTCTTAAATAACTCCCGTAATACGACCCTACGTATTTCTTTTTCCTCTTCCAAATAAAATGGTTAGAATATTGACTATTTAATTAGGTATGTTGCATAAATTTCTCTACAATTTCAAAGATTATCAAGACAACGAATTGATAAATATTTATAAATAGCTTTGCCAAATCAGTGCTACCAACATAACAGCGCTAAATTTATTGACATTCATGAGAAAAAGTACTTGTTTATAGAGCTGTATCCACATTTTGTTCGAGTACGCTTCTTCGAATGAGACATTCGGTCTTGAGAATTGTTCTATAATTTGGGCCTAAGAGTTCAGCAATATATTCTGAATGCAATACATTTTTAGGTGTGACGAGACAGGGGTATGAAAATGCACTCATGTGCCATGCTTCCTTTTATAAGATAATGCACACCCACACACCTGTCGCTGGTTACCCCAACATTGTGGGATATGCGCGATGATATAAAAAATAAACAAATGAAGTAAGTACCTGGAATCTGCCATTAAACCTGAAACTGCACAGCCAATGTGTCTGTCGACTTGCACAATCTTTTCAATTGTAGTCGGTTCCATCAACGGCGAAGTTATCCTCTTCTCAACGGCCAATACAACTCCTTCTGACGTAGCAATTCCAATAGCAGTAGATCCAAGTTTGATAGCCTCAATGGCATATTCGACTTGAAATAATCTACCTTCTGGGCTGAAGGTATTCACACCTCTATCATATTCTGATCGAGTCAGGAACATCTGTAACAATTTTGAAATCGAAAACTTAATTTGAAGGTTATGATCATGACAAATGTATTTTCAAAAAGAATATTTTCAATCAAATGAGACGTTTCAGCAATAGCACTGAATCAATATGATTGCAATCGTTGTTTTCACATTAACTAACATGGATTTGTACCTTTGCTAAGTATTATTTTGGATAAATAACAGAATTATGAGACGATGATTAGCCGAAAAACAAATATATAAATGAAAAATTGCCGAAATTCAACTTTATCTATGGCAATGACCATAAATTTTGACAGCAGAGAAAACTTTTGTCTACGCATAAAATCCCACGAATTGCCATAATAATAAATACACTCGCAATTAAAGTTCCTACTCATATACCATCGCGCATGTCCCTCACAGAGAAGGCAGAAAAGATCGAATGCCACATTTTATATTTTGACACGCATCTGATGTATGAAAAAACATATTAATCATCCATCACCTCTTCAACATCCATACATCGTCTTATACATATTATATTGGTCAGTCTTATGTTTTCCTCTTTCATAATGTCGTTCATCTTATGATGGAGCAATCCTTTTTTTAGACGACCACGACCTCTTTTTCTATTACTATCGTTTTTTTATATCTTCCTCGTCAAGCGTTCTTCATTTATTCTTCTCAAGTAGCCAAATCATCTCATCCACTATTAATTTGACTTGTTCTCCTACTAAAAGTCGATCTTGGTCCTAGAAGAAAATTTATTGATGCCATTGATTTTTTTATAATTTACTTTCAATGACATCTGGTGCATCCCAATAATTGATTATTAATTTATTTTAAAACCTGTTATTATTTTCATGCAGATGGGTCGATAGCAGAGCGGTTAGCGCGCTGGGCTAGTAATCTAGTAGTCGCGAGCTCGAATCCTGCCTCGACTGATTTCGTTCACCTATAGCACAAGCATTTATGCTTATTTTAGGGAACGTAGGAAGATGTATATGTACTTGTTTAACAAGAACATATTCATTTAAAAAATAAAAATGTATGCCAGTTTATAAAAAGTGAATTCAGCACATTATTAAAATATATTTTTAAAAATCTCTGCTTTTTTCTCAATGGGAAAATGAAGCGATGATTAAAAATATTTAGATTGCTAGATGAAAATGTGGTACGTACATAGAACTTTTGAATCAGTGCTAGGTTCAAATTCTACTTCGACCAATTCCATATAATTACCTTTTATTTATCTTCTATTTTTTGTCTTAAGCTTTGTATTTCATCCCCGTGTAAGACTAATTTAGTTCACCGGTTCACAAATACCGGTTGCTAAAATAATATTCAATGTGGTAAAGGTAAAGTCATTATTTTATTTCTGACCGGTTAGATTTTTCTCATATTCAATTAAATTTCAATAGCCATCACATATTTACTTCATAAAGGAACGGAAACATTATTGAAAATAAAAACAAAAATATAAAATAATTTGAAAAGACCCCAATTTTATGGAAAACTTGGGGGCCTAGCTATTCAATTTCAGCTGTCACTGTATTTAATAACTTTCGCGCACTTTCATAATTTTCAATAAATATTTTAAAAGATTTCAAATTTGCGAAAAAAAAATATATGGGATGCAAAAAAATAAATATGTACAATACGTCTAATTATATTTTTTTAATAAAAAATCGTGTATAAGTAAATATAGCCAGTAAATAAATGTTTTTTTGTATATCTTTTATGGGAATACAAATTTTCAAATTGTAGCCACCTATTGTCAAGGTTACGAATTTTTTGCTCTGATTCACTATTTGACCAATCACAGACATTGGCCATTTTGTGAGTAAAATTTTAGGTCACGTGACTAGACTGCGTTTGAGAGCGCATTCAGCAGGTATGGTTATTTTCTCGTTTAAATCGTGGTGTTTATTGTTTTATATCGAAAAAACGTTATCAGTTTTACGGGTAATATTGTTTGCTATTAATATGCCGATATTCGTGTGTTAAAAATAAAATAGTGGGTGTAATACTACAGGTTTTGTCAGAGTTATTAAGTTGTCATTATGATTTCCACGGTTGCGTTAAGAATGGCGTCCCTCCACATGGTGCCGCTGAGGTCAAGTCTAATGCGAAAACTGCATGGAAAATGGCACACAACATACCCCAGATATGCAAAATATGATTCGCAAGGATCGCCCGAATTATTTCATGTCCAGTGCATTTATATAACAAGGACAACTTGACCGTGAAATAAATGTTGCCGCATTTTCTTTCCCTTTCGATGTGATCATTGTTTGATTTCCTCGCGGAATCTTTCAAAGTACGTCTTCAAAATGTACAATGACAGCGAATTCCCACGACCGCTTCGTCCAGAAGTTGTTATAACCCTAGTTACCGCGTTTTCTGTTAAAATATCACCTTATTGACATACCCTCAAAAGTATTGTTGATTACTCGAAATTATCATTTTTTACATTGTATTTTTATCTCGAGTGCATAAAGTATACAATCAAGTATATTTTTACTGCCGTTAGTTTCAATTTTTATGACATCCGCCTTTAGTATTGCATATGACATCCAACAGTCTGTAGTCTTGTCTATTTTAATTTTAGGTATTTATAAATTGATACGCAGGTCAATCTTCTATTGACGTTCAATGCACTAAACGCATGGTGCAATTAGTTAGATAAAGCCGAAAATTGCGAGTTCATCCACACCTTTTTTTATTTACATTGTAAATTTATCGTCATATGACAAGTTGTAACAGTCTTACTCACCCTGTTATATTTTTTGGCAGTTCTTCATTATTTATGTAACTTTTTATCCGTTTTCTAATGATGTTTTTGTTCAGGAATGATTTTATCCTTTGGTTAAAATATTTGTAGACCTACAAGGCTCAAAATTATTGGATTATTTTACAGCTTAATGTACTCATTGACATCACAAGAATATATCAACTACTTGATGTCAAAAGTTTGTAAATAAAAAATAAGAATAAGGACTGTATGAATAAAATCCTGAAATAATGGATGTAAGAAGATTGAACAGCATATAGGAATGTCAGACAATGCATGAATGTTGATGGAAGCGAAAAATGCATGCCAAGATAGAATACTGTGGTGTCTAGTTCTCTGGATGTACGTAATTTGAATTTATGATGATGTATGCTTTTTCCTAATTATAACTATCTTATCTATGCTGATATGACTGATTTTACAACTGCACTTTTTCAGTCAGTCAAGTTTATTTTTTAAACACTTGTGCAGCAACAAGTTTCGGCGGCAGACCATTCCGCACATCTACAAGTTTGTTGGTCAAGAAATGTCTGCAGGGATTCCTCTTGAAACAGTGTTTGTTAAGATTCAAAACCATGACCTCTTAAATTAGTATTTTGGTTGAGACAGAACATCAGCTTCAATTCAGGGCAGTCATAGCAGTGTTCGTTTAGTATTTTAAACGTTTCTACGAGATCCCCTCGTTTTTCCTATCCTCAAGAGTAGTAGAGTATATTTCAGATAATGAGTCCATTTATTGCAATTGCCAAGAACTTGTTGCATTATGTTATGTTTTACACACTACATTCGACTGTTGCGTCATAATAATAATAATGAACACACTCTTGCACCCTACGCAGTTTATTGCCATATAACAATAAACTTGTGTGAGAAATTAGTTTTCAAGACGCCCGCACAGAAGCCAAGCGGCTTACCAACTGTGTCATGGCGGTCAGTTGGAATAGTGGGAAGTCAACAAACTTCTGTACTAGTAATTTGCACTAATCACTCCATTTGTTACCTACCATAAATATTATTTCAATGTCTTTTTCTGGTTTTCTGTTTCATCAAGATATACTTCCTTCTTCTTCCTGTGTTGTGTCAGGGTGCCTAGACAACGTTTCATTTAGCACAAGAAAAGAAAATCAATGTATGGAATAGACAGGCAACTGTCACTTCCATACATTGAGTTTTCTTTTCTTGTGCTAAAATGACAAATGGCACGTTGTTTAGGGGGGCAGGTACCCCCGACATGGGAAAAGAGCTCCTCCATATTTCTCAAACCATTGTTTTATATTACACTATTGTTCTAGGGATGTTATGAATATTCACATATTTGAATGATTCCCATCATTTTGAAAATTCCCATCTGCATTGTGAATGCGAATCTCACGCAGGTTGCAATGAGGGAGTAGTTCCGGAAAAACTTCCGACATGATCCAGTTTAGGCTACACAATATATTTCAAATTACTAAAAATCGCCTCATGGGCAAAAAAGCTACCAAGTTACTGTTTCTAAACTATAATTTGCCATTTGATTTGATTTTTCGTGAATGTGAAAAATATGACATTCGTAACATTTATACTTGGGACAAAATTCATTTATTTCCAATGACCATTTCTTTTGATTTTTTCTAACAGTGCTGAAATGTTTCTATACTTATGATAATGCTAGAATTATTGCTAAGGGGGTTGGGCTACGTTGGCAGTCAGGTGTGAAGCCCCTGTTTGTTTTAATTGACCGTGTATCAGAGTATGTAAAACATTGCGTGATTTTATCTATTTTGTGTTGTAAACATATTATCATCTGAAAATATCTACAAATATATAATTTCACATGAATCGTTTGCACTTCTGAGAAGTATTATTTTTAATCAAAATTATTTTGTAGATAAATATTTTTATCACCATGTTTGAGCAATTGACTTACTAGTCCTTTCTTTTCGAGTTTTATTTTATAATCATCTTTTTGTTACAAAGATAACAGTTAACAATTTTAGCTAATTTTGGGTTGGTCGTTGTTTTTAGTGAATTTTTTCGTCTGTCGTTAGTCATAGATTTTCCAAAATTATCCGTCTTCTATTATTAAGTTATTTTTTTTACATCAAAACCCTCAATGATTTTAATGTTGAAGAGGTTGTATACTGAATTTTTGTGTTTGATGGCATACTATAGAATTTTGCAACCTTTGTGTTTGATGGCATAGTATAGAATTTTGCAACCTCTGTTCACCTTATTAATGTATTTGTGTGTTGTTTGTTTCAGCTAGTGTTGTAAATAGTGGCTGTAAATATTGTAAAGATGAGTCTGGGGGCGAAAGCTTCCGGAAAGGGGGGGACTAAAACAAAACACAATCATGTACCTCACAGTAAGAACACAGATAAATCACAGGTAAGAACATTGTTATTATACCTATGCTCGGGGCAACGTATGACGCTCTCCTTGACAGTTGGGTTCTCATAAATATTTGTAATTATTGACAAATGTGGTACTTGGTATTGGAAACTGAAAATTTGTTGATTTTAAGAATAAACCTGGCTGCTTGTGCCAAGCAAACATGGCCAAAATATGATCTCAGAATAACCAGAGAAATACTCTCGTTCATAAGAGACTCACTCGCCAGAGTCATATCAGTATTAACGGGACACTGGGTTATAGGAAAGCATGCTAGAAGGCTAGGGCTGGAGGCATACCGTTACTGCAAAGCATGTCAGGATGAGAAGGAGATGGTGGTCCACTTCCTCTGTCACTGTCCTGCTCTCTCTAGAATTAGAAGAAGCTCCTTGGGAATTTCTTCTATGATGATTTAATTGACATAGCGTCGGCCGACATCAGAGGCATTATGACATTCATTAGCCACTCAGGCTGGTTCAAGGTGGATGAGTGAGTGGGAGGACAGCCCCAATGTGGCATCACAAAGGGCCAATTGGCCTAAGTGTGTTCTCAATAAACAATATTTACAATAGTTATACAGTATTTAAAAAAGTAAATTGTAAGAATCGATGATTCACAAATTCAAACAACAATAATAACTAATTACATGTAATACATTAGATCTGACTGTCAATGGCAATAGTGTCTGTATAGTGTAAGAATACGTAAAAATCCATGTATTTTATTAATAAAATTACCTCTAAATTATTGAATATATTTAAGATATTTTGTTTTCTATACAAAACATGTATGTCAGAATAGGATAATGTGGAGGTCAGTCCTTTTTCCCTCTCCAGAATATGTAAAAAGCTTGATAGTATGTATAAAGATTAATTATCAAACTATTGAGTCACTAGATATTGTGTATACTGCCATACAAATTGTATGAAACAATTTCGTCACTAAATTCAATTTTTACAAAAATTGTTAAGAAATGTTTGATGATATGCGAAATGTTTGATGATATGCATTGCTATAATATTTTTGTTTTTTTTTTTATAGAAAATTAAATTATCTACCTATTTGGGATATTTCGGTGTTTTTCAATATTAAAAAAAATACTAATAAAGTTTGAATAATCTGGATTGTATTTGTCTATATTTATACAAATTTTCAGTGTTCTAGTTTTTATGGTTTTGGAGGTATATGGAAAAATAAAATGAAAATTTGGGTTCTGTGCATCAAGCAGATCAAAAGTTATTAAGGGGACACACAGACACTAAGGCTGTGTTTCTCGAACAAAGATTATAGTTATAATATAGTTAACATACTTTGATTTCATAAAATTGTTCAAAACTTTAGGTTATTTCATTGAAATCTAATGCCATTGTACGACGAAATTTTGAACAATTTTATGAAATCAAAGTATTTTAAGTATACTATTACTGATACTTTTGTTGAAACAACCCAGCCTTTTTTATGCCAATGTTTTATGCCAAATTGTGAACTCATCCATATGCATAACATGTATGCTACGAAGATGTGTGATGGCAGAGCAGATGGCGCACTAGATTAGTAATTCAGAGGTCGCGAGTTTAAAACCTGCTATGACTGATTTTGTTCACCTATATAGTATTTATGGTAATTTAGGGAATGTATGAGGATGAAAAGTGAACAATGTTTTCATTGAATTGTTTGTTTTACAGAGGGCCGTGGCCAACACAGAATCAGGAGACGAGGCGGGCGGCTTTCGTCTGAAAGTCCAACAGCTAATGGATATGACCCGGCGCTCTGAGGAGGAAGTATGTTCAGCTCTATACGACTGCGATCAGGATCTGGCCAAAGCTTGCGATATGCTCTTTGAAGACGCAGACCGCTCACAGGTATCACTTTAGACTACAATTCACAGAAGATACTTCTCTGTGCTGGAAATACTGTTGCACATTGAAATTTGTCAAAAGAAACAATATCAAATTTTTACTCCTCACTAACCCAAGGGGATATAATGGAGGGTTATGAATTCGCAATTTTTAAGGCTATTTTGTTATTGCAGATTATCAACTAGTATCAATTGAATAAATGATTGACATTATGAATATGTCGTGCTATTTCATCATTTTATTGTTTATATATAGATATTAAACATTAATAACCACATTTTGTAAAAACTAATTCATTTGATTTATTTAATCAGATTATGAAATAAATGAAATGAAGATTTTTAATGAGTGTTAACATCAAAATAAGTGTATGAATGCTATTTTTATTATTAGTAAGAAGTGAGAACCACACTCTCCCGCACCACGACTGTGTTTTGATTATTGTGTACCTCCGTTTATGCTTGTGTCATATCAATGAATATTAATTTATGTTTTTAGCATAAAAAAACGAGTGGGTTGTGGCCAACGCTAAACTCCTCACTAACAAGTCATTCTATAAAGTATTCAGATTTTCAGCATTTTCATGAAATGAGTTTGTTAAATTATTTTTTATTTAAATATTTTATTATGAAAACTTGATAACTCTTCAATGCCATTTTATGAAAGGGATGTGCCTCTTTACGAATTTAAAAATAATAAAAAAAAAATATACATGGGTGTAAGAGATGGAGTGAATAGTAGGGGCCGCCCCAGAAAGGGATGGCATGACCATGTGAATGATATTTTGAAAGAAGGAAATATAAGAAGCTTGAATAATCGACGAGCATGTATGAGACGATGCATGGATGTAAAGGAAGCTAGGAATGTATGTAAAAATAGAGGAGTATGGCACTCGGTTCTCTCTGCTTACCCTGTAAGGGATATGGTGTGATGGTATGTATGTATGTAATTTTCCTGAGCTTGGGAAGCTCAGGAAAATTACATACATACCATCACACCTTCATACCATCACACCTCACTTGAAAAAATTGAAAAGCACTATTCGTATATCGTTCGAAATGTAATGGAGTCTAATCGAGTATTAGATATACATATTTGCAAAATTTGAATAGAATCGAATGAGTACCTACTTTAGTCTATAATCGATAAAGTAAAATGAACACGCCGTACATAGCACACACACACAGATACATTGTGATGAAACTTTCAGAATACAATCTCAGCATGATACTAGTTGATAATCTGCAAAAAAAATAATAGCCTTAAAAATTGCGAAATCATAACTCCCCACTGTCATATCCCCTTGGGTTAGTGAGGAGTAAAAATTATTTCACTTTGCCAATGTGCATTACAATCTCCTTCTGTTTGTTAAAAGTTTTACTCTATTGTGTGTATTGTTACAGGGTCAATGGCAGACAAAAGAGAAAAAAAAGAAAAAGAGCACAGTGGCGGGTGCCCCACCTGCCGGCGGCGGTGGCGCAGTTGTGGGAGCTGCGGAGGAGGACTGGGGGGCGGAGCCCACGACAGGGGGGGCTGGGAGCGGAGGGTCAGGAGGGGGAGGAGGGGGCAGCGCCGGGGCAACCACACATAACAACAGGGACCACAGACCACAGAGGGGCAGATCGTCGGCCAGACCATGTGAGAACATTTAATACTAGAATAATTATTGTTATGGGGTTGTGGCGATTGCGCCAATTGCGCCAATTGCGCCGCGCAGTGCTTCGCTGCGCTGAGTACTTCGGCAGGCGCCATCTTGCCCTGCGCCGTATTCACAGCCCGTCTCCTATTTAAGGGGAAGCACAGCGCGCCCACATCATTCCGCTCATCCAGATCTCGAAGCTAGGCATCACGCTGCCCGACCGCTCGTCGTCGTTCAAATCGTCCGCGTTTCAAATTTACATTTATATTCATTAAATAATAACTCGACATTTCTGTACCAAGTAATAATAGTAAACAACAATTGTAATCATCATCTTGATAAATAAAAGAGTAAGTTAAATTTCCTGTTATATCTTTCAATCTGTCTACCATTCCTACCTGAGTAATATTTGGTAATAATATTTAATCTATTGTATACGGTATCACAGTTGCTTGG
This sequence comes from Molanna angustata, assembly GCA_963576475.1. NCBI lineage: Eukaryota > Metazoa > Arthropoda > Insecta > Trichoptera > Molannidae > Molanna > Molanna angustata. Next base: position 5,784,402 of record OY754985.1, on the reverse strand, counting down.
TCGATCAATCTGTGGCTCAGCTGTCGGGACTATCCGAACAGACCGCCACCAGGTTCGAACCAAGCGGTTGAGATATCATTTGGGTTGTATGTAGCTAAAGGCGGACAAACAGGTAATACCTACACGTCCAACTGACCGACCTTACCACCTCAATAACAGGCTTGCATATCAGCTCCGGCTGGTATGCAATCGCTTCCAACCAAGTGACCACTCTGGCACTTTAGTAAGCTCTACATACCACAAAATACTTCCAACCCCAAAGGGTCATTACACGTCAATTCATCCAGCCGTGTCATCCATGGTCTTAGATTTTGTTTATATATTTTTTATTTGTTCCTTTTGACATCCTTATTTAACAATGCAAAATATTATTTTGATATCTTGTATACTTTTGAGATATAATTTTTTGAAATTGGTAAAAAATGACCCGAGGGCTATTTCTGAGGCCTTGCATTTTTGTGACACCATAGTATAAAAACATCATAACTTTTTCAGTTTTTAATGTATCTCAGTGAATTCTTCTGTAATACTCTAGTAAATAAATGTAGATTTATGTAAAAATACATATATTCATTCAAATCTTATACATTTTATATAAAAAAATGTTAAACTTGTGTTTTCCGGTTATTTTTTTGCAAAAAACATTACATTCAAGAATTCAAATATCTCCAATGGGACAGCAAATATCAAAGCCACTCAATATTTTTTTTATTCAAAATACTATAAAGTTTATTTATAAATAAAAAAAATCATGGCTTTTTGTGTGACAATGTTAAAAATGTGACTTAGAATGCGAAAAAAGGTAAAAGTGATAGGCGACCAGCTTCAAGTTCCTACTACTATGAAATGGTCATAAAAATAATTATTTATCAATTAATTTGTCTTGTGCCCATCACATAAAATATATGAAAACTATTCACAATACAGAAAAGAAAATTAAATGCAATATGTGTAATGGCGAGAACAAAAAGCCTACTACTTCACTAATTCAACGTGTCCACTGTATTTTTTTTATATTTTTAATGTTATATGATATTGATTTTTATTTTGAATCATTCATACCATCAAGGCATATCCCACAATGTGGGGTAACCAGCGACAGGTGTGCGTGTGTACATTACCTTATAAAAGGAAGCTCAACATGCATGTTAACTCACACATCAGTCTTGTCTCACCTAGAAGGGGTGGTGATCATGGTGTTTATTATTTAATTAGTTGCAATAGTGATCATTTTGTAATAGATGGATCAATTGATGAAACTGTACTACTTACTAAGAAGAACATAACAAATATCATCTCTAAAAGGCCAGGGAAAGGATAATAGCCCTCGGGTCATTTTTTAACCAATTTCAAAAAATTATATCTCAAAAAGTATACAAGATATCAAAATAATATTTTGCATTGTTAAATAAGGATGTCAAAAGGAACAAATAAAAAAATATCAACAAAATCGGAAAGCATGGGTGTCACGGCTGGATGATTTGACGTGTAATGACCCTATGGGACGGGCAGCCAAACTGATATGTCTGTATTTGGGTTTAATAATAATAATGAACCCTCCCTTGCACCCTGCACAAGTGGCAAGTATATTGCCGTATGGCAATTTCTCACAACTAACCAGAATTTCCAGCCCAGAGGAGCAATATTTGCGTGGGAAATGAATTTAAACAAATTTCTCTGCTGGGAATCGAACTCAGGACGCCCGCACAGAAACTGAACGGCTTACCAACTGTGCCACCGTGGTCGGCTTTTTTCCCCCACATACCTCATGACCTGCTCATCAAAATGGTTGATTAACAAAAAAGTTTACTTAAAAAGCGTGACTATCTTTATTTCACTTTTATTTTCGCAATAAACTCGCCACCTGCGCAGGGTGCAAGAAAGTGTTCATTATATTTTATTTTAAAAGATCTTTTACCTTTACTAAAGGTACTATTTACCTTTTTCACTGGGACAATGTCATTTAAGATCATGTGAGACTACAATAGATTTCAGTCATGTTTTCTTTGTGTTTAATAATATGTGTGTATTGCAGATCGCGGTGGGCGAGGCGGAGACTATCACAGTTTTGGTGACAGTGAAGGGGGCGGCGGCGGGGGCCCAGAAGGAGGCTACCAGGGCGGCAGGGGCATGCGGCGGGGGCGGGGCGGCGGCAGGGGAGGGGGCGGACTGCGGGGAGGGCGCGGCGGCAGGGGGGGCAGGGGAGGACCGCCGAGGGGCGGGGCGCCGGGCAGGCCGCCCATGGGGGGACCGGGGCCCAGGTCGCAGGGATACGGCGGGGGGTCGGCCGTGCAACCAGAAGAGGAGTCTTGGGACATTCCAAACAATGGTGAGAAAAAAAAACACTAATGGGATTATTGCTTATTGACAAATTACAAGTACCTACATATACATCTTCATACATTCTCTAAATTAAGCATAAATGCTTGTGCAATAGGCGAATGAAAAAGGTTATGGTTGCAATCTTGGTCTGCACTAAGCACTCCATCTCTCCAACAGTAGCAGAATTGCTTGAAGCCAAAAATCTTGGCTTGCCTATGAATATTAAGTTAAGAAATTCAAGATCTAATATTTTTTTTGTTTGTTTTAATGAAACCATACTACAAAATTAAAAATTGAACCATATGTAGATACAATGCTTGATAGGGCCACAAATGTAAATATTATTTTGGCATGTGATTTTAAAATATCTTCATGGCCACTCAAATGAACAACAATGCCAAAAAAACATTAAATTTTCAACATTTCCCAATTTTCCATCAGGGTTTGCCTAATCCGAAGGTTCTAAGCACACCCCTGCTCTCCACATATCTTTGGGGGCCTAGCCAAGATAACAAGTTAAAAGTTAACGTTTGGGGAAACGTTGGTTGGTTGGATCGTGCGTTATTGTTTTTGTATGGGATTTGACGTTTGATTGTCACGCCGGACCAACTCACGAATGTTTCTCCAAACGTCAACTTTTAACTTGTCATCTTGGCTAGGCCCTCTGATGTCCGCCAGCTGCTTCATCTTTTGGTTGGTGCTACAGCGTACATCATTGATCATCTGGCTCATATAACTGTCTCTAGGGTGACCTCTATAGTTTCTGCTCTCCATCATTCCTTTGGCGATATTAACAAGCTAACCCCAATGTCTGATGTTATGACCTATCCATTTGGATCTTAGTTGAACAACCCTCTGTAATCGCGTTGTCTACTGGATCACTAATCCAGTGCAATTACTGTATTAGTCTGTCATTGACTCATCTGATAAATATATTTTTAAATCGCACAACATCTTGATTATCATTGTTATTAGGCAAGCAGTGAATGCTGATGTCACATTAATATTCACTTGTTTGTTCGGTCATGTCCATTTTTGAACACGTTTAAATTTTGTGCTACAACCAGGGTGGTGCCTAGTCAACGTACTGTCAATTTAGCAATGGAAAAGATAATTCAATGTATGGTATTGACAGTTGTTACACAACAGCCAACTGTCACTTCCATACATTGAGCTATCTTTTCGATCGCTAAATTGACACATTAATAATAATAGTAAAAACTTCCTTGCACCCTGCGCAAGTCGCAAGTTTATTATTTATAATATCTTCCAACTAACCATCAGTGTTTCCAGCCCAGGGAAACAATATTTGCCTGAGAAATGAATTAAAATAAATTTCTCCTCTGCTGGGAATCGAACTCAGGACGCCCGCATAGAAACCAAACGACTTACCAACTGTGCCATGGCGATCGACACATTGACTAGGCACCCAGTTCCGGTGGCAAACCGTTCCACAGATTCACAACTCTATTACAATAAATGCTTCCAAGGATTCTGCATCAAGTTCTAGCTTCAAGTTATGACATCTTAAATCACTATCAGTTGAGGTAGAACATCACCTTCAGTCTAGGATTTTGAAGGTTTCCTGCAATTAATTTGCCACTTGCGCAGGGTACAAGAAAGTGTTAATTATTATTAAGGTTTCTATGAGACCCCTTCACAAGAGTAAAAACAACCTCATGTTATAATATAAATATTTTTATTATTGAAGACGGTTTCCCATCGGCGGAGGAGTGGGACAACGAGGAGTGGTCTGGCTCCCTGTCAGACACCAAAGTGTTCACGCCCAGTTCGGGGGGCGCCTGTCCTGGTGGCAGTCCGCCCCCTCCCGCCTCTCTGGACCTCCACCACTCCCACCTCCACCAGCAACAACAGCAACACATCCAGCAACAACAACAGCAGCAGCAGCAACAGATGCTGGTGGGATCCCTCGATCAGACCATGCAACACCAGTCGGATCCGACTCAACAACATCAGAACCAGGTGCAGGACTCAATGGAATCTCAGCTGTCTTCGTTACAGCAGGTCAGTTGGACAACAAAATCATTTTTTTCTAAATATTAATTAATGAGTCATAATTAATGTATTTTATTTGTAGCCATCAGTGGCGGCTCTTCCTAAAGGGCTCTCGGGCTCAGCCCTCCCAAACAAAATAATCCAAAATATGTATGTCAATAAATCTTGAGAAATTTTTCTAATAATATTTGCCGTCTTACGCCTGTAGTATATTTCTATGAAATATTTCATTCCTCGGGCACAGTCGACTTGTGCCCGGAGAGCCCATACAATTCACGCGACCGTCCGCTGCCGCCGCAGTTTGCCGTACACGCTGAATGTATGCCGATTTAGAGCAAAACGGGGCAGTGCCCGCGAAGGGTTATAGTACATTTTCATTCATTCTTATTTTGTTGTATGTACCTACATTGCTATCATCTATGAGGAATTTGCAACTCCCACTACTATATATCAATAACCAATGCATTCCGTATACCAGGGTTGTAAAAGATCTTGGAATCTTCATTGATGATGACCTTTCGTGGCATGAACAGGTATCGCATGTTAGTAAATCTATTTTCTTTGCCCTACATTCACTTAATAAACTTAAAAATTTCCTTCCATTCCGTTGTAAAATAACTCTAGCTCAATCACTTCTTCTTCCATTGCTTGATTATGCCGATGTGTGCTATTTGGATGCAAATGAAGTGCATCTCAATAAACTTGAACGTCTTCAGAATATATGTATCAGATTCATCTTTGGGTTGAAAAAATTTGATCGCATATCATCTTACCGCAATCTTCTTTGTTGGCCCAGGATACGCCAGCGGCGCAATATACACATCTTGTCACTATTGTACAATATTCTCTCGAACCCAAACCTGCCACAGTACCTCAAAAGCAAATTCACTTATTTATCCAACCATGGACTTCCACTCCGATCTGCTGAACGTACAACACTATCCATCCCTATCCATAATACAGAATTTCTCAGCTCTTCGTTCGAAGTACAATCAGCTAGATTATGGAATAGTCTTAGTCCGGATATTGCGTCGTCTTACTCACTTAGTATTTTCAAGAAAAAACTAAAGAAGGAATATTTATCCTTGAACACCTGATCCAGATTTCCTTTCCTGTCCTTACCATATCCTTTTTTCTTGCTATGAATTATTATTATTTTTTTTGTTTTAATAGTATTTATGTAAGTGTTATACGTATTTTCATTGACTTCTTTTACTCATATTTATTTGCTGTTGTACATACACAATGTTGTAATACTTCGTAATCTGGTTGGTTGGAAGAAATTGCCTAATGGCAATAAGCCCGCCAGTGTACAATTATATTTGTTTATATTATGTACAAGAAGATGTATAAATAAATAAATAAATAAATACATTGCGATGGTCGAACGTTAGGTAATCAGTTGCAATTCCTTGAGACTATCATTAATTGATATTTCATAGTTTAAACTATAAATCATCCGAAATATATAAGTATTATTATTTAATTAATTGATACCACAATATTACAAACAAAAATGATATAAAATGTGTAAAATCAGGAAGCAGTCTTGCGGCCGTTGCCAGAAGCTTTTTTTTAAATTTTGTATGATCAAAATTCATTAGTTGTCACAAATTATTTTATAATTTATCGATGCATTTTATTACAAGCGTTATTTAAAACCCAACCAAATACAGCATAAATGATCAGGTTCACTTTTTAATTTCCGATAAACAAAAGAACTACCTATGGAAAACACTGATAATTTTTATATACGAAAATAATATTGTATCACATATCTGATTTCTAATTCCTGTTGTAAGTTAATTTCTCATCTAGGTATAATTATAATTTTGAGCCCTTCTAAGATTTAAGGTCACCAGCCGCCACTGGTAGCCATAGCATGATAATTTTAGTAAATCCTCATCGTAACATGCTCAACCTATTGAGGTGGTTTATACAAAAAAAATGTTATACAGTGAAACCTCTTATAACGAGCATAATTCATTCCAGAATCTTGCTCGTTATGTGAAGCACTCGTTAAGCCAAACTAATTTTCCCATATAAATCAATGTAAAACACAATAATGCGATTTTTTATTTGGGGCTCCATCTTTAATAAATAATAATTACAAATTCACTTTATTGACTAGTGTCTACATTTTTTTTTTATTTAAATGAATATGTGTCCTTGTTAAACAAGTACATATACATCTTCCTACGTTCCTTAAAATAAGCATAAATGCTTGTGCTATAGGTGAACGAAATCGGTCGAGGCCGGATTCGAACTCGCGACCACTGGATTACTAGCCCAGCGCGCTACCCGCTCTGCCATCGACCCATCTAAAACTACATGTTTCGAGAACCATTTTCTCTTCTTTAGGACAACAAGTATACTAATTAATTTATTACGATATTATGTATTTTGGTTTCAATAATTAAAAAAAAATGGGTACTCGCCTCTGGCCAACTCCCTTCATATTTTCTTGCGGTTTTCATCTGTGGGGCTATTCATGACACCATCTTAGTATATTCTTGTCTTTCTTAACTCGTTGACTGCCACGAACCCCGATCAGGGTTATTCGGCTAGTATAACGAACCGCCACGAACCCCGATCGGGGTTTTGTTTCGATACATTTTGTATTCAGCAGTATTCGTCCGGCGTTTGAAGTGGATTGTCGTGTGTTTCGTGGCATGATACTATACACTTATTTTTTTTATACGTTGAAGTGGTTCACCGGGAAAGTCAAAAGTCAAAATACTACCTCAATAAACATATTTTATATGTTGGCTACTGGGGTACAAATATCCAAAATATAAAGGCAGTCAACGAGTTAATCTTAAAAATGTATTAGTCAGTACTCAATTATAATCTAATCTTAGCCTACATTCAATGTTTAGTATAAAATTGCTATTCATTTTAATCTGAAATATTTCTGAAGATTGAATCTAATTTCAATCAACTACATGAGTCACTACATTAAGTATTATTATTCATATTCCCTTCAAAACACGAGTATATCTCTTTTTTTTGAAGGAAATCATATTATAAAGTGTTTTAATTTATTTTTTGTTATGTAATTTTTTTATGTAAAATATATTTTTTTTGTAATAAATAAACACTATGTCCTGAGTGGGATTTTTTTATGGAATGTGTTTTTAATTTTTGTGTTTTTTACCCTGTAGGATAACAGCAATGATTACATGAAGCAGAGTGTAGTTGAAACTGCACCAAGTCCTTCACAGGATCCAGCAGTCTACGGCTATAGCAACGCAACACATCACATACCAAAAGTAAATATATTTTACACTTTGTTTATTTACCCTCATATCTTAAGTTCGTCCATTTCACACCAGCTGGTTTGCTCTTGACGTTCAAATCTGATTATAATTTTCACTTTTAACTTACTTATCTCTCACTTGCGTACATTGAAATTATCTATTTCAATTTAAACCGCTTTGTGCTCCGTTACAAAGGCAGGTTCTTAGCAAAAAGTTCAAAATTGGGATCAGATTATCAGTACTTGGCTCCAAAGATCCTAAATTTAGTTGCAAAAGATATAAAGATCATACATTTAATAGAAAATACAAAACTTAAACATACATACAATACAAACATGGTTATATAACAAAGGGATCAACTATTGTCAGCAAATTCTCAATTCATAACAACATACATACAATACAAACATGGTTATATAACAAAGGGATCAACTATTGTCAGCAAATTCTCAATTCATAACAACATACATACAATACAAACATGGTTATATAACAAAGGGATCAACTATTGTCAGCAAATTCTCAATTCATAACAACATACATACAATACAAACATGGTTATATAACAAAGGGATCAACTATTGTCAGCAAATTCTCAATTCATAACAACATACATACAATACAAACATGGTTATATAACAAAGGGATCAACTATTGTCAGCAAATTCTCAATTCATAACAACATATATACAATACAAACATGGTTATATAACAAAGGGATCAACTATTGTCAGCAAATTCTCAATTCATAACAACATACATACAATACAAACATGGTTATATAACAAAGGAATCAACTATTGTCAGCAAATTCTCAATTCATAACAACATACATACAATACAAACATGGTTATATAACAAAGGGATCAACTATTGTCAGCAAATTCTCAATTCATAACAACATACATACAATACAAACATGGTTATATAACAAAGGGATCAACTATTGTCAGCAAATTCTCAATTCATAACAACATACATACAATACAAACATGGTTATATAACAAAGGGATCAACTATTGTCAGCAAATTCTCAATTCATAACAACATACATACAATACAAACATGGTTATATAACAAAGGAATCAACTATTGTCAGCAAATTCTCAATTCATAACAACATACATACAATACAAACATGGTTATATAACAAAGGGATCAACTATTGTCAGCAAATTCTCAATTCATAACAACATACATACAATACAAACATGGTTATATAACAAAGGGATCAACTATTGTCAGCAAATTCTCAATTCATAACAACATACATACAATACAAACATGGTTATATAACAAAGGGATCAACTATTGTCAGCAAATTCTCAATTCATAACAACATACATACAATACAAACATGGTTATATAACAAAGGGATCAACTATTGTCAGCAAATTCTCAATTCATAACAACATACATACAATACAAACATGGTTATATAACAAAGGGATCAACTATTGTCAGCAAATTCTCAATTCATAACAACATACATACAATACAAACATGGTTATATAACAAAGGGATCAACTATTGTCAGCAAATTCTCAATTCATAACAACATACATACAATACAAACATGGTTATATAACAAAGGGATCAACTATTGTCAGCAAATTCTCAATTCATAACAACATACATACAATACAAACATGGTTATATAACAAAGGGATCAACTATTGTCAGCAAATTCTCAATTCATAACAACATACATACAATACAAACATGGTTATATAACAAAGGGATCAACTATTGTCAGCAAATTCTCAATTCATAACAACATACATACAATACAAACATGGTTATATAACAAAGGGATCAACTATTGTCAGCAAATTCTCAATTCATAACAACACACATACAATACAAACATGGTTATATAACAAAGGAATCAACTATTGTCAGCAAATTCTCAATTCATAACAACATACATACAATACAAACATGGTTATATAACAAAGGGATCAACTATTGTCAGCAAATTCTCAATTCATAACAACATACATACAATACAAACATGGTTATATAACAAAGGGATCAACTATTGTCAGCAAATTCTCAATTCATAACAACATACATACAATACAAACATGGTTATATAACAAAGGGATCAACTATTGTCAGCAAATTCTCAATTCATAACAACATACATACAATACAAACATGGTTATATAACAAAGGGATCAACTATTGTCAGCAAATTCTCAATTCATAACAACACACATACAATACAAACATGGTTATATAACAAAGGAATCAACTATTGTCAGCAAATTCTCAATTCATAACAACATACATACAATACAAACATGGTTATATAACAAAGGGATCAACTATTGTCAGCAAATTCTCAATTCATAACAACATACATACAATACAAACATGGTTATATAACAAAGGGATCAACTATTGTCAGCAAATTCTCAATTCATAACAACATACATACAATACAAACATGGTTATATAACAAAGGGATCAACTATTGTCAGCAAATTCTCAATTCATAACAACATACATACAATACAAACATGGTTATATAACAAAGGGATCAACTATTGTCAGCAAATTCTCAATTCATAACAACATACACGACAAAACTACCAACATAGGACTCAATAAGTTGACTATGGTCTACACAAATATACTATATAACAGCTTACAATGATTTAGTAATTAATATTATGTAACTAGTCTACCACCTCGGAACAGGCCTGGCCTAGTGAGGTGGTACAAACCAACACAATTTATTTGTTATGTTGCTTATGTATATGAAATGTAATTTTTGGTATATGTAAGACTGCAGTTGATACCTGTAATTGTGGATAGTGTCATAGAGAGAGGACATGTGTATGTATATTTATTACCAGACATTTTGGAAAATCACATGGATGCGCAGAACAAAAATTGGAGTTTTTTCTTGGTTGGTTTGATCACGTGTGTGCGTGCATACACCCTTACAATATGCTTGACAATAACTATAGATGTGTTTAAATATTAAAACTGCAGTACAACGGCTATAAACTTAATAAACAGATCACATGAAACAAATATTCTGAATTGATAGGGATCTCAGGCATAATTGGTGAACGTTGTGCAAGCGCATAAAGTGATCGCGTAATCCAGCCGATGACAGGTCGTAAGCCCTGTAGGTGTCTTGATTTCCCAGTTCTCCTACAGTAAATATTCCAACTTCGTTTCTATTGAAATAATTAAAAATCTGTTAAAAAATATTCTGTGCCACCCTCCTAAGCACAATCAGCTATTTCAATTTATATCTATATTGCGTTCACTATAATAACTCCTTTCATGTTTTTGTGTTGGTAAGATTCTTTTTAGTGTTTTCAGATGTAAGAAACTAAATTTTTGCCAGATATGATAACATATTGGTAACGTTTAGTCGGTAGATTAATTCTGTAGTATTTGTCATAAAGTAAGAATGATAAAAGTTGTTTTTTGACATACCACCCAAAACAATAAAATGAGTTTTAAATTTATTTATAAAAGCAGTCTCCGTAAATTTACAGAGTAGTGAAATATTTAAATGCTATCAATTCCATAGAACTCAATTCACTAGATTGTCATCTATACCAACACTTTATGACTGCTCTCATTTCATCAATTTATGTTATTTTTCAGACTATGGTGGGTTTGGTCTTTTAGTCTTTGTAATCAATGTATTATATATTAGGAATCTAACCTATCTGTTTTGCTGTGCGTGTTTGTGTCAATTAACCACCATAATTCTTGATCAATATTTTATAAAAGACATACATGCAGCGGGGTCCCCAAATAAATGTTCTTCTTTATTACTTGCTAATTGGATACATTAATATAAGGTTATTTTCAATATATATCACGAGTTAAATTCTATTGATCTTTCGAGAAACGACGCGGAGAGCTTCGTGTCGCGAACGTCTTCGCCAACCAAACAAAAAAACAGATATTTGCATTCTGCGCACCCCATGTGACATTCTCACGATGTTTGTCATTAAGTATAATTGTTGTATAATTTCAGGCTCAAAGTCCGGTGGTGTCGGGAACATTATCAGCGGCACAGTCCCAGTACTTATCACAATTGACACAAAAGTCTGAAGCTCTCAAACAGGACACAAGGAATTTGCTCAACTCACAAGGTAATAATAATATAATAACACCAGTGGCCTAAGCTTGGCAACCAAAGTATTTTTAGGTAATTCCTAACATTAACTAACCAAGGGGCAATTAATTCCACTTTAATATTCACGTTAATTTACTGAAGGTAATATTTGTCGTTGGCTGGTGCTTTGTTAACCTTTAATATAAAAATGATGCAATTTATTTGTATTTTGCAGTGTACAGTACAAATTATGGTGTTTATGGATCGTCGGATATCTCAAGTCAACGGAAGCCTCTGCAGAGGGTACGGGTTCCACCACCGTCAAAGGTAACGAAAACAATTTGCATAAATTTACTTTTATCTTCAGATTTTTACATTTTATCTTTAGATTTTTATATATACACTATATTTTAGTCACACTGGCATCATTTAATATTTTCAAAGTTTTTTCGTTAACACAGTGGAAGTTCATAATTATAAATTAAAATATTTATAACAATAAATAAAAACACATATTTTTAATCCACAAATGAGTAAGACTTTAATGAGCCTAAGGCTTCATTTATTAAAAAAAAATCTCCGTAAGCCGTTCGGTTTCTGTGCTGAGATCCTGGGTTCGATTCCCAGCAGAGGAGAAATTTATTTAAATTCATTTCTCAAATATTACTTCTCTGGGCTGGAAGCACTGGTTAGTTGGAAAAAATTGGTTAGTGGGAAAACAATGTTACAATTGATAATAGATGATCAATAATAATATCAAATTATTTGTTTACGAAAGGACTTTGTTGTTAAAATTTGTTGAAATAAAAATGAGTATTCTTTGCATTTCAGATACCCTCGAGTGCAGTGGAGATGCCCGGAGAGCAACTTGGCAGTTCGGGGTCTGTCGGTCTATTGGATGTCCAGTTTGGAGCTTTGGACTTCACATCAGACTCCAACTCATTCCTGTCAGACAGCACAACATCAGATTCTTACACTGTCAGTTCACACCATCATGTATGTACCACTTCTTTAGGGGTCTTATATAGTTATCGTAAAACAACTTGACCCAAATTGCAAATCGCCCCCTCCACGGTGAAAAGGCTCAAGAAGTTTTGTGGATATAAAACTTGACAGTTTTAGTAAATAATGAAATATTTTGGACAGACACCAAAAAATAATTAAAAAAAAGTAATGACATAGGTATTAAGAGATTTCATAGAACAATAAGCTTAAACTGATCAGTAATTTTCAAAACTTTTACCTTTATGATCAAAAGTATTATTTTGTTTTTTACTCAGTGAAATACTTAATTAATTATAAAGATACCACTGTTTCAAGATTCGATATTGCTCTTTCTCAGAGACTAAGGTCCAAATGCAGAGTCCTACCTAAATACTAAATTCTAAATACTTACTTTCCGTGTCCGGATTCATCAAATAAAGAACTTCCAGTAGTTGGCCACATGTACGGCCCTGTCATTTGCGGCAATTAAGTCCTCCCGCGCGCATGTCTCTCTGACTTTCGGACATATCAAAAGGTGTTGGTGGTCCTGTATGTCACCGCACTCACAGGTATCGTCCTCCTTGTAGCCCCATTTTTTGAGGTTACTATTGCAGCGCGACACCCCAGTTCTCAATCTTTTTAGTGCTCTCCAAGTGGGGCATGGCAGGTTGTGTCCAGCGGCCATCTCTTTCTTCGGTTTGACATGCGCGGGGTCAGCGAAACTTTCTTGCCACAGCTCAGCAAATACTAACCATGTTTTCATTGCACAGTCGCTCACTTAAGATAGGATATCACGTGGCTTCCTAACTGGAGGTTGCTATGATGTTTTTGTATGAGAAATGCATTGCAGAGACATGTCTAAATACTTACCACATGCGCATTGGTGTAAACTAACATTTGCAAATTGTCAAAAAATAAAGGTTGATAGCGAGGAACCTTACGAGTGGTTTAATACTAAAATATGAGATTTTTTCGGTGGATGATGATTTTATCGACTTCGTTGAATATGTATTTAGTAATTTTGTCAAATCAAATACCAAACAGAGTATTCAGCGATCCATACGAGACGCCGAAAATTCACTGTAATTTCAGAAAAATCACAACATCGAGCTGTCAGTGTGATCGTGGTTACATGTGTTTAAGTTGTTATGACAAAAAAACATTTTAAACGTCAGTCTAAACCCATAGAAAACTATCTATCTCTTTTCTTCATATACAATAATGTGCAATACTACGCCATCGACCTCAAGTTTGGCATAGTATTTAGTTAGTGATGACTCTGCAACGCAATTGCTAACTTAAGAATACAAATACTCCAGTGAGGTTAGGAGTTAGTATTTAGGTACCTAGGACTCTACATTCGGGTCATAATCATTGTCAATATACATGTAAGTTTTACTCGCTTTTTTTTTTGCTCAATTCTCAGAAAAATATTTCTTAAGAATTATTGATTCTCTGGACTGGAATTCTTGGAAACTATTGGTATTTAGATATAATTCACCACTGTTTATTTTATACCTTGAGGTGTTTTTTTTTTTGCGGGTGGCAGTTCTTGAGGAGAACACACTTAGGCCAATTGGCCCTTTGTGATACCACAATGGGGCTGACCTACCACTCACTCATCCCCCTTGAACCAGCCTGAGTGGCTAATGAATGTCATAATGTCTCCGATGTCGGCCGACGCTATGTCAATTAAATCATCATTGAGTGTTTTTAATAATTCTTCATTTCAATGAGATTTTTATGAATGTTAAATTTTTCAGGCAACGAGTCTAGATCATGTCCTACCTGATAACAACAGTAGTCAACAGCAGAATGTGTCGGTTGTGACGTCGTTACCTCCTGCTCCCTCACCACAAGCCTCCTCCGCAGTTCTCAACAATGATGTCTCACAGTACACAACGCCGACATCAACGCAGATGGTATGTTATATCATCATCAAATTAACTGTTTGTCATATACCGACATATTATAGAGCATGGGTGGCCAACTTTAAACTAGTTCAGGTGGCATGCTTTTGGAATTATTGACAGGGGTCTACTCACAATTAAAAGTAGTAATTTAAAGCAATCTTTTATTGGGGATGGACAAAACTATAATGAAGTCATTTATATGAAACTGAAACATTTCACTTTTGTAAATCAACAATAGAAATTAGTATTTTATCTTAGATTGGAATCATATAAGTCACATTTACCAATATTGGTAACTAGTAATAAATAAGTGATATTCCAATTTGATTATTTATAATATCTTTATTTAATTCTGATGTGGTTTGCGATGGATCCGCTTCCACAATAGCCTTCAATTCTTCATTATCAACTTTGGTCTCCGGTCGTCCACGGGGCTTGTTCTGCAGGTCAAAATTTCCAGAACGAAAATGTTGGAACCAAAAACGCACTGTGCGGCACCGTCACCATACACATCATTAACCCTTGGTGTGTTTGACCTTGTCCGCAAATTGCTTAGTGGTCGTATGCTTGGGTCTACCGTTATCTCGACAGCCCGTATGGAGGTGTTTACATTTATATGAAAATTAATTAATTATGCTTCGGGACGAAATAAATTTGCGGTTATTATCTAAAGCTAGATAACTAACCAACCTTTTACAATATTTTTTATTGTGAACACATGTTTTATTTATTTTATATAGGCCATTGAATATAGAATTCAACTTGTAACAGTTCCCATCTCAATAAACGAGGAATTTTCAATATATGTTTTATTTCAATTCGCGATTTTTCATGTTTTCTACTTGGAGCGATAATAAAGCAATCATATGATACAAAGAAAACAAATACTTTAGAGGAAAATGAGTTATTATTTCCGATTTGAAAACTGCAAAAAAAATACGCATTTACGCCATTTTATACTTCGTCAAACTTGACTTTCAGATACTCGCAAGACGTAATTATTTGGTCTTGGATGTTAGAAATCACTTTTTTACACAAGTTAGTTATCGTATTTCGTAAATACCACATAAAAATTCACAATCTAAATTGAAAAATTGATTTTAGGGCAAATAAACTGAACATAACCCCATTTTAGTAGTACAATTTGATATTGCCTCTTGTAAATGACCTTGATGTAAATTCCCAACATATTGTATATCATTGGAAAGAAGAAAAAAATATCTATCATATGACGTAATAAATTTCTAACCAGTCAATAATAAAAAAGTGAACAAAAAAACATTTGTTTCGGTTGTCTTTGGTCTACTACTTGCGTATGTATTGGTAAAATTTGAAATTGGCGCACGTTTCATATTGGACAGCAATATTTCAAGATGGCGCTGGCACAATGCTCGTTCGCTATTGGACGGGCCTTACAGAAGGGACTCACAAACAATAGCGGCAGGGGTTCACAAACATATTTAATTATTTTGATAAATAATAGAAATGAAACAAACAACTCGAAAAAATACTTTTGTTTATTTTGTCAATATGTAAAATTTGTCAAAAATAAAATTCAATAGCACAAAAAGAACAAAATACAGTTGACATTAAAAAAAATTATAAATAAAATTTACGGGATAGACAAAAATTGTCAAAAAAAATTTACAACCCAAAATACAATTTACATATTTTTTTTATAACCCGAGTTTACGGGATAGTAAAATGTGTAGATGACAACTATCTGTCATTTAATTTTTTTTTGTTATAATTTTTTTTTTTGCAAATATTTATTTTGACAGAATTACTTTAGAACTGTCAAAATAAAATACAAAAGCTACAAAATACAATTTAGATATTTTTTATATAACCCGAGTTAACGGGATAGTATAATGTGTAGATGACAACTATCTGTCAAAAACTGACAAAAAAAATAATTTTTATAACTCACAAAGTTATACTTAGTTTATTGTATAATACAAATGGTTGCTATTTTTTTTTTCAAATATTTATTTTGGCAGAATTTAGAACAGTCAAAATAAAATACAAAAGCAACAAAATACAATTTACATATTTTTTTATAACCCGAGTTTACGGGATAGTCAAATGTGTAGATGACAACTATATGTCAAAAAAACTCTGACTGGTTGGTTGGAAGAAATTGCCGCTTGGCAATAAACCCGTCAGTGTAAAACTATTTGTATAAAAAGTTGAAATAAATAAACATATTAATAATAAAAACGGTGCCAAAAACTCTGGCTGGTTGGTTGGAAGAAATTGCCGCTTGGCAATAAACCCGTCAGTGTAAAACTATTTGTATAAAAAGTTGAAATAAATAAATAAATTAATTAATAATAAAAACGGTGCCAAAAAAAATAGTAAAAATTGTTATGTATAAAGTGAAAATAGAACAAAGAATATTTATTTGTCATGTAACTAAATTTTTGTATACAAAATCAAAAACAATAAATATAACAAATATTGTGATATCCCTGGCCGTCTTTGTATACAGATAAGGAGCCGCCATCTTTGTTTGTATTTGTGTGTGTGTTGTTTGATGATGAATTTCTCGATTGCAAAATATTTTTACCACACCATTTGAATTTATTGTAAAAAACTTATTCGAATCTGTTGGATATTTGTTCACAACAAAATTATCTTCAAAATGAAATAAGTGGTTCACTCAAAGTACTCTTCTATACGTAGAAAACACTCGAACAAATTTG
The DNA here is from genome assembly GCA_963576475.1 of Molanna angustata. Classification (NCBI taxonomy): domain Eukaryota; kingdom Metazoa; phylum Arthropoda; class Insecta; order Trichoptera; family Molannidae; genus Molanna; species Molanna angustata. The sequence continues at coordinate 5,767,109 of OY754985.1, read as the reverse complement.
TACTACGCACTTCGTTTTTACCGTTTCAAATTTTTTAACAAGATTTTTTCGATAATTATGATACAAAATTAAAATTTTTATTTACGCACTCACTTTATTTTAGTAAATAGTAACGAAATATAACAACAACTTATATTTTCTAGTTATTTACGTCTTGCTTTTCCACAAAAACAAAACTTCGACTCGCAGTACAAAACATTCAAACTTGGTCGAACTTCAACGGTATTGAATGACGAATTAGTCGCATATTTTGACCGTATGTTTTTTGTTTATGGTAAAATAATTCATTAGGATTAGATTCAAGCGAATCTAAACCTTATTTACTGCTTGCATAATATTTAAAATTGAAAAAAATAAACACAATACCTCTTGGTACGGATCCGTACCAAAAGCATACGACGGGGTATATTGTTCTTGGTACGGATCCGTACCGTGAGCACACGAAAGGTTAATCCTTCGAGCCGTTTCTGCAGCACTGGTGCCACGGTGGAACTCGTACTCGTAAATAATGCGATATTTCAAGTTTTCCATTTTGTAAACTGAGTGACGCAAAGAAAAAAAACAATTGAGGAAAAAACAAATGAATTATAATTTTCGAAACACAAATACATGAGTAAATAGCTGTTTAAATTTGAATTTGAAATTCCTTACCAAAGAGAAGATATTTGAGATCAAAGTTGCCAGTACGGCAAAACGCCAATTTCATATGTAAGGACCATAAATGAACATAATGACGCATAGTATGTAGGATATTTTTTTTTGCAGTATTATTGTCAAAACTATGATAATTTTCCAGATGTCATCCGAGTCATTATCGGCCGCTGTTGCTGTTGAACACCAACAACAACAACAGCAGCAGCAGCAACAACAGCAGCAACAGTTGCAGCAACAACAACAACAGCAGCAGCAACAGCAGAGCAGCCAACATCAAGGGTACGGCAGTCAACAACCAGTGGTGGCGAGGACACCGCAGACAACGTCACATCAAGTCTCACAATTGACAACGGGTAAAGACATTTATAGTTAAATCTTACACCGAAGATAAATATTTGTAATTACAGATATGAGGTTTTTAACTGACAATTCTTTACTCACGTATTTGCATATTTTACATCTAAATCATTATAGAGCAAAGTGATCTTATGACTACAACCCTTGGGATTTTTTGCGCTTCCTATACTTCCTTACCGGGCTTCCGGTTACTGTATTCCCTCATGTCTTAGGAAGTTCAGGACCCATGGGGGATTTAACCCTTGGTGTGTTTGACCTTGTGCGCAAATTGCTTAATGGTCGTCTGCTTGGGTATATCGTTATCTCGACAGCCCGTATGGAGGTGTTTACATTTATATGAAAATTAATTAATTATGCTTCGGGACGAAATAAATTTGCGGTTATTATCTAAAGCTAGATAACTAACCAACCTTTTACAATATTTTTTATTGTGAACACATGTTTTATTTATTTTATATAGGCCATTGAATATAGAATTCAACTTGTAACAGTTCCCATCTCAATAAACGAGGAATTTTCAATATATGTTTTATTTCAATTCGCGATTTTTCATGTTTTCTACTTGGAGCGATAATAAAGCAATCATATGATACAAAGAAAATAAATACTTTAGAGGAAAATGAGTTATTATTTCCGATTTGAAAACTGCAAAAAAAATACGCATTTACGCCATTTTATACTTCGTCAAACTTGACTTTCAGATACTCGCAAGACGTAATTATTTGGTCTTGGATGTTAGAAATCACTTTTTTACACAAGTTAGTTATCGTATTTCGTAAATACCACATAAAAATTCACAATCTAAATTGAAAAATTGATTTTAGGGCAAATAAACTGAACATAACCCCATTTTAGTAGTACAATTTGATATTGCCTCTTGTAAATGACCTTGATGTAAATTCCCAACATATTGTATATCATTGGAAAGAAGAAAAAAATATCTATCATATGACGTAATAAATTTCTAACCAGTCAATAATAAAAAAGTGAACAAAAAAACATTTGTTTCGGTTGTCTTTGGTCTACTACTTGCGTATGTATTGGTAAAATTTGAAATTGGCGCCCGTTTGGTATTGGTCAGCAATATTTCAAGATGGCGCTGGCACAATGCTCGTTCGCTATTGGACGGGCCTTACAGAAGGGACTCACAAACAATAGCGGCAGGGATTCACAACATATTTATTTTGATAAATAATTGAAATGAAACAAATAACTAGAAAAAATACTTTTGTTTATTTTGTCAATATGTAAAATTTGTCAAAAATAAAATTCAATAGCACAAAAAGAACAAAATACAGTTGACATTAAAAAAAATTATAAATAAAATTTACGGGATAGACAAAAATTGTCAAAAAAAATTTACAACCCAAAATACAATTTACATATTTTTTTTATAACCCGAGTTTACGGGATAGTAAAATGTGTAGATGACAACTATCTGTCAAAACAAAAAAAAAATTATAACCCATAAAGTTATACTTAGTTTATTGTAAAATACAAATGGTTGAATTTTTTTTTTGCAAATATTTATTTTGACAGAATTACTTTAGAACTGTCAAAATAAAATACAAAAGCTACAAAATACAATTTAGATATTTTTTATATAACCCGAGTTAACGGGATAGTATAATGTGTAGATGACAACTATCTGTCAAAAACTGACAAAAAAATAATTTTTATAACTCATAAAGTTATACTTAGTTTATTGTATAATACAAATGGTTGCTATTTTTTTTTTTGCAAATATTTATTTTGACAGAATTACTTTAGAACTGTCAAAATAAAATACAAAAGCAACAAAATACAATTTACATATTTTTTTATAACCCGAGTTTACGGGATAGTCAAATGTGTAGATGACAACTATATGTCAAAAAAACTCTGACTGGTTGGTTATAAGAAATTGCCGCTTGGCAATAAACCCGTCAGTGTAAAACTATTTGTATAAAAAGTTGAAATAAATAAACATATTAATAATAAAAACGGTGCCAAAAACTCTGGCTGGTTGGTTGGAAGAAATTGCCGCTTGGCAATAAACCCGTCAGTGTAAAACTATTTGTATAAAAAGTTGAAATAAATAAATATATTAATAATAAAAACGGTGCCAAAAAATTTGGCTGGTTGGTTGGAAGAAATTGCCGCTTGGCAATAAACCCGTCTGTGTAAAACTATTTGTATAAAAAGTTGAAATAAATAAATAAATTAATAATAAAAACGGTGCCAAAAACTCTGGCTGGTTGGTTGGAAGAAATTGCCGCTTGGCAATAAACCCGCCAGTGTACAACTATTTGTACAAATAGTTGAAATAAATAAATAAATTAATTAATAATAAAAACGGTGCCAAAAAAAATAGTAAAAATTGTTATGTATAAAGTGAAAATAGAACAAAGAATATTTATTTGTCATGTAACTAAATTTTTGTATACAAAATCAAAAACAATAAATATAACAAATATTGTGATATCCCTGGCCGTCTTTGTATACAGATAAGGAGCCGCCATCTTTGTTTGTATTTGTGTGTGTGTTGTTTGATGATGAATTTCTCGATTGCAAAATATTTTTACCACACCATTTGAATTTATTGTAAAAAACTTATTCGAATCTGTTGGATATTTGTTCACAACAAAATTATCTTCAAAATGAAATAAGTGGTTCACTCAAAGTACTCTTCTATACGTAGAAAACACTCGAACAAATTTGTACTACGCACTTCGTTTTTACCGTTTCAAATTTTTAACAAGATTTTTTCGATAATTATGATACAAAATTACAATTTTTATTTACGCACTCACTTTATTTTAGTAAATAGTAACGAAATATAACAACAACTTATATTTTCTAGTTATTTACGTCTTTCTTTTCCACAAAAACAAAACTTCGACTCGCAGTACAAAACATTCAAACTTGGTCGAACTTCAACGGTATTGAATGACGAATTAGTCGCATATTTTGACCGGATGTTTTTTGTTTATGGTAAAATAATTCATTAGGATTAGATTCAAGCGAATCCAAAACTTATTTACTGCTTGCATAATATTTAAAATTGAAAAAAATAAACACAATACCTCTTGGTACGGATCCGTACCGTAAGCACACGACGGGGTATAATATCCTTGGTACGGATCCGTACCGTGAGCACACGAGAGGTTAATGAAGGTATAGAGTTGATATCCATTTGAGGCTTGCTCAGGGTCCTCATTCTTACTTGTGTCACAGCATCACATTCCACAAGTAGTGACGTTTCTGCTTCTCCTTTGCAGAATCTGCATGTGCCATCTTCTAATCCTATTTTCCGCGGAAGTTCCCCACGTCTAAGATGTTCTTTTAAGACCCTGTTTTTAGGGCTTTTCTGCCGAGGCTCACACTTGTTCTGCCATTATTTCCTTTTGCTCCCCATAAAAAATAAAATTCATGATTCTATTTAATATTTCTTAATTTAGTTTAATATTGTAAATTATTTTCTTACAGGTTTAGAAAGTCAATTGGTGTCTGCGGCGAGCAAGGCTTCTTCTGTTGCCTCAGAAGCGTCTGTCCAACAGTCGGTGTACTCTTCGTATCCTGGTCAGGCTACGGCGTATACCACTAAACAACCCTATCATCCCACGCATCATACATACCAAGCCAATCCGTACTCACAGGTCAGTATTACTCTATAGTTTGTGAGTTCAAAATCATCTTTGACTCAAATATTAATACTAAAAAGCAAATTTGAGGGTTTTTGTTTCTGACTAGAGTGCTATTCATTTAAATGTTCACTTTGTGGTTATGTTAGTATGATTTCATTAGGTGTTATACATCAAAAATGCGATATTCTCTACAATTAGGGAAATCTATATCTTGTTTTGTAATTTTTGTATAATTTATTTCTGATAAATCTGCACAAATTGTCAACAAAATAGGTGTGTTTTGTTCAAAATAATTATAGAAGACATGTCATTCTATCATTTAAAATTTGGGTTGTATTATTTTCTGATTTCGATCACTGATTAGAGCACCCAGTGCACTAACCCCTGCCACCACCTATGTATTTTACATATGTTGTTTTCCTATAACAATATTCAGTCACAAATATTCTTATATTATTTAAGAAAATGCTTGTTGTACTGTAGTAAAAATAAAAAAAACATAAATTATCTATTTCATTTTTATTGGGATTATTGTTAGATACCATATCAAAGTTTATTCTGCTCACTTTGTATTTGAGGAACTAGTTTTAAGACCAACCTGAGGATGTTCTTGCTGTCCTAAATTAATAATGATATAAATATTGTGTTGCAGGTGAATTCAAGTGGAGCATCCTTCACTGCAGCTTCGAGTGCTGTCTCAGGGAATGTCTCCGCTTCGTATCCACCGAGCAATACTTTAAACCAGTATCAACCCATCAACACATACCAGGTAATAATTTATGGCTTAAAACTGATTGTGAATTCTAAACGACAGTATTCAAGTGTGCTTCAGTTATGAAACATGTAATTTTCTTTTTTTATAAAACGGGCGGACTCAAGTTTAAAAAACATATTAATGATTTTCCAAATTGATTCATGGGAACAAATTTTCTTTTTTATAATGTGCTTTTTTTCATGTTTCTTTTTTGCTATAACGTGAATAATAAATGTCCTTTCACGGCTTATTTTCATTCATAACACTTATCTTTAAAGATTTCACTTTAACCAATCATTTTTTAATACCTTTATATCATGCTTGTTTAATTAAATATATTTACAAATGATATTCATCCTATGTTGTATCACGGAAAACAATTCTAAGTAGAAATTGATTTATTTTTGACGGGGTAGAGTTAAACTTTTATCTTGGATTTATTTCCATTCATGGGAACACAACTGGTATTGCCTATCACTGTACTGGTATTTTGAGCGAGATAATTAGGAATTGGTGATGTGAGAAAGGAACGCAGACATCTCGCATACACAATATGAAATAATCCACAGGTTAATGATTTATGCGGTTCTAGAAAGTGGAACGTACTGCCTCCAGATGTTCACATTGCTCAAAGCAAGAAAACTTTCTTTATGCTGCGTTGACACAGTCAGAGTGCGCTCGGATCGAGCACACTCGGATACCTCCTCGGACGCTACTCGTATTATGTCAACCGGTAATCCGAGCCCGCTCAGATTACGGCGTCCGATCCGTGTAGACTCGGACCATGTCCTATTGTCCCGAGTTAGCTCGTATACGAGTAGTGAAATAAAATGGAGGACAACAACAAACAAATATGTCATCTCTTGGTAAAAAAAAAGTGGTCTGAGCGCGATACCGCTAAATTTTTAGAATTATACGAAGCGGAAAAAGTTCTATGAAACGTTAAATTAAAAGATTATAAAAATAAAGACGCAAGGAACGCAGCAGTGCCATTTGTACTTCACGAAGGAAATTTTCGGGGTCCAAATATTCCTTTTGCGTTGCTTATTTTTTTTGCTTGTAGTGGTTTTCTATCTCTTTAATTAATGTGACTGCAATAACTCCGACACCTTGCAGCAACATATCTGTCTGTGCCATATTTACGACCTTAAAAACGAGTAAAAAAGCTTGTGTGTTAAATGAAAACCAACACCTTACAGCAACAGAGCTGTCGCAGTTATGATTTTGAATCTGAGTAAAAAAGTTTGTGTGTAAACCGCTATCCGTGTACACTCGGATGAAGCTTACTCATATGAGTCCACTCGGTCTGAGCATATTCTGACTGTGTCAACATGGCATTAGAGACTGAAAACAGCTTAGCTAGAGTAGTTGGGCGAGAAGCAATATAAAATAAATTGTTTATTATTATTATTATTGATGTATGTATATTTATGTATGTATATAATTTGTTTAATTGCAGAACTCATCGTCGGTATCAGTGTATGGGAACAGTGGTTTATATACAGCGTCCAATGTACCTTATAATAGCTATCAAGCTTTACAAACTAATTCTAACAAAATATCTTCTAATGTCAAAGACACGCAGGTCAGTCTAATATTACATATATTCATTTCTATCTTATAATCTATTACATTTTATTGCAAATAACACACACACACACACTAACTTTATTTTCTTTGTTCATACATAATATATACTGTACATATATTTTTTCTTTGTGTTTGGAGTCACTTGTTGCTGGAGATAGGTCACCCGCACTACTGATATAAATAATTCAAATAACACGAAATCGGATAGGTGTATAAAACTATACCCATAAACCTATGTTTACGTAGGTGGTTGCGCAGGGGAGTGGAGTATCAGTCGGAGATTGGTGAGTGAGTGGTGAGCGTGATGTGGAGTCATAAAGGGGCCCCTTAATCCCGCATACATGGTCGCAAGCCCATGTGGCTGGTACTCTGGTCACTTGTGCTCGTGGGCCTGGATTCATGAATCCAGTGGAACCACGTTTGCCTTTCTCTTTTGTATCTTATAATTCTCTTTGTCTATAAAAAGATATCTATATGTGTGATGATATTCATGTGAGTGTCCGATTTCATATAATATTTTTGTTGTTTGTTAAGTTAATTTTGTATTTGTTTTCATTTACAGTATGACACAACAGTGACAACTGCAAATAATAGTTTATCAAACACACCGTCGGGACAATCGACACAATCGTCTGCAAAGATCTCAACTTCATCAGGTATGTGTATATTGTAATATAATAATGTCACATAGAATAGTGTGGTTAAGGAGGTCTGTTACTGATAATGATCATGTCAATGTATTCTGTCAGTATTGTATTGATAATGTAATTCATGAATTCAACAATAGTGATTGATTGGATACAGAGAGAAGGGAATATTGCACCTACCTGGTGGCGAATTTCTTCCTTCTTCTGGAGTTCTTCACGGAAGGCACTCACTGTTCTCTATTATCACAACACTCGCTATTGATGTTAGACACCACTTCCAATCACGGATTGGGTATTTGAAGAGGGCGCACGGCGCGTAATTTTAGTTAATATGAAATGACACAAAATATGTATATTTCGATCGTATGTATCGAAACTAATTTTTACTACCACTGTGTGTGACGTACACGACGAGTTGTAGAAGACGATGTATACATACTAGCTTGTATCGTACAGCTGACTGTCTTATGTAGGTAGCAATATTTTAGGAGAGGAATAGGGTTGGAGTGTTGCCACATTTACCAAACAGTGATAATGTTCTTCATGAAGTCAACTTACAATGTTTATGTTGTTCATGAAGTCAACTAACAATGCTTATGTTGTTCATGAAGTCAACTAGTAATGCTTATAATGTTGTTCATGAAGTCAAATTACAATTCTTATGTTGTTAATGAAGTCAAATAGTAACAGGAATGATATTAAAACAAAAGGATACTAAGGAGAGGAAGATGAAGTCAGGTATTTTCAGATAGATATTCTCGATTGAACCTTATTTTGAATGTTTAGTGAGATAGACGGCCTTAAATCAGGACTAAGACTACTCCATAATCCCACTGAATTAATTCAAGTCAAATAATAATGACAATTCGTCAAATTCAGTAACTTGTGAACTAAAATAGGAACGTTCTAAAATTTTATAATTAGGTCATTTGAACTTTATTTCCAATTCTGTAACTGACGTTATTCCTGAAACAAAAATCTACAAAATTAGTGCACCATGTAATAATTTGAACTAAAATTGTCTGTACGCCCCATAGATTTTTATTATAATATACTAGATGTTGTAGTTAGCAAATTTTATGTGGTTATAGAATAGGTAATTGTGACTTGGAGTAAGAAGCGTTATAGAATATCAACTTGGACTAAGTTTCATAGGAACGCACCTATTTTAGCCGGAACGTTCGTAAAAAGTTATAGAATTGGACTAATGTTATCATTATGCTGTTAAAAAAGTCAATTGTAATTAAAATAATTTCAGGCAAGTCGAGTGTGTCGTCTTCGGTGTCAGGAGTTGGAGGTGGAGTGGGAACCAGCGGTCATGTGAACACAGTGATGGGTCAGTATATTGTGGGACAGCCGTTCTATCAGCAGCCAATGCCTGCCTATCCCTACGAGGACATGCAGATGATGCAACAGAGGCTACCACATCATATGGTATGTTACATTGTATATATAATAACATGGGGACGCCTTTAACCTAATTTGCATACAAAATTTTGACGGCGAGATTGGGTCGACATCGAGTCGAGAGACAAGATCTAACGCCGCCATGTTGAATTAAATGTCATTTTTTACGCGAATAATGCCGAATTTCATATCTAATTTCATATCATAAACGGGTTAAATGACGCCGTTTAAGAGATTCTTCAAACCCTTTAAATATTCCGCGTAATTCATTTATTGCTAATTACCGCATAACAAAAGTTTTATATGGTTATATATTTATTGGAAATATGCGTCCGTACTTAGATTATTACATTATAATTCTATGCGTCCGTAAATGTTTTCTGTAGGTATATATTTGAAATAATATTTGATTTTGAGAAAGTATTCTTGTAAGTTATTTTATCACATATGTATTTTAACACTTAACAAAAGAAAATTCGGCGTAGTTTTTAGTAAAAAAAAATAACACGCTGTTTTCATCACACTTGATAAATTGATCGAAACAATTTTAAAAATAATTTTTAAAATTACTCTCAAAACATTCAATAAACACAAAAGTAGTTAATTTAATCGTATTATAACTTGCTTTCGTGCTTAAAAATATGACCATATTATATTTATTTAACAAATTTATGTAAACAAATTTGACATTTATTCAAATCATGGGGAAAATATTGTGTATTGCCATAAATGATATTTCAAAAATGTACCGCAAGCCAGCCTAACGGCGACAAATACTAATAAGTGCATTTACGAACTCGACAGCGCTTAGTGACTACGAATTGTCGTCAGGGGCGTAAACATGGCGAGAAGAGCGGCGATACGTTGTCGGATCTCGACTTTTTTACTGACTTGGCCTGCTGGTGTGTAGGAATAAGTATTACTGTGCCCATTCATTTTGTTTTATTGCACCCAACTTTCTGCTTATAATGCCAACATTTTTTTGTATGTGCTAATGTATGTGTATGACATTAACATTATTCATCCTTTATCTTATGTTTATACTATGAAGTGTTAAATTTCTTTGAGTATATTTGATCTTTTTATGATACATCTACATCATTAGATGTTATTATACTTTAATCAAAACGAGATTAAAAAATACTGTATATCTTGCAAAAAACTGTCCGTCCATAGGTAATGCAACTATTTTTCCTTGTCTTAATTGGGTTAAGGGGACTAGATTTTTAAAAACTTTTAACTAAAGGGTCCTTTTGTTGTTTTTTTTTTTTTATGAAACTAACTGTTAGTCAGGTTATATTTATAATCTTTTAAATGTATTTTACAGACTGGCTACTACGACATGGGCTATACGTCCTCCCGTGCCCCTCCCGATGCATCCATCCCCTCCTTCGCTAGCCTCGCCTCAGATGCCAGGTTTGGTAGGGCGGGCGGCGACGCAGCGTCCCCCTCGCAAGGCGGCGCCGGTGGCGTGGGAGGTGGCGGTGCTGTGGCCGGTGGTGCGGGAGCCCCGGGACAGGGCGCGGCTGGTGGCGGTGTGGTGCCGGGCCAGGGTGGTGCAGCCGCCGCCCAGCAACAGCAGCAGCAGCAAGGGATGGTAGCCGCTCAGCCATATGCTGCGTACTTCTACGGTGCTGGGATGGTGCCGGCGGGGAGCTTCCAGGCATATGGGACGCCGCCACTATATCCTGTGAGTTTTGTTTCATTTTTTGATTGCACTGGTCTGTGTGAAAATTGACCCTGACACCATTTCTGCTGATTCTCACGTAAAAACTTCTCTACACAGAACTGCTGCATTTTATAATGGAGTCTCGATAGCATTGCCATGTGTTGATTTGTTTATGGATCTTCCCACTTACAGAAGGATTAAATAATAAAATATTATCAACAAAATATTTTAGTAATTATTTACTAAAAAATGAAAATCAAAAAGCTTTATATATTACACTTCACATTTATACGTTATAATGTTTTTGGATTTTTCAATCCATCTTCAGTAACAACTAAAATGTGATAACTTGAAGGTTTTTTTTTTCTTTTTGCTAAACTAAACTGTGACATTTGACAAATGTCATTTTACATTAAATTATATTTGCACTTTATATTTTTTATATTGTATTCGCCAAAGTCCATTATCATTTACTAAGTCAAAAATCTTTCTCAGGATTTTCCTTTCAAATTTAAAGAGGCTATTTTTGTCTCTTTTTGTTAAGACCCAGCATTCAGCTTCATACATTACAACAGGTCTGAGTAGAGTTTTGTATATCAGGATATTTGTTTTCCTTGATAGCATTTTGGACCTTATGATTTTGTATATCAGACCATTATAGCACCTATTGCCAGCGGCTAGTCTTGCCTTAATTTCAGTGCTGCAATTATTTTACGATAGCACCTAGATAGCAAAAAGAGTCAACCGATTCCACTGTATATCATATATTTTGTTTTTGTTGTCCTAATTTTAAGGCCCATATTTTTCGCGGAGTTTTCAAGCCTTGCGAAAATCATCCTTCATCCTGGGAAGAGTTCTTAAGATTAGTTTTAAATTGTCTGCATATCCCAATATTTGACTAGACTTTCTGAATATAGTTCCAGGTGTCTCTGTCTCCGCCTCTTTAATAAAATATTATAGGTAGTGTTAACTATTCGATTTTTTTTTTAATAAAAAATAAATATGTCGTGATAAGACAGAATACATGGTATGCGAGTTTGAAAGAAGATGCACTGAACAGTACATATGTATTGAGGGAGGATAACCCAGTACCAAGAGTAAACCAATTCAAGTACCTTGGATCGATACTCACAAGTGATGCCAACGTAGATAACGATGTATCACACAGGATAAACGTGGCATGGTTGAAGTGGAGAACTCTCACTGGGGTACTCTGCGATAACAAAATGCCAGTGAGAACAAAGGGAAGGGATGTTGTATGGAGCTGAGTGCTGGACCGCCAAGAAATGCCGCCAACAAAAACTCCACACCGCCGAAATGAAAATGCTTAGGTGGGCAGGCGGTTTTACAAGAGTTGATAAAATCAGGAACACCTATATTCGAGGAAGTTTCAAAGTGGTACCGATAGTGGACAAACTAAAAGAAACAAGGCTGCGTTGGTATGGCCATGTTATGCGTCGTGATGAGAATCACATCGTGAGAAAGACACTAGACATACCAACTATTCAGCGGAGAAGAGGTCGTCCGCCGACAACTTGGTGGTCTAGCATTCAAAAAGAACTTTAGGGGGACCACATCGATACCTTGACGACCCAGGACAGAGTGTCCTGGAGATTGCGTACCAGGAGGGCCGACCCCGACTAACACGGGACTAAGGCAAAGAAGAAGAAGAAGAAAAAATGAATATGTCCTTGTCAAACAAGTACATATACATCTTCCTACATTCCCTAAATTAAGCATATATGCTTGTGCTATAGGTGAACGAAATCGGTTGCGGCAGGATTCGAACTCACGACCATTGGATTACCAACCCAGCGCGCTAACCGCTCTGCCATCAACAAATCTGGATAATATTGTAAATTAAATTTTAAAAAAATGTGAGAGGGTCCATAAACGTTTTACAAAAAATCCTAGGACACTTGGCAATTTAACATACGAGGAACATTTTAGTTTTAAATATTAACTATATTATGCAACTGTATCTTTGCAGATCAATTTTTTTAGATGAGAGATCTCTTTTCTAACCAATGCTGTTGCTTCTGTAACAGTATTAAGGTGAGAATGTTATAAATGTATTTATTCATCTTCCACATGTGTGTGTGTCAATTTATATAAAGTTGAATGTTGTTATGGAAGATGGCGACAGGAGGCGGAACTGCTTCATCATCATACGGCAGTGGCAAAGGAGTGGGGGGAGGTGGTTATGTTGGTACGGCGTATGCAGCACCTCAGCCACAGCAGCAACAGCCGTATGATCAGCAACCGCCTCAGCAACAGCAACAAGACTACAAATCTGGTAAGACAATACTTTATTTAGATGATTCCAACAGTGTCAACCATTTAATTGTTGAATTTTTGCATGAATGGGTGTCCGAAATTGAAACTAAGGTGAAAGTCGTTTCCAAAAAATTGAGCATACACAAATTTTTATTCTCTACAAAGCGCAAATTGGCCCAATTATTGAATATGGTAGTCACCTTTTAGTACCTTTTATTTGAAAATAATTACTAAGTATTGTGATCAATTTTGTTTTGTAACATTTTTTACATTTCATTTGAAGATAATTACTAAGTTATTATGCGTGAGAAATACTATAGGTACAAAAGAAGATAAATCCAACTTGGAATACACATTCACAACAAAAATATAACATATAACTTGGTAATAGGTTTGCTCACATCGTGAATCTTTTTAACAGTATAAAGGCGTGTTCCTCAGAGCCCTACGCCCCAGTACCGCCATCATGCATAAATCATAATATTTCGTTCACTAATAATAGAATTGTTTTATTGCTTTCTTAGTTTCATTTCTATATAATATGTTTAGTGAATTCTTAGTTTCATTTCTATATAATATGTTTAGTGAATTCTTAGTTTCATTTCTATATAATATGTTTAGTGAATTCTTAGTTTCATTTCTATATAATATGTTTAGTGAATTCTTAGTTTCATTTCTATATAATATGTTTAGTGAATTCTTAGTTTCATTTCTATATAATATGTTTAGTGAATTCTTAGTTTCATTTCTATATAATATGTTTAGTGAATTCTTAGTTTCATTTCTATATAATATGTTTAGTGAATTCTTAGTTTCATTTCTATATAATATGTTTAGTGAATTCTTAGTTTCATTTCTATATAATATGTTTAGTGAATTCTTAGTTTCATTTCTATATAATATGTTTAGTGAATTCTTAGTTTCATTTCTATATAATATGTTTAGTGAATTCTTAGTTTCATTTCTATATAATATGTTTAGTGAATTCTTAGTTTCATTTCTATATAATATGTTTAGTGAATTCTTAGTTTCATTTCTATATAATATGTTTAGTGAATTCTTAGTTTCATTTCTATATAATATGTTTAGTGAATTCTTAGTTTCATTTCTATATAATATGTTTAGTGAATTCATTATTGTTTATATAGATCATCCATTCTTGCAATTTTTTTCTTTAATACTGTGATAACTACTGTTTATACTGTTTATTGTAAAAGCCGTATAGTCAAATATAACAGCACACAGAGACGAGCTGTAATATAAACACTAAGCAAGCATAAACACAATTTGCCCTAATATTATTCGGCCTCGCCAATACTGCTTAGGAAATCATAACAAGTATCGCCCCAGTGCTCGATCTCGTGCAATATACGGTCAAAATCCATGACTGAATGACACTGAGGCAATATAGTCGTGATATATTCTGTATTCATTTATATATTTCTTCAGTTTATAAGGAATAATTTTTACTTAACTTAATCATATATATTATGTTAAGGCCCTTGAGGTTAAGATTTAAAAGTTTTCTATTCTGCAGGTGGTTACACAACGACGCAACAGTCGAGTGGCGTAAAACAGGGAGGAGTCACCAACTCCACATCTGGAGCGACTGATCTCAATTCATCCATGTACGCTGCTGCCAAGGGACACGTATCTCTTAATAAAGTCAATGTGAGTATACATATTACAAAATCCTTTAGCCCTAATTTAGAAATCTTAGATTTATTGAAAATATTACTAACAAAAATGTAAATTACCACTAAATTGATTTGATGCAACCAGTTCATACACCTAGGTCCGAATGCAGAGTCCTACCTAAATACTAACCATGTTTTCATTGCACAGTCGCTCACTTAAGTTAGGAGTTCACGTGGCTTCCTAACTGGAGGATGCTACGATGTTTTTCTATGAGAATTGCATTGCAAAGACATATCTAAATACTTAGCGTATGCGCATCGGCGTAAACTATCATTTGCGAATTGTCAAAAGTAAGGTTGATAGCGAGGAACCTTACGAGTAGTTTAGCACTAAAATACGAGATTTTTTCGGTGGATGATGATTTAATCGGCTTCGTTGAATATGTATTTAGTAATTTTGTCAAATCAAATACCAAACAGAGTATTCGGCGATCCATACGAGATTCCGAAAATTCGGCGGAATTGCAAAAAAATCGTGACATCGAGCTGTCAGTGTGAAGTTGGTTACATTATATGTTTGTGTTGTTATAGCAAAAAAAAAAACATTTTAAACGTCAAATGTCAGAAAAGAGATAGATAGCTTTCTAAGCCCATAGAAAGCTATCTATCTCTTTTCTTCATACACAATAATGTGAAATTCTACGCCATTGACCTTAAGTTTAGCGTAGTATTTATTATTTAGTTAGTGATTGAGTTAGTGAACTTTTTAATAAGGTCGTTGGAATTTTGTATTCTGTACTGACGTTCCTAAAACTAAAATCTACAAAATTAGTGCACTGTAGATGAAAATACTATGAACTAAATTTGTTTATGGTGAAGACCACGCGTGCGTACTGTGCACTGTTCGATCATGTTTATTTATGTCATGTTGCCTAACCTGACATTTCTATTGATCTGCACTGATATTCTCTGTTTTTTAATTTCAACAACACAACATGTGTAAATGATCCCAATTTTAGGTTTTTCTGTACAGAACTGATGTTTTCTCTCTCTCTAATGGCGCTATGGCCCATATAGAGCCTTGGCCTCCTGCAACTTTCTTATACTGTCCTCTGCTGCCGCCTCCCAACTAACCACCTGAAGAAGTTGCATAGCATCCCTTCTCACTTGGTCCTCCCATCTTTTTTTTTTTAAATCCTAGAGGCTTCTTCACGTCAGCTTGATATGTAGCTCATTGTGAATGATTGGCTTCTAGAGGTCTTCCCATAGTCCGATCTCTCGAATGAATCTTAAGATCTTCAGTGGGCTGGCTTCTCTGATTTGTGTTTCATCAGCGATGTGAGTGCTAAAAATTATGGCTCTTGTTTGCATCAATGGTCCACAGTCCTTGAGCAGATGCAGGAGTTTCATGTTCGTCTAGGCAGAATCTGCATAGATGCATGTCCTCCCATCTTAGTCTGGGTCTTCCAAATCGTCTCCTTCCACCTGGGTGTCCATTCATTATTCTTTTTAGAGATACATGTCCAGCCCATCTCAATCTGAGCATCTAGGTGTGAACTAAAATTAGGAACATCTTGACAGTTGACAAAATTCAATAATTCGTGACTTACTTCGAGTAAAAACATTCCTAAATAGGAGCTTTCTTATTTCATTCATAAAAATAAAACAATATGTTTTTGATTCTACATATAATATGTTATTTTTATGTCCATAGCTATTCCGCCTTTTTAGGGCATCTTCAAGACTATTTAAGCTTTAAAGAATATCAACTTAAATTAATAAAATTGGACAGTGGATATAGGGACATCAGCCTTGGCTGCCTACCTATAAGTAAATAATCCAACTGTCGATTCGTTCATGAGAATTCAATTCTCTTAATGAAATATACATTATTAAGCCAAGATGCGTGTACGAAGGAAAATTTTGTATGGTGTAGTGGACTTTTTGCATGCTAATAACACCAACTACAGGCCTCGCAGCATATATGTTCCCATACATGGATTTAATCAGAATTCGGAGTAGAACATTTTATGTGAGTTTTCTGTGTGTGTGTGTGTTTGTGGTGTGTGTCTGTCCCCCCCCTTATAACTTTTGATCCGCTCTATTTACAGAGCCCAAATTTTTAGAATATATAAACAGTTATAGGCCTACAAAACTTTTATACTCAGAATTGTGAATTTTTATTTCAGTCAGGGGTTATCAACTTTTGAAATTTTGGTTTATTTTTCCATATATCTCAGAAACCATAAAAGCTAGAACGCTGAAATTTGGTATAAACATAGACAAATACAAAATCTCAAATAAGTTTTTTTAAAAAAATCCAGGGTTTCTCAAACATTTTTTATTAAGAAAAATATTTTTTTTATGATAAATTTATGAGTTTAACTGCTTATATTTCCAAATTTTTTAAAAATATCAAAAAAAGCCGAAACACCCCAACTAGATAATTTAATTTTAATAATTTTTATAAAAATTGAATTTAGTGACGACATTGCTTCATACAATTTGTATGGCAATCGCCTACACACGATATCTAAGACTTAATAGTTTGATACTAATCTCCAAACATACATACATACCATCATTCTGTTTTCATATTCTGGGTAGGATCAAAGGACTGACCTCCATACTATCCTATCTTGACATACATACATATGTAGGTACAAGTGTTGTATAGAAACCAAATATCTTAAAATATTAAATAATTTGTATTTATGGGATTATAGTTTGATACTTATTCTTCAACTATACATACTATCGATATCGACAGTTGGATCTCATGTGTTACATGTAACTAGTAATAATAACTTGGACTAACTTGAAATAAGAATACACATATTTTTTCCAAATGTTCTTAAGTTTTTTTCGAATCGTACGTAATATCACCAAAAATTAGATTAGTTGCAACCAGTTGATGAGACCTCTCGTCTACCACGAGGAAACATCAAGCCAAGGTGTGGGGAAGAAAAGGAGAGAAATGATGGTGACACTATCAAATTGTAGTCATTATAGTAGGTCCATGGCAATAAAATAATAAAAAAACAAAACAACAGACAACAAATAAAAACACGTGGCATCTACCGAAACGAACTGTCAAACACACGAAAAGACGCCGACCAGAATATACCGCCCCAGGGTACAGCGACATCCTTACTCCAGGCATGTCACTGTCTTCCACGTGGTGACGGTAGATCGGTGGGGCCCAGCCTCTGCGTCAGGCTAGCAGGTCTTCCTCGTGTCCGGCGTGGTTTCTTCTTCTCCTCCTGATCTCCTCCTCCAGACCGTCACCCATGGCTGGCTCTGTGCCCCACGACACGCTATGACGGCGCATCTCGACAGAGGTGGCATACCAGTCGGGACCTCACCGGAAGGCGAACCGACGCCCCAGACAACACGGATTGCCCTTCGTGGTCCAATCTGCGAGCCGCCGCGTTCCCTACGCGGTGGCCCCACACTGCGCTCTGCCTCCAACCTCCTGTCCTGTTGATGCCCTCATCTTGGTTCTGGGGCACCATCAGCGTCCATGCGCGTGACGGGTCCTGTCACACAGACCTCCTCGTGCTCTTGAAATATGGCCGCCATCGGGACGCGCGTGTCGACCGATGACGGCGTCACACCAAACCGTCCGTCCTCCACCAGCGTCGAATGCCAAGAGAGCGCGTGCCATCGCGCGTGCTATAAGCTACCTTGTCATTCTCTCACGCCGTCAGGGGCGCTAGTAGTCTTCCGCCAAAATGTTGCCGCGGAAAAAATTAAAAATTATTGTTTTTCGACAAAACTGTTTTTCGGCTATAACACAGTAAACATTTGATTTAACCATTAAATAGATTTAATATGACTAGTGAATATATTTGATACAACCAGTAAATATATTTAATGTCATCAAACGCTATTATATTTATGTTGCAGAGTTATGACAAGGCGACGTTCCACAGTGCGACTCCGCCCCCTCCATTCGGTCTTGGGGGTGCGGGTGCCGGAGTGGGGGTCGGAGTCGGGGTCGGCGGGGGCTATGCAGCCCCTCAGCACCTCTACATACAGCACGGGGCCATACCTCCACCACCGACACATCAACAGGTAACATATAACTTACACTAAATAATATATATTGTTTTAGAGTTGCTCTCTTTGTTTAGTAGTTATAATGTAAGCTTGCTTGACTTATACATAGCTGGTTGGTAATAGTATTTAACTGAGCATCACAGTAATGTCTATTGAATAATTTCCATTACTCATCTTTAGCAGTTTTATTATCATCTTGTGAATAGAATGAAGATAAGATGCTTTGTGATGTTTTGGACGTGTAGAGAAATTGAATACCTCACAAAGGCTGAAAATAGTTGAATGAGATGTAGGGGCCGGCCGAGAAAGAGTTGGCATATCGTATAAATGAGATATGTCAGAATAATAAGAGAGTTTGTATGACCCAATACATGGATGTAAATGAGGCAAAACATGTATGTAAAGATAGAAAGGTCTAACGTTCGAGTCTCTCTCTGCCTACCCCAAATAGTGAAGCAGCGCGATGTGTGTATATAATTATCAATATAGAGGTGTGTATGCAAAAATAAAATCGCATTAACTGTTAATTTCACCGAGGTTTCTTAATGCAGATCAAATTTTTGGTGCACTCGATGGCAAATTTCATTTCACCAAACTAACTTACCCCCACTTAGTGACAGTGCAACTCCCAAATGTGTACTGGTTTCATTTTTGATAATATCAGAGAGAACTTAGCACACATTCTTCTACGTTGAAATTTAATTTATCTTACTGTGCCAATGTTTTCCTTTAAATGTGAGATTTATCGTATCAATTGTCACACTTTGTCATGGCATACGATTTTTGTAAAAGACTAGGTAAAAAATTTTATCATCTAAAGCTTATTTTCTGTGTCCGGAAGACTATCATATTCACAGCCCCCAATATTCATTAATCTGGATTCCCGGATACTAGTGTTTGCTACTACTGTGCCTTGGTTCATGCATGTTTCTCCCAGCATGGGACATGACAGTAGATGCACGTTGTCTTGTCTGGCGCCACACTTACGGGTGTCTTCCATTACGGGTGTAACTCCATTTCTTGAGGTCACTATAACAGCAGGAGACACACGTTCTGAGCCTATTGAGTGCTAAAACTGAATAGAATACACTGTTTGCACTATTATCTTATAATCTTTCAATTTCCTCTTCCAGCCCTTGACTATGTTACTACATATTTTTTAAAAACAAATCTTCTCTTCTTCAGTCTGTTCTTTTCCATTCTTGGACATAGGCCTCCCCCTTCATCCTCCGCAACTTCCTGTCTTGGGCACACTCTATCCATCTCCATCCGGCACATTTCTTGATGTTATCAGACCACCTTGCCTGGGGTCTGCTGACACCTCTTCGGCTTGTTCTCGGTCACCATTCTACGATCTTTTTGGTCCATCGTGAATCCTGGCATCTGGCAATATGCCCAGCCCAGCTCCACTTACATAAGACCAGCGACCCTTTCCGCTACATCGGCTAATTTGGTTCTTTCTCTTATCATGACATTCTGCCCCTTATTGAAATACCCAGCAACATTCTCTCCATAGCTCTCTGTGTCACTAACAGCTTGTGCATTATTCGTTTTGTTAGGACCGATGTTTCCATAAAAACAAATATTCATCCAAATTACATAACCAACAAAATTTCTGTTGATAACAATTAACTAACGAACTAGGTGTAGTAATCAGGTGAAATAAATATATTAAGTATTCTTCTTTATCTTGTTGCATGTATTATTCATTTGAAAAATTAATACATAACCAAGGGTGAAAGGCTATTAGTTTTAAGCGACGTTTATGCATTATTGACATTTATTTATCTTTGAAGCCAGAGCTGTATTTTTATTGAAAATTATACCAATATATAAAGAGATTTTTTTGAGAAATAGTGACCTTACCCAGTTTAAAATATGGCCACTGAATTTTTAATAATGATTTTTTTTATAAATTTAAAACTTTGAAACGCTCTCCTGAGAAATTATAATATGTCACTTAAAACAAAGTCTTTCACCCCTCAATATTATTTATTTTCGTAGATTTATCTTTTTCTTTTTTGTATGTCGTACTAGTATTTGTTACTGTAGTATTGTATTTTTTTGTAATTACTCTTTCTATTTTAAATTCTTACTTGGTGCTATTCAACAAGATTTGTCTCTTGTTGTGTGTGAAGTTATTGGTAGTACGGTGGGCCCCTATAATTAACAGGTGTCCAAATAATTATTCTGATAATGAGCACTTTGCCTATGTAAATATTAGATTTTTTTAAATAAGCTTTCATTTGTAACCAGTATTTTTTTTTTACTATTTATTTATTTATTTATTTTTCACACCTTTATCACAAAGACTATTATGAAGATTACTGCTGCCCAACTAGTTAACCCTGTTCTAGGGCTAGCAGTTATTTTTATATTTAGCAGTTACTATGATCCAGTGATTTTTAATTCATCTATTTTTTTTGCATCCAAAAACAATAAGATCATAATATTGTTTTTTTTCTGTTATGTATCTGTCGTGGCATTCAAATTGAATTAATTTAAATTTAATATTTTTGTTTGAAAGTGCCAATGTCTGCCAAGCGTTCATGTCAAACACCTCAAATATATTTGTATATCTAAACATAAAAAAAAACTGAATTAGTTGTTCTCCAGAACTAAATGTAAAAAGTTACGGTCAAACCATAATGGTCAAACATCATTTTGCCATTTCTTTGTTAACGAATTCACCCCTTTTTCTCGCAGAGGTCGAAAATTGTACAAATCTTGTTGGGATCAGAAAATCAAAGAGCTCACCAGCTTATTAATGAAAGAAATTATTCAATAGTTCGTGGGGTATTTTAATACAGTGAATAACATTGTTGCTAGCTCAGAAAATAGGAAATTGTGTGAAGAATATTTTTTTAATAAATTTCTCAAGCCAAGGATTTGGCACAGAAGTCAAATGAGCGAAGATGTGTTGGTAGCAGTGTTGTGTGCTTGATTAGTAATATAGTGAACATGGGTTTCGAATCCTCTCTAGAATTGCTGTATACGGCTTGTTCCACTTATTAGTAATATAGTGAACATGGGTTTCGAATCCTCTCTAGAATTGCTGTATACGGCTTGTTCCACTTATTAGTAATATAGTGAACATGGGTTTCGAATCCTCTCTAGAATTGCTGTATACGGCTTGTTCCACTTATTAGTAATATAGTGAACATGGGTTTCGAATCCTCTCTAGAATTGCTGTATACGGCTTGTTCCACTTATTAGTAATATAGTGAACATGGGTTTCGAATCCTCTCTAGAATTGCTGTATACGGCTTGTTCCACTTATTAGTAATATAGTGAACATGGGTTTCGAATCCTCTCTAGAATTGCTGTATACGGCTTGTTCCACTTATTAGTAATATAGTGAACATGGGTTTCGAATCCTCTCTAGAATTGCTGTATACGGCTTGTTCCACTTATTAGTAATATAGTGAATATGGGTTTCGAATCCTCTCTAGAATTGCTGTATACGGCTTGTTCCACTTATTAGTAATATAGTGAACATGGGTTTCGAATCCTCTCTAGAATTGCTGTATACGGCTTGTTCCACTTATTAGTAATATAGTGAACATGGGTTTCGAATCCTCTCTAGAATTGCTGTATACGGCTTGTTCCACTTATTAGTAATATAGTGAACATGGGTTTCGAATCCTCTCTAGAATTGCTGTATACGGCTTGTTCCACTTATTAGTAATATAGTGAATATGGGTTTCGAATCCTCTCTAGAATTGCTGTATACGGCTTGTTCCACTTATTAGTAATATAGTGAACATGGGTTTCGAATCCTCTCTAGAATTGCTGTATACGGCTTGTTCCACTTATTAGTAATATAGTGAACATGGGTTTCGAATCCTCTCTAGAATTGCTGTATACGGCTTGTTCCACTTATTAGTAATATAGTGAACATGGGTTTCGAATCCTCTCTAGAATTGCTGTATACGGCTTGTTCCACTTATTAGTAATATAGTGAACATGGGTTTCGAATCCTCTCTAGAATTGCTGTATACGGCTTGTTCCACTTATTAGTAATATAGTGAACATGGGTTTCGAATCCTCTCTAGAATTGCTGTATACGGCTTGTTCCACTTATTAGTAATATAGTGAACATGGGTTTCGAATCCTCTCTAGAATTGCTGTATACGGCTTGTTCCACTTATTAGTAATATAGTGAACATGGGTTTCGAATCCTCTCTAGAATTGCTGTATACGGCTTGTTCCACTTATTAGTAATATAGTGAACATGGGTTTCGAATCCTCTCTAGAATTGCTGTATACGGCTTGTTCCACTTATTAGTAATATAGTGAATATGGGTTTCGAATCCTCTCTAGAATTGCTGTATACGGCTTGTTCCACTTATTAGTAATATAGTGAACATGGGTTTCGAATCCTCTCTAGAATTGCTGTATACGGCTTGTTCCACTTATTAGTAATATAGTGAACATGGGTTTCGAATCCTCTCTAGAATTGCTGTATACGGCTTGTTCCACTTATTAGTAATATAGTGAACATGGGTTTCGAATCCTCTCTAGAATTGCTGTGTACGGCTTGTTCCACTTATTAGTAATATAGTGAACATGGGTTTCGAATCCTCTCTAGAATTGCTGTATACGGCTTGTTCCACTTATTAGTAATATAGTGAACATGGGTTTCGAATCCTCTCTAGAATTGCTGTATACGGCTTGTTCCACTTATTAGTAATATAGTGAACATGGGTTTCGAATCCTCTCTAGAATTGCTGTATACGGCTTGTTCCACTTATTAGTAATATAGTGAACATGGGTTTCGAATCCTCTCTAGAATTGCTGTATACGGCTTGTTCCACTTATTAGTAATATAGTGAACATGGGTTTCGAATCCTCTCTAGAATTGCTGTATACGGCTTGTTCCACTTATTAGTAATATAGTGAACATGGGTTTCGAATCCTCTCTAGAATTGCTGTATACGGCTTGTTCCACTTATTAGTAATATAGTGAACATGGGTTTCGAATCCTCTCTAGAATTGCTGTATACGGCTTGTTCCACTTATTAGTAATATAGTGAACATGGGTTTCGAATCCTCTCTAGAATTGCTGTATACGGCTTGTTCCACTTATTTCCACCACCTTTACTTAGTTTTTGGAATATAAGAGGATGTATATTATACTCTTGTAATAAGGATATACTCATTTTCTTAAGTGCGCTTTAGACGGACGAGGTTTTCAACGGTCTAGAGGTTTTCGAAGGGTTTTTCAACGCGGTGGTGAAAAAATTTATTTACAATACGTTACGCATCATTTTTCGTAAAATAGAAATCTGTAAAATTAATTGTTGCTGACGAGCTGCTAAAATTAATTGTTGCTGATTAAAGTCAACACAACACAACACGGCTGCCGTTTGTGTTGTGTTGACTTTAATGTGTGACGTTCACAGTATCTTTTGTTGGCATCTCTCGACCAAAATCTTGAGAAAGGGAAACTCATACCAAAGTAAGATAAAACACTGTTGAACAAAACGTGGAACAAGCGAATAAAGCATCAAAAAAATTTATGGCTGTCCTATAGTCAAAAATAAAATTTCATTTTTTCATAATTGCAATAAAAGGGATCGCAAATAAAGGAGAAAATAATACTTGCGTAAAGTGATGTTTGGAGGAACTTGTATTTTGGATGCTGTTTTAAGCATTAAATAAAAACCTTGTCATTTTAAAGTGCGCTTTATATTCTAATGAGTAACAAACACAGTAATCAAGAATTTACAGTAATCAATTAATCACATATTATAAAAAAGAAATAGTATTTGATCAGTTTGACATAATCAAATATTTTGGTTTGATAATTCTACATTTAATATTCATGATAAATATTCATGAATCAACATTCAATATTCATGATAATTTCACAACACTGATTATTTTATTTGACAGTAAGTTGGCACCGTTTGTTTATGATGTTTTGTTGGTTGTACTCGTTATATTATTTTTAGTGTAGTTTACAATTGTTATAATAAAATATGATGTTGTCAATGTCACGACAGATTTAAATAACACAATATATTGTTTTGAGTTTTGTCCATCTTTTACAATGCATGATTTATTTTTTAAAAAGTATTCTGTTTTGTAGATGGATGCACGGGTGAACAGTAATCATAGACGGGTAAGTTTATCACTACTTTCATCTTTGTTTATATTTTAATATCTATGGAATGAAACTAACTAAATTATTTTTATTATTATTAATTAGAATGTAGACTAGATAATAATAATGTTGTTCAAAATGATTAAATTTTGAGATACCATATTTGGGGTAGGCAGAGAGATCCGAACGCCACACTCCTATCTTGACATTCATTTCTCGCTTTGTTCACGTCCATGCATCTTCTCATACACGCTCTTCTGTTATTCTTACTTCGAACATCTCCATCTTTCAAAATTCCATTTATGTGATCGTGCCAAATTTTCCTTGTGCGACCTCACTTTTCGTTCCTTTTTATCAGCCTTATATACTTTTTGCTCAGACGGTCATCACTCATTCTTTCTCTGCGGCCAAACCACCTTAAGACATATATATTCATCCTACTTGCGATATCTCTTTCAATCATACATTTTCGTCTAATATCCTCATTTCAACGGCGTTAATTCTACTTTCATGCGTCTTCTGCCATGTCCATGTCTCACTAGCATACTTTAGAGTTGGTACGACGATACCATTGTGTACCGCGAGCTTTGCTTGCCTCGAAATAATTGGGTCAGCCGTTGCAGAACTTAATGCACCATTCACTCTATTCTCTGCCGTTACTCTCCTTTCAATATCTTTTTCCAGTCTTCAATCACGCTGAAACATGCTCCCTAAGTATAAATACTCATCCACTTGTTCTAATTGTACATTCTCCACTCGTATCTTGCATTTTGTTCGTCTTTCGCTCTTCTTAAATACCATCACTTTAGATTTAGTTGCATTCGTTCTCAGTCCATTTTGCATGCATCCATCGAATACTATTTTAACCAATCATTCCAAATCTACCACACTTTCTGCCATTAATACTTGGTCATCTGCATACATTAGATCACATACAGTAACACCTTCCAGTTTCAACCCAATGTTCTCATTCTTTAGTGGGATACCATTACCCAAAATAATATATATATAAATAAATTTCATGCTCTTTTCTTTTAGTTTTACATGAACAAGTTTTTACATACATGAACATTCATTCATATGTTTTTATTCTTTTCACACTATGAGGTTTAGGGATTTCATTTCAAATTATTATATAACTAAACAATTTTAGTAATATAGTAACAAAACATAATTATAATATTGTATATTTTGAACATTTTTTTATCAAGTTAACAGGAGTGGGATATAATATTGAATGTCAGTTATATCATAGTACACCATAGATTTATTTGACATAGTATCATAAATAAAATGAGCCATTTGATCCTAACATCTGACGGGGAAATTATTTCGACCATCAATCCCATAAAAAACTCAATGTCCACGGCATAAATTCCAAACTACTTAAAACTGTACAGTTAGAAATTGCGAAGCCTCTCACCCATACAACAAATTTAGGTTTACAAAATGGCATATTTCCTGATGCACTGATACACCAGCTTGTACAGCTCATACCCATCTATAAGAAAGATTCTATGCTAGAATTATCTAACTATCGGCTGATCTCTCTCTTATCGACACTGTCAAAAATATTTGAAACAATAATTAACTCCATACTAAATAAATTTATTGTTAAATATTCAATACTTTTAAATAATCAATATGGTTTTCAGACACGGATTATCCACAAATGATGCTATTGTAAAAATAACACTTATAGCGGAAAAAGTTGACAAAGAGGAAAAATGTCTAGCAATATTTTTAGATCTTGCAAAAGCATTTGCCACTGTGTCTCATCCGCTTTTAATAACTAAATTAAAAAACATTGGCATCAGCAATATTGTGCTACGCTGGTTCAAGAGCAATTTAACAAACCGTAAGCAAATAGCATCTTTAGAAACTCACCTGAGCCAAGAAAAACCAATTACATATGGGGTTCCCCAGGGAAGCATATTAGGACCTATTCTTTTTCTTATTTATATTAATAATCTGTCCAACCTTCCCATGGATGGTGAAATAATATGTTTTGCAGATGACACTGTTTTAATTGCAAATGATTAAATTTGGAAATGAGTTTGTGAATTAGCTGAAGAAGGTATAAATAATGTAAAAACTTGGTTAAACAATAATTTACTTACAAATAATATAAGTAAAAAAATATATTACTAAATATATTATTATTTGGCTGTCCTACCCAAGCAGGACAGCCTGTTTCAAGCGAGTTCTTCATAAAAATACATTGTTGCTCCAATCAATCATCTTGTACCTGCGCCAAAAGTATCGAATATTAACTACCTTAGCCTTGTCATTGACAATAATCTGCGATGGCGTGATCATGTCGAATTCCTCTCTAGTAAAATAGTCAAGCTAGGATATATTTACAGAGAGCTCCGAAAGATCCTGGACAAAAAAACAGTGAAACAAGTGTACTATACGTTGACACATTCTTTACTGACATATGGAGTTGTTGGTTGGGGAGGGTGTGCCAACACCATTATAGAAAAACTATGCTTAGCTCAAAGATGCATAGTAAAAATAATACTCAGCAAATCCCTTGACTACCCCTCTAAAGATCTATACAATAAATTTTTTGATCCGAAACAAATATTTTTACATTATGTACTAACAAATTTTCATAAAAATAAATTAGTGTACCCAAAAACACAACAATCTATAGCTACACGAGCCAGCACCACTACAAACTATGCAATTCTGAAATTTTCAATTCTGAAGATTCAAACTATCAACTGCTTTTGGTCAAAGACACTTTATTTTCATTGCTCCCAGAATTTATAACATGTTACCTATATCACTCAAAGAAATAATATCGCTGAAATCATTTAAAAGAAAATGTTCCAAATACATCATGAACTACGGGAGAGCTAAAATATATCAAATGTTCAACATCGTAGTGTAAGGATGTTATGGACATAATTTATATACCTAATTGTTTTTTTTTCTTCTTTTTTCTTTCGCAAAAAAATCCTGATTGTTTTATAAATTTTTTGCTGTTTTTAATCTGTGTACATATATTGTTTAGATACTTTTTTAAAACGCAAATAGGTACAACCTATATGTCTCCTGTCAAATATTATAATAATATGTACACTGCTAGCCCTAGAACAGGTATATCTAGTTGGGCAGCAGTTATCTATTTTTAATGAAGATTATCTAAATGGTGTGATAAAGAAATAAATAAATAAAAAAATACATAAAATGGTATTAAATCAAAAACACATGTATTTCTCGTAAAGCACAAAAGAATCACTTATTTTTTTCTTGTATCGCTTCAGTTGTCTCGCATCAAATTTGACTTGATGTATTAACTTTCATAATTTTGTTATTTTCAGGACAATGGTACAAACAGTTCCAGGAGTGGGGCTTCGGGACAGATCAAGCAGGGGGCGGCCAAGCAAGGCTACTCTCCGTCCTACTGGAACAGCAATTAATCAATCTACCCTCACACATTATATAATTACCCCGCCAGCAAGCAAACAAACAAATACCACCATCAGCCCATGCTCCGTACACATATTTAACGACACTCAATATCGACTGCCTGCGAATCGGCGAAACACTAATGGAAAACATCTGTGATATGATATCACTGTTGCCACTGTGTACGTATCAGCAACAATAACATGTCGTCGTCTTTAGTCAAAACTGACGCATATATTTATGATATTACTGTTGCTTGTACGTACGTATCGGGAACTTAAACGCGTCGTCTTTAAAACTGACGTGTATATTGATGACAAAATTGATCAGTCTCGTGAGATGGACAAAAGAACGAAATTTTTGCAAATATATATATATATATATATATATATATATATATATATATATATATATATATATATATATATATATATATATATATATATATATATATATATATATATATATATATATATATATATATATATATATATATATATATATATATATATATATATATATATATATATATATACCTATATATATATATATATATGTATGTATAAATTACATGATAATTTTGAACATCGGCCACTAATAATTAGTGAGCCAATGTCGTTATTGTATAATTGTTTTAGTTTTTTTGGTTGTGCTCGGAAAATTTATATGAATCAAAAGGAAGGTGCTCGGTAATTTTTTTTATATATATAAGTATGTATATATGTTGTATTGTCTTTCTCTCGAGGCTAGATTCCACTAAATTTAACGGGAAAAAATAGACCGTGTGTCTGAAAATTTTGAACGCTCGGACCATACAATGTGACTCTTTTTGGCGTGAAACGAAAGCATAATTGGTGAAAATATCGAGTGTTGTTTATTTTATTTTTTATCTTTGGATTTGTGTCCGTGTGTTTGGCGACAATGAAAAGTATAGTCTCGTATGTCTTGATTTTTCTAAATCTCACGTCTTCTTTGAACTTGAAAATGAAAAAAAAAAAATTTAACAAAAAGATCGTCATAAGTGCTATTAACAAATTATATATTCAAACATCTTCGTGTAGTGTTTTTTTACATGTATTATTAAAATGGAAAAATATATGTTTTAAGTTTTTTTTTTTCAATTCATAATTTTACTGCAGTTTGTGCAATCTGAGGCATTTATTTAGAATTAGTATTGTTGTTTTTTGCGATAGTATTGCTTAAGTTAAATTAAGTTTTAACATTCTTAAAAATCTGGTCTTTAGAGATATTTAACAGCAA
Organism: Molanna angustata; assembly: GCA_963576475.1. NCBI lineage: Eukaryota > Metazoa > Arthropoda > Insecta > Trichoptera > Molannidae > Molanna > Molanna angustata. The sequence goes on along the minus strand of OY754985.1, from coordinate 5,737,640 downwards.
CACTGTCTTGTGCATTGAATTAATTTATTATATGCTGTTTAACTGTGATTTTGTTAATTTACAAGTCATATAAATAATATTCAAAAAAAATAAATTTCTAACCAAAAATTAGCTTTTTTTTTACATTTTTTGTGTGCTATGAATAATTGACTTTCAACAAAAATGCATAAATCCACATTTTTACTTGTATCTGAAGATATCTGAAATATAAAAATAAGAATGATACATACAATCACACAGTGTTCGTAATTAGACAGATGACCGAGTGTCACATCGTCCTGTCTTTTCCTACATTCATTGCATTCATTCTCAACATCTTTATTATTCTCATGTAAATATGGCATGTTGAAAAACGATCAAAGTGTGAATTGTATATAAATTCATTCGGATAAATTTAACTTAAACAAACATGACAAAACTTAGCAGTATAATGTTTGTAAGTTTGCTAAAAGAATATTCGCCTGGGGCGTTTATTATATACATATAACCTATTCAAAATACAATAGTTAAAGATTTTCAAATAAATAAAAAAAATGTTTGTATTAAAACTGTTGTCTAATTTGTGTTTGATAGAAATTAAAATGTATTACATAATATATTTAATTAAATTTTATCTAAATGTAAATTATAATAATTGTTTTTTTTTTTTTAAACTTAGAGAATATTTATACTTTTGTAATAATTTTTATCGTAGAAATCATAGTGTTGCAATATGTATTACGAAACCATTTTTTATAATCAACAGTTTTTATACATATTTGTATTTGGAAAAAGTTTTTTGACAAATAAAAATAAAGAAATCTGATAAGTCAATTAAAATTTGTATAAATGAAATATTTATACTCTAAAGATATGAATAATTCTATATTACCGTGAATTTTTATGAAAAAATCTCAGGTGTGACTCATTTCAATGAAAAAACTATTGTGAAAATGGTCACTTCTTTTAAAAACCATGTTTGTCTTTGTAATAAATATTTCTATGACAAAACCATAAACAATTATAGAAAGTATTTTATCCTTTAGTTTATGTTTATACATTTTTTTAGAGTACCTACTTTTATATTTTTTATTTATCCTAAAAGTACACAATGGAAAATACATATTTGAATATATTTTATGTGTACACTTTGCGTATTATTTGCGAGGATTTGTTTTATGAGCAGTCCTCGTACATGTGTTTACACATTATTCCACTCTGCCAGTTTGTTGATGTGTCCTGTGTGAAGAACAAAGAAGAAGAAAATGTCTTTTACCGATACCACTCTGATGATGCATTTTGACAGTGTTTATCATAGAGCAATAACAGTTAGTGGCAGTTATCCTAACCGGTTTAAAATTTATGGAAAAATGATTAATGCCATATATATTTTTATTGAAATAAAATTAATTATGGAATAATATTCTTTCAAAAAGTAACAGTTTAAAACTTATATATTTAGGGACCCAACAATATTATTTTTGTCAAATGTTTTATGAAATGATGCAAACAATGTGTAGAGTACATTTCACTTAAAAGTACACTCCATGGTAATGTTGGTATGACCGTCAGTCATTCCAGTAAATTGAATAATGCTGCCAATATTGCCAAATTAAGTTCTTCTAATCTCATATTTAAAAATAAATAGTAAACTGTAAAAGAACGATTTGTACAGATTCATCAGAAATTACTTTTTGCAAAAACTACAAAAGAAGATCAAATCCCTAATTTTAGGGAATATCCTGTTTTTAATGCATTACAACACAAAATGCAATCATACCAATATAACCACGAAGTGCACTGAAACACTACAGTGGGTTTCGTGGTGAAGTTGGTATGATTGCATTTGGTGTTGTATTACATTAAAAAAAGATATTCTCTACAATTAGGGTTTTTTCTTTTGTAAAAGTTATATCTGCTAAATTTGATCAAATTAAAACAAGTTTGTTTTGTTTAAAATAATTATAATATACATTAAATATTATCACATATTATACTCATTTTTTAAATCTGTGATTGAAGAAACTTTTGAAGATATGACAACATTATTCATTTTAATTGACTGACTGACAGATGTAGATGAACATTACCATGAAATGCAGAATAACATGTATGATACATATATACCATTAAGCCGTGTCCCTCACAGGGTAGGCAAAGAGAAGTGAACATCACATGTGTATAAATAATACAACAACACGAGAAATATATATGCGACAATAAATTAGTCTCTGTTATGGTTGAGCATAGTGATCACCCAGTTAGCGTTGTTCAATTGCAACCAATTATAATATAGTTTTAATTATGTTAAATTAATAACTCCCAGTGTCTGTAAAACCAGCTAAATTTTACTATGAGTGGACTCTTCTCAAATGGTTTTAATGGGATTCTGGTCTGCTGCAATTCATTGTTTAATTAAAATGGATATAAATAATATCCTTCACTATGCCATCAGCCATTTGATTGACTCAAAATTTACCTACATAAAAGTAAAAAAATTCAATTAAATAATGGCGTCAATACTATATACGTCATTTATTACAAAAAACAATGTCAGATACTCAATATTTCTTAATAATTTGAATTTGATTTGCGTGTGTAAAATTATGATTTAAAAAAATATTCAGGCTGTGTAGAAAAATATTGAAAGAAGAAACTAGTATTTTTTTACAATGAATTAGATTATTATTAAAGATCACTATGTATGTTGACTTTTATGCACATTTTTATAACATTATTTATTATAAGTCCTGTCTCGACTTGTGATTTATTTTTAAAAAATATTGTGCCGCCGTCGTCGTCAAAAAAGGAAAATCTCCCAATTATAAAAAATGACAATATTTAGTTTATTTTTTACTGTAAAAATAAATAAAAAATGAAGATTACGCTAGCTTTGAAGTACAATTTCTTTTGAAAAATATCCTGTACAAATTTGACTGACTAAAGTAGTGTAGTAAGACGGTAAATTTGTTAATAATGTTTGGGTCATGGGCATATAATATTAAAGTGTGGATTGTATGTGAGTGGCAATACAATTTATATATATTATATATATACATAATATAAAAAAACACATTTTTAATTTAAATACTTAATTTACTACTAGAAATGTAATTATCATTATGTACCTACATTATTATTATTATTATGTAAAGGGATACTACATGTACCTTCCTATTAGTAAGGAAGGTTCTGTATCATCATCACGAGAAATGGTTGAATTGATTTATGTAGTGCTAATAAATAAATAAATAATGTTGAGATAAAAAAAGAAAGAAAAGGGTGATTCAAGATTGTGGTTACTTTTTACCGTTATGTATTTTGTATTTAGTTCTGGTTTTTGTAACTGCAATTATAATTAATAACAATTTATAGAATAAATTATCTAATAAAATTCTGGTATATAACTGTCGCATGATGTATTCATTGAACCAACCATCAGAAGTGATTCCAAATTTCAATATTTTAATTTCTCCCATTTTTTATTAGGCAGAACAGCGTGCCAAATAAAAGTAGAGAACAAATGGCTCGAGCAAGTCGACTAATATGTCTATCTGGGAAGCATGTTTCAACGGAATGGACGGATTTGATAAGGAGATCGGAAGAAGAGTTATGGCAGGAAACAGAGTGAATGGAGCACTTTTTTTTTTTTTGCGGGTGGCAGTTCTTGAGGAGAACACACTTGGGCCAATTAGCCCTTTGTGATACCACATTGGGGCTGTCCTCCCACTCACTCATCCCCCTTGAACCAGCCTGAGCGGCAAATGAATGTCATAATGGATGGGTGGATGGCAGAGCGGTTAGCGCGCTGGGTTAGTAATCCAGTGGTCGCGAGTTCGAATCCTGCCTCGACCGATCTCGTTCACCTATAGGACAAGCATTTACGCTTAGTTTAGGGAACGTAGGAAGATGTATATGTACTTGTTTAACAAGGACATATTCATTTTTTATAAAAAAAAAAAAAAAATGTCTGCAATGTCGGCCGACGCTATGTCAATTAAATCATCATAGAAGAAACTTCCCAAGGAGCTTCTCCTAATTCTAGAGAGAGCAGGACAGTGACAGAGGAAGTGGACCACCGTCTCCTCCTCCTCCTCGTCTTGGCATGCTTGGAATGGAGCACTTAAACCAGTTATGAATGACCGCAACATATCAAAGGATGCTAAAGTTGTCATTCATAACGCTATCTTAGTGCCAACCTTGACGTATGCAAGAGAAACCTGGACATGGCAGAAATCGCACGGAAGTAGAATAAATGCAGTTAAAATGAGATCGCTAAGAAGAATCTGTAATAGAATGTTGTATGACAGGGTTAGAAATGAGAACATACGGAAAGAATGTAGGATAAAGAAAGATGTTATCAATAGAATGAAAGTGAACACATTGAGATGGTTTGGCCACATGGGGAGAATGAATGAGGAACGCCTGACGAAGAAAATATACATTGCAGACAGGAATGGAATGAGAGGTCGGGGGCGCCCAAGGAAGGGATGGCACGACCATGTGAACGGTATTTTGAAAGACAGAAATGTTAGAAGCGTGAACAGACAAACATGTATAAGACAATTTATAAATGTTGACGAGGCGACGATGTATGTCAAGATAGAAGAAGTAAGTGGCGTTCGGTTCTCTCCGCCTACCCCGTGAGGGACATGGCGTAATGTATGTATTATTTAAGGCAAATATAATCACAATATATCTGAATTATGCAAGTCATTGGAAAGTAGACTTGAAATTAATTGAAGAGTAATGGGCTATTTCGCCATCTTCGGGTTAACTATCTACAACAGGGTTTCACAAATGGTGGGTCGTGACCCAGTACTGGATCGTAATTAACGAAATGCTGGGTTGCATAAAAACTCGCAAAACTTAGATTTTTTTTTCAAGAGACAATAGAATACGATTAAACATCATTGTATCTGGACCGAGACAGTCAGGAATACCTAGCGGAAAGAGCAATAAAATTTATAATGTCAAAGCAGGTTTCTCAACATTGGTCTTTTCTTGAAAAATAGTACCAAAACTGATTGAAAGTAGAACCGCATCTAAGAATAAAGCTGTCATTGATCCCTCCTACTCATTTGTTTATTTTAATTTAAATAGATATTTTAATGGCTTATAAAAGATCTTTTTAGCCATCTCTCCACCTTTCTCTATCCTGGGTGTCTCTGTATCACCTCTTTCCTGCGACTGCAACTATATCATCAGCCCATCTTTTCTGAGGTCGACTTACTCCTCTTTGTCTTATAAAATACACAGGTACATTATTTATTGAATCTATTAAATACTAAATAAAACTACAAAAAACATATCACCACTTTTTATTTTTAAAAAAAGTACAAAAATAGACTAACAGTTTAGTATAATTTTACTAATTTTTTTAGAATATTTTTCACCATATCACAATTAATACGATCATCACATTTTTCACCATGATATTATTAGAAAAAAATAGATGAAATGTGTGAATGTATAGTCATCTATGTATGCCAAGGCTGGAATGTAAAACATCAAATTGGATGGACAGTATGTGCTTAGGCCCCACAACAATTTAATTTTAAAAAATAAAGCTTGCATATTAAAAAATTATAGCTATAAAAATTTACAAGCTGCTAAATCTGCTATCCAATATAATATGCCTGATGTAGGTTTGACTCTTCCTGCTGGTAAATCTTCTTTCTCTTTTAAAATTCTCTGAAAAATATACAACGTCAAATTAAAAATAAAATTTTCAAATGCTCTCATGTTCTGGAAAATTTGAGTTTAGAATTTTTTTCAAAGAGCAATAGCAATGGTTTCCATAAAAATGCCTTTGGGGATTGTCATCGTTTGTATACTAAAAAAGCTTCAATGTTTAAATAATAATAATAATCACTTCCTTGCACCCTGCGAAAGTGGCGAGTATATTGCCATATGGCAATTTCAACCAGTTTATCCAGCTCAGAGAAGCAATATTAGTGTGAGAAATTAATTAATATAAATTTCTCCTCTGCTGGGGATCGAACCCAGGACACCTGCACAGAAACCGAACGACTGTGCCACGGCGAAAGAATAATTCTCTACAAAACAAACATGTGTATAGGTATATAAGTAAGACACTTTTCTATGTTATCAGTTGATGAGGGCCTGCCTAATCAGCCGAAACGATTGTCCTGTGAAAGGAAATAATTTTTATGGAACTTCAATCAGAAATTTGATTAACCTTCTGTAGTAGGCAAAATAGTTATAATTTAAAATATTTTCCCCAGAACCCTCAAAAGATATGTCTTAAATAAAGAATTATTCTATTGCGTGAGCTTTTTGAATTTATTAAATACTTTTCCTGTAAAATTTGTATTAATAAAACCCTTTTTTAATTGTTTATTGTAAAAAACTATAAGACCTTCACAAAGTAGATTTTTACTCCTCACTACCCCATGGGGATATAGTGGGGAATAAATGAATTCATAATTTTTAAGGAAATTTTTTTACTGTAGATAATCAACAAGTATCATGCTGAGATTGTATTCTGAAAGTTTCATCACAATGCATCTGTGTGTGTGTGCTGTGTACTATGTACGGTGTGTTTATTCTACTTTATTGAATATAGACTAAAGTACTCATTCGATTTTTATCAAATTTTGCAAATTTGTATATCTAATACTTTCTTAGACCTTAGTTATATTTTGCTGTTCAATCTGGCTCATGAATATGTCACTAGAAAATCATCTGTTAATATATATATAAACTTTAAGATTATTCAAATAGTTGGCTATTCAGATGATCTCAATATTGTTGGATCCCTTGCAGCCCTACAGGGAGTCTTTGAACCACTTGAAACAGCAGCAGCAATCAATGAAAATAAAACCAAATTAGAAATACAAGAAACGCTCTTACACAGTAATATAATGTTATGAAATTAAGTACTATTTCTATTTAAATTGAAAATTTAAATAGAAATATTTTGAAAATAAGAACCCAAGAAAAATGAAAACAAAAGATTTGAGTAGTGAGTTGAAAAAACTAGACAAACCTTGTAAAAATATAAATTGTAAAAATAAATAAGACTTTGAACCATAATAAAATAAATAAATATAAATTTCGGTACATTTGGTGTCAGGTGTGGGGTATAAAAATACCCAAGTATTTTTTGTGTAAGAAAAAAATAAAATAATTATTTATAAAGACATTTATTATGGCATCAAAAAAAATAACTCTTTTAGAGTTGAAAGTGGTTGATTTAAAACATGAGTTGGAGGAGAGAGACGCTGATACATCAGGAAATAAAAATGCACTTCAACTACGATTGAGAAAAGTGATGCAAGAAGTAGGTGAGGATCCAGACACATACCTTTTTGAAATGCCTTGCTCTAACAACGATCTTTGTCAAGTCTTAAAAGAACATTCCAGAGACATAGAAGAGAAGTTTCAAGAACATTCCAGAGATATAAAAGGAGAAATTAAAGAAATCAAAGGAGAAGTAGCGATGCTTCAAAAGCATTCAAATACTATAGAAAAGAAATTCCAGAATTATTCTATGACCTTTGATGAGAAGATAAATGAATTAACTAAACAGATGAAAGTTTTGGAGAATCAAGTGCTTCCTTCAATCACGCCAATGAATTCCGAGCAAAATTCAGCTGTAGATACAAATTTTAAGTGTGTAGAAGATACAAGAGTACCAACAGTGGAGTGCGTGCGAAATGATATGCCAACCTTTGATGGAAAATGCCCCTGGGAAGAATATTTAACATTGTTCGAGACAGTGGCCATGATAAATGGCTGGTCCATGACAAGAAAGGCCTCAGTGTTGAGTGTATCATTACGAGGTGATGCTTTAAAAGTTTTGGAGACAATTCCTCTAGCTGAGCGACGAGATTTAAAATTGTTGATTGAGAGACTTGAGATGCGATTTGGACATAAGCACATGGAACAGTTTTACAGGTCACAACTTAAGAATCGTAATCAGAAATCTAATGAAACTCTCCAGGAATTTGAGGCGGATATAGCGCGTCTAATTAGATATGCATACCCTACGGTTCCTGATGATGTGTGTGAAAGCCTTGCAGTAGAAAAGTTTTTGGATGGATTGTGGGCAAATGAGACACAACAAGCTGTAAAACTAGCTAGACCACAAACTTTGAGTGACGCTCTAACCCAGGCACTCGAATTTGAATCTATAAAAAAATCTTTACGAGGTCATGCTCAAGCCCGCGTTGTTGAGGCCGTTGAAGAGAATCAAAAACTCATCGAATGCATTGTCGAAAAGGTGATGAAGGCATTGCAAGGAAGAAAAAGACAGTTTCGCTGCTGGGGTTGTGGACGAGCTGGACATCTACGTAATCGGTGTCCAAATGAAGCAACAACGCATCAGCAACAGCCACAGGAAAACTAAAAAGGGTTGATGGGAAGGGGCAACTGTTGACCTACATTACCAATGCCTCAAAGAGATCTGCAGTTGTTGCATCATTCAGTGGTCGAGATACCAGTATGTTTATAAATGGCAAAGTAAATGGAAAGAATTTGAAACTTTTGCTGGATACTGGAGCAACGATGACAATCATGAGACCAGATTTGCTTTATAACAAAAAGTGTATTACACCAACTAAATGGACATTACGAACAGCTACTGGGGAGTCGGCATCTATATGTGGTGAGACATATGCCAACTTTCAAATTGGTAGTTCTATCTTCGATCATCAGGTGCTAGTGGCGAATATAGAGGAGGAAGTTATTCTCGGAATGGACATAATGGCGAAATATGGATTCCAGTTGGATCTAAAGAGGCGATCTTTGAAAATTGGAGATGAAGATGTTCTCGTGCAAGAGCGTGAGGAATTTTCTACACGTGTTCTTGCAGCGGATGTTGTAACTATTCCAAAACAAAGTGAGATGTTAGTACGAGTCAATTTAGACTGTGTTATCCCGAATGGACATGTTTTGGTTGTGGAGTCCAACGCCAACAATGAAGCAGGAAAAGGAGTATTAATTGCAAGAGCACTGATTCAAAACCAAAAGGAAATTTTAGTCAGATTAATGAACATAAATGAATATCCAGTAACTGTCAAAAAAGGAGCTTATTTAAGTGTGTGTTCATCAGTTTCATCAGTAACACAAAATGCCTGCATCGCACAAGTTTCTTCAGAGGATGTGCCAAAACATCTTGAAGACTTTGTAAAAGATGCTTGTAAGGAACTTACCAAAGAACAAAGCAAACAAATTAGATACCTCATTGCTCATTATCAAGATGTTTTTGAGAATGCGAGTCTTTCTAAAGGAAGAACCAATGTTGTTCAACATCAAATAGATACGGGTGACGCAAGGCCTATCCGCCAATTACCTAGAAGGCTACCATTAGCAAAGCGGGCGGAAGCAGATCAAATTATTCAAGACATGGAAAGGGATAGCGTTATTGAACCATCAAGCAGCCCATGGTGTTCACCAGTAGTGTTAGTTAAAAAAAAAGATGGCTCAACTCGGTTCTGTGTGGACTTTCGCTTATTGAATAATGTAACTAAGAAGGATAGTTATCCACTGCCTCGAATCGATGACACCCTAGATACATTGGCTGGTTGTAAGATCTTCTCAACTTTGGATCTAAAGAGTGGTTATTGGCAGGTTGGATTGGAACCCAAGGATAGAGAAAAAACGGCGTTTTCTGTAGGAAGTGGATTGTGGCAATTCAAAGTGATGCCATTTGGACTTTGCAATGCACCGGCTACGTTTGAACGACTAATGGAAAGTGTGCTAAGAGGATTATCGTGGGAGACCTGTTTGGTATACTTAGATGACATCATCGTACTTGGGAAGCGTTTTGAAGAACATTTAGGAAATTTGGAACAGGTATTTTCACGATTGAGGTCGGCCAACCTTAAACTCAATTGCAAGAAATGTATATTGTTCCGAAAGCAAGTCAACTATCTAGGTCATGTTGTCTCTGAGGAGGGAGTAGCAGTAGATCCTGAGAAGATTAAAGCTGTTCGAGATTGGCCAGTACTTAAAGACAAACATGAAGTAAGAAGCTTTTTGGGTCTGAGTACCTACTATCGACGATTTGTTCCAGGCTTTGCTGACATCGCAAAGCCACTGACAAAACTCACGGAGGAAAGCAGTGAATTCATATGGGATTTCAAGTGCCAACATGCATTTGAAGAATTAAAACAGGTTCTAATTAATTCTCCGGTTTTGAGTTATCCTCGAGCTGAAGGAATGTTTATTCTGGATACAGATGCAAGTAACGTTGGTATCGGAAGTGTGCTCTCCCAAGTACAAGATGGGGCAGAACGCGTGATTGCTTACTTCAGTAAAGTATTGTCGAAACCAGAACGCAATTACTGTGTAACACGAAGAGAATTGCTTGCTGTTATCAAGTCAGTTGAGCACTTTCGCAAGTATTTATATGGACGGAAATTTCTTTTAAGGACAGATCACTCGGCACTTGTGTGGCTTTTGCGATTCAAGAATCCTGAAGGTCAAGTGGCAAGATGGATAGAGAGATTGCAAGAATATGACTATGATTCTGAACATCGAGCCGGACTTCATCATAGAAATGCCGATGCACTGTCAAGGCGACCATGTCCAGAGGATTGCCAGCACTGTAATAAGGCTGAGGAAAAGTTTTTTATAGCTTGTAGAACCACGGTCGTTGACAATTTTTGGCAAGATGATGAAATACGAGCAGACCAATTGGAAGACCCAGATCTCAAGTTTGTAATGCAGTGGAAGGAAAATGATCAAAGACCTTTATGGGAAGAAATAGCTTCACTATCTCCAAATATTAAGTCATACTGGGCTCAGTGGCAATCCATTGTCGTGGAAAATGGGTTGTTAAAGCGTGTATTGGAGAATGAAGATGGAACACAGCAGAGACAACAACTATTGATTCCAAGGAAGAGAATTCCTGAAGTTCTTAAACTGCTTCACAATGATGTGTCTGGGGGACACTTGGGAGTTAAAAAAACCACAGAAAAAATTCGTCAACGTTTTTATTGGGTCAATTACAATGGAGATGTAAAAGATTGGTGTAGAAGATGTGTAACTTGTGCCACTTCAAACGGACCTCAGAAACGAAAGCGTGCGCCAATGAGGCAGTATAATGTTGGTAGCCCATTTGAAAGGATAGCCATTGACATAGCGGGGCCGTTTCCCACAACGGAAAGAGGGAATAAATATATTCTGGTAGCAATGGACTATTTTAGTAAATGGACAGAAGCCTATGCACTACCGAATCAAGAAGCTACCACTGTTGCTGAAGTCTTGGTAAGGGAACTGATAAGTCGTTTTGGAGTACCATTGGAGTTACACTCGGACCAGGGAAGAAACTTTGAATCAGCCGTATTCCAGGGAATTTGTGAAGCATTAGGAATTCGAAAGACGAGAACAACTGCTTTGCATCCACAGTCGGATGGAATGGTGGAGCGAATGAATCGAACAATTGGAAGATTTTTGTCAAAAGCAGTGTCCGATCACCAGAAGGATTGGGACGAATACATCCACTTGTTCTTATTAGCTTATCGAGCAGCAATTCATGAGACAACAGGGCAAACACCGGCAAGTGTGATTTTTGGCCGTGAGTTACGGTTACCTTGCGACCTGCAGTATGGATCTAAGCCTGGAGAAGATCTAGTTGGAGAAGATTATGTGTCAGATCTTCGGAGGAAAATGAATGCTATACATGACCGTGTACGGTCCAATATTCAAGTAGCTAGTGACAAGATGAAGGAGCGATACGACATTAAAGCTGTGGAAGGTGGTTATCAGGCTGGAGACTTGGTTTGGTTATTTAATCCACAACGACGACGAGGCTACTCACCAAAGCTTCAGAAATCCTGGGAAGGACCGTATGAAGTGATCAAAAGGATTAATGATGTGGTTTATCGTATACGAAGAAAACCAAATGGGAAGCCAAGAGTGGTACATTTCAATCGCCTGGCTCCCTTTTTAGGTGATAACAAGGATGAGGAAAAAAATCCAGTTGCTCAAGTTTGCAATGTCCAAAGTGAAGAAAAGACCTTCGAGGAATTCATGATGACTCCTTATCGACGCACTCGCCATGGTGTGACTGTGGAAATTGAGCAAGACCTCTTCGATATCCCAGAAGATAATGTTTTAGCTTACTGTGTGGCTCAAGACATGAAGATGACTAGTGGTATAGCCAAAGTTATCATGAGAAAGTATGGGATGTTATATGAGCTAAAAGCCAAGAATCTGAAGATTGGAGAAGCGGTCCATTCACAGCATGGAAAACAGCATTTATTCTACATGACGAATAAGGAAACGTCTGAGGAACGAGCAGAGTATGCTCAGATGTGGAACTGTCTACGAAGTATGCGGGATCAAATGTTACAGTTGAATCTTATGAAGCTCGGCATTCCAAAGATCAGTGATGGTATGGATTGGAAAGTGGTTCGGAATATGATAGAAGAGATTTTTCATAATACTGGAATTAATGTTCTAGTTTGCTGCTATAATCCAAGATACAGTAAAAATATAAAAAAAAAGTGTACCATGTTACTTTTTCAAAGCATCTCACTGTAGAGAAGGTTCAAAATGCCGATTTATTCATCTAGAGAATTCTGTTCGGGACGAACTGAACTAAGAGGGAGGCAGTGTTATGAAATTAAGTACTATTTCTATTTAAATTGAAAATTTAAATAGAAATATTTTGAAAATAAGAACCCAAGAAAAATGAAAACAAAAGATTTGAGTAGTGAGTTGAAAAAACTAGACAAACCTTGTAAAAATATAAATTGTAAAAATAAATAAGACTTTGAACCATAATAAAATAAATAAATATAAATTTCGGTACAATAACATTCAAGTAAAAGTACACTTTTGAAACTGTAGAGGAATTTGCAAACCTGGGTTCAACTATCAATAAAGATAATGACTTTTTATTTCTAAGATACGCTAGAAATAAAAAGTCGAATAGCAACAGGTAACAAAGCATTCTTCTCTCTATTACCAGTGTTCAGGTCTAGAAATGTACACAGAAAGACAAAAATAACCCTGAATAAAACAGTCATCAGGACTGTTGTATCGTATGGGTGCGAGGCTTGGACACTGACAGCAAAGTCTGCGGAGATTGCTGGACATCTTTGAAAGAAGAGTGCTGCTTAAGATCATGGGACCCGTGAAAGATGGACAAACATGGAGGATTAGATTCAACGATGAGTTGTACAACATATATAAAGCTCCCAAACTCTTTGAGCATACAAGAGATGAGCGCCGGGCATGTTCAGAGAATGCCATCATTGGGGGTACCAAAAAGAGTCTTACAGGGGCACCCATGTGGCTTAAAAAAGGTCGAGAGACCGATGCTACGACGGGAAGACGATATCGTGAGGGACTCGTCCCAGCTTCTGAGTGTGCCATACTGGAAGGTCGCAGCAAGTGACAGGAGAGGTTAGAGGAGGAAGTTGCTGGAGGCCAAGGCTTGATATGGACTGCAGAGCCATTAAAGAAGAAGTAAAATAAAATACATATTGTACCTTCAACATTTCAGCCTTTCCCTCACCGCACATAGCAAATATACAACATTCAGCGTTGTTGATGACCGGATATGTCAGAGTGACCCTCTCTGGCGGTGGCTTAGGAGAATCTGTTATAGCGGCCACAGTCAGTTGTGTCTCATTCAACAGCGGATGTCCGGGGAACAAGGAACAGGTGTGACCGTCTGGTCCCATCCCCAACAGGAGAATGTTAAACCTCGGCAGACCGAGAGCCGGATCAAAATGGCTCATCAATTTTTGTCTGTAATCTATCGCGGCTTCTTCGGCTAAAATTAAACAGTGAAAAGATTAAATCAGGCAAAATTCATCATAAAACAAATGTGAAAATATTATGTTATTTGATTTCCAGTCTTATAAAAGAAGTCTGCACTTTCTACCATTATTTAAGATATTAATATTTTCATAATTAAGTAACATTATGACACCTTTTTAACAAGGATATGTTATGATCAAGGGCGGATCCAGCTTTGGTGCCAGGGGGGGTCACATAGTCGTGGTCAAGTCACAAGAAGTTATAATTTAATTTTGATAATAATAGATACGAGGTTAGGTCTAGCTAGACGTTAGTCGAAACAAAGCGCGCGCAATTGTCACACGAAATGTGACATATGAAAGGTGGCGATGGCGCAGTAAAATTCAAATGTTCGATGCGTTACATCCCGAATAATGCATTTGACGTCAAACAAAGTATTATATTAAATTAATTAAATATTGAAAGTGCAGGAATGTAAAAGCAGAAAAGTACTTAAATAAAATCTATATTTTGATAAAAAATATATAAAAATCATGTTTAACAATTTTAATTAGTGGTCCACCCAGGTCCTGGATCCGCCCTTGGTTATGATAGAATATTTTTAAAGAATCCATTGTAACTTGGATATACTCAATTAAAATATTGGCCTCTGAGGATTTTAACTGTGAAATGTTATGTTATTTTTTAAATAAAACTGGTTTTTTTTTCATAAATAAATCTAATTCATAATTATAGTGGTACAGAAAATTAAATTTATAAAGTCATGAAATGAATTTTCATAGTTTACATTAGTTATGTAAACACGTTTCCTGAAGTACGGTAGGAAAGCGGGACTCTACACACTTACCAGAAACTCCCTGCTTAATAGTTATAAATTGAGACTCTTTCAAAGGCACTTTACTAATAAGGTCCTTTTTATAACAACCGAATGTGGAATCTTCACTGTCCTCGGGTACAACCCTTTCATCACAGAAAAACAAAATCCACTTTGACCAATCTGTTTTGATTTTGGGCAAGCCCGTGCACAGATACTTTATCAATGAACCACCTGCAGAAATGTTTATCGTTATAATAATTTAAAATAATATGTTAAATAAATATTAAGCAATACAAGCGGTATAACATTTGAATGGCAAACTAAGGTTAAATATTTGACCTGATAGACCTATCGTAAAACGATTCGACTTTTCAATAGACGATTCTGCCGTTGTCTCTATAATGGAGCACATTTTTTCAATGACATCTTCTTCGTTTACACCTTTGATAACGCTCATCTTACAAAATTAATATAATCTGATTTAAATAAAAAAAATACTTTTAATTGTCTCAAGACACTGCAATTGCTGGCAAAAAATTTGAAAGTTGACACGGTTGACACCACAGAACACATATATAGGGGTTGACACTGACAGATTTTTTCAATGTTGCCAAATTGATGAATAGCGTCATAAGATTATGTTTCAAAGTATTTAGGTACCTATTTAAATTTGTAATTGATTTTGTTTCCAAAATGATGAGACCTCTCGTCTACCACGAGGAAACATCAAGCCAAGGTGTGGGGAAGAAAAGGAGACAAATGATGGTGACACTATGAAATTGTAGTAGTACGGCGCATTTATTCAAAAAATCATTATAGTTGGTCCATGGCAATAAAATAATAAAACAAACAAAACAACAGACAACAAATAAAACAGAAACACGTGGCATCTATCGAAACGAACTGTCAAACACACGCGAACACACGAAAAGACGCCGACCAGAATATACCGCCCCAGGGTACAGCGACATCCTTACTCCAGGCATGTCACTGTCTTCCACGTGGTGACTGTAGTTCGGTGGGGCCCAGCCTCTGCGTCAGGCTAGCAGGTCTTCCTCGTGTCCGGCGTGGTTTCTTCTTCTCCTCCTGATCTCCTCCTCCAGACCGTCACCCATGGCTGGCTCTGTGCCCCACGGCACGCTATGACGGCGCATCTCGACAGAGGTGGCATACCAGCTGGGGCCTCACCGGAGGCAAACCGACGCTCCAGACGACACGGATTGCCCCTCGTGGTCCAATCTGCGAGCCGCCGCGTTCCCTACGCGGTGGCCCCACACTGCGCTCTGCCTCCAACCTCCTGTCCTGCTGATGCCCTCATCTTGGTTCTGGGGCACCATCAGCGTCCATGCGCGTGACGGGTCCTGTCAAGCAGACCTCCTGCGCCGTCGAAAATATGGCCGCCATCGGGAGCACGTGTCGACCGATGACGGCGTCACACCAAAACCGTCCGTCCTCCACCAGCGTCGAATGCCAAGAGAGCGCGTGCCATAGCGCGTGCTAGCTGCAAGTTCCGTTTTTCGCCCGCAACGAGCGCTAGCTGTTTTCCGAAATGTTGCCGTGGAACAAAATAAAAATCATTGTTTTTCGGCATTATTTTTTTCGGGCATAACAAAAATAACGAATTACGGGATTTACATATTATGATGAGCCCTCTCTCCGATCACGAGAAAACATCAAAGCCAATGTGAGGAAGAAAAGGAGGCAAATGATGGTGACACTATGAAATTATTTCAGTACAGCGCATTTATTCAAAATATCATTTTTGTTAGTCCATGGCAAATAAATAAATAAAAACAAACACAACAAGCAGCAGAGTAGAAACGAAAAAACAACAAAAACTAAAACGAAGAATAACACGTGGCATATATAGCAATCCAACTCTCAAACACAACCAAGCACGAAGAGACGCCGACCAAAAGGTGCAGTCCCAGGGTACAGCGACATCTTTTCTACAGGCATGTCACTATCTTCCACGTGGTGGCTGTAAGTTTGGCGGGAGCCAGTCTCTTCCAGACAGTCACCCATGGCTGCCACCGTGACACACGGCAACGCTAAGATGGCGCATCTCTCACCTCAGCGACAGAGGTGGCAGGCCAGCTTGGAGCCTCACCGAAGGCAAACCGACGCCCCAGACGACACAGAAAGCCTTTCGTGGTCCAATCTGTAAGCCGCTGCGTTCCCTGCTGCGCCCTGCCTCGACGCCTCTGCCCTGTTGGTGACGTGTCCTGTCACACAAACCTCCTGCGTCCTCGAAAATATCCATTGGAAGCACATGTCGACTGATGACGGCATCACGACGTTGAGAATAACATTCTTGTAATTTTTAAATGTCTTTACTGGCGGCTACTTAGTTTGAAAACTATAATACATGGCCATTTTTACTTCATTTTAGGGACCCATGAAACGCCACTGATCAAAATAATTATGCATGGAAACACTGAATAAAAATAGACATAATCAAAACAAAATCTATGACAGGGTCCAATATAAGTATATAAGTCAAAGTCAAAAATCTGTGGCTTACTCAAAAAGATTGACAGGAGCCATAATTTTGTAGAAATAATTTTTGGTATTTTAACAATTTTATAATATAAAACTACAAAAAAATGGCTCTATCATTACCTCCTGCGAGCGGTATCGGAACTTGGTATAAGCACAGTGTCAAAGTATTAAGACTTCTTCGGCAAGGATGTACAAACAGACCTTTTTATCACATTGTAGTCCAAGAGGTTAGTTTCATTATTTTTTCTACACGCAAATGTGACGTTTCTTTTTTTTTAATAAACAATATTCATTATTTGGGGATCATAATTACAAAAAAATGTATCTATGTTTTAGTTCCCTTTGATTTTTAGCCGAAATTGATAGTTAATATATGCATGATGTTGATACAATTTTTTTCATTTGTTTCAGCGTTTCAAGACAGTGAATGATCCAGTAATAGAACAAGTTGGATCATACGATCCAATGCCAAATGAGAACAATGAGAAATTGGTTGCCTTAAATTATGAGAGAATTAAACATTACATTGCCGATGGTGCACAAATTACAAAACCTGTTGCAGAAATTTTAGGTTACATTTTTATCATTATAATATGTAGTGGATGGTGTCGTTGAATGATTTGGGATCATACAAAAGGCCCCTGACAGTTAAGAATGTTTTTCTTGAAAATATAAGTTTTTAAAGTCGCAATTCACCACTCAACATTTTGGAGATATTATCTATTTCATGTTATAGAACCATTTGTTTTTATTTAGGTTTTGCTGTACTTCTTTGTCTATAATACAGTTGCCTCATATGATTTCAGAAGAATTTATTTTAAAATATTTCTCACCTGATTGGTCTCCGCTTGAAACACTGATAAGTTAAAAAAAAATTGCCATTCAGAAATACACTTGCCAATTGTGCATATGCCATGGAAAATCATTTCGACTTCAGTCGTGAGAAATTAGTTGAAAAATATTTTTTCATTCCTGAATGTGAAGGAAAAGCACTGGTATCAGTTTACGTAAGACCATCATCGAGGATCTGACTCGCGACTTTCAACAAAATCTTCCATTTACAAAAACTATACTTAGTTATCACACATTTTTTTTTTGTTTCAGGTCTTGCTGGCTTTCTGCCTATCCATCCGAGGACATACATGAGGGCATGGAGACACAGAAGGGGTCAAACATCAGGAGATAAATTAGAAACGGAAACCTAGTACATTGTTAATTATTGAAAATATAATTCTAGTCTTAAGTAGTTCTTTAATTTGTTCAAATATTTTGTATTGTCGAGTGTGATTTTGCAATAAACTAAATGTATATTACAGAAGTAAAGTTTTTAACTTTCAAATATTTTATCGCATTACAAATCTGATAGCAATCTTCTGAACTAGAGATATATTGAGCTTGATTTGATCTGGATTTGTGAAACGACAAAATAAAACAATTTGACATTTAGTTGTTAACCAATCTTGGGAAAATCTACTAGTTTTTCCAGGCCTTATTCTTGACACTCTGATCCCAATTTCAAATTTTCGTTTAAACCTTACCTACCTGTCGCCTGCGTACAATTAAATTATCGATTATTACTATTAAAACATACCTTCTTCTTCTGTGTCGCTTTCCTCATCACTGAGGGGTCGTGATCCTCTCTTCTCTTCGCCATCATCACCTGGTGAACAGCACTCCTCCATCTCTCCCGACACTCCGCAGTTCGCAATGCACCTACTACTGTTAGGCCAGTAACCGCTTTGATCTGGTCAGTCCATCTAGCCGGGGATCTTCCTCTACCTCTACTCCCCTCCACACTTCCGGTCACGACCAGCTTTTCCAAGCAGTCCTGACCATGTCTTGCGATGTGTCCAAAGAAACGGAGGATATGGCCAAGACAGACAGCCGACAATCTATCCTCAATCTCAAGTTCCTGTAGAATGGAGATATTTGTTCGATGTGCTGTCCAGGGGATCTGGAGCATGCGACGCCAACACCACATCTCTCTTGCCTTTATTGTCCACGATTCCACTCCGTACAAAAATATTGGGTGGATCAATGCACGGACGAGACAAATTTTTGTGGCTGTGGTGATGCATCTATCTTTCCAAATTTTATCCAATTTGGCCATTGCCAAACATACCTACCTACCGTATTATTCTCCGTTACAAAGGTAGGTTCTAAGAGGCCGCCTGCTGCCAGCGTTATTTTACAATTTGATATTCCATCATTCTTACTAATGAAATCATTTTGAAAAAAATAACTTTGATAGTTTGGGTATTAATGAAGAAAAATAATTGCAAACCTCGATTATCTTATATTTTTAATAAACTATAAGGATACCCCCATTCTACAGGGTGTCCCAAAAGTATGGATAATCGGTAAACCAGGGATAGAGGACCCCTAGGGCTATCCAAAAACCTCAATGTATGTTCTACGATTTTTTGTCGTTTTCGAGTTATAATTTTTTTTCGAATTTTTTCGAAAAACTCCGACTGTCACGACATAATTGGTCACAGAGACGCTATTTATTAAGATACACCCTTCATTTTTTTTTCAAAATTGTTGAATAGTGTGCGTTTTAGATGTAATAATTTTCTTTATCCAATCTGATACCATATCTTAAAAAAAAATGTTGTATCTCGAAAAAAGTCAAATCAGAAAATTGACAAAAATGTTTGAGGGCGATTTAAAAATAGAAGGTCACATAAAAAAAATTTCCCAAACATTTTTCAAAAACTTCCTTATTTTATCTAGTATCTACCCTGTAAATTTCATTTTCCTATTCCTACGGGATAATACTTAAAAACGGTTTGAAAGTACTAGAGGTAGATTCTAACGTAGTGAAATTTTGATACATTAAATTTATCATTCTAATACATGTATTCCTTGTAGAATAATAAATGATTATTTTTGTATGGAAATGTATGTATTTTATTACGTGAGATATTGCCATCTCGTATTTTAAAACCGTTTTTAAGTATGATCCCGTAGGAATAGGAAAATGAAATTTACAGGGTAGATACTAGATGAAATAAGGAAGTTTTTGAAAAATGTTTGGGAAAATTTTTTTATGTGACCTACTATTTTTAAATCGACCTCAAACATTTTTGTTAATTTTCTGATTTGACTATTTTTGAGATACAACATTTTTTTTAAAGATATTATATCGAATTGGATAAAACAAATTATTACATCTAAAACGTACACTATTCAACAATTTTGAAAAAAATAATGAAAGGTGTATCTCAATAAATAGCGTCTGTGATCAATTATGTCGTGACAGTCGGAGTTTTTCGAAAAAATTATAACTCGAAAACGACAAAAAATCGTAGAACATACATTGAGGTTTTTGGATAGCCCTAGGGGTCCTCTATCCCTGGTTTACCGATTATCCATACTTTTTGGGACACCTGTATAAGGCGTTTTTAATAAACTATAAGGATACCCCCATGCTATAAGGCGTTTTTAATAAACTATCTACGTTGGCTCGGACACGTTTGTAGAATGGAGGATAGCCGGGTCCCAAAGAAAGTATTGGACACCTGTCCTGAAGGAAGAAGAAGCAGAAGGAGACCTAGGATGAGATGGCTGGACGACATCGAGGGTGATATAAGAGCGATCTGCTGACAGACAAACTGGAGGAGACTTGCTGTCGACAGGGCGGGATGGAGGCAGTTTCTTGAGGAGGCCAAGGCCCACACCGGGCTGTAGCGCCATTGCTGATGATGATAAGGCGTAAAAATATGTTTTGACATTTGCATTAATGCTTCATGTTAAGTAAGGAAACCTAAAAAAAACATGTATATTCCATTCAGTGCCATTGCGAAATAAAAGTTTTTGAGGTTTCTTTACTAAACATGAAGCACAGATATTTTGTCTTCTTTATTAAAAAAAATATATATTGCTCTACACCTTATAGTTTGTTTGAAATATAAGATATAAATGTCAAAAAATGGGGTATGCTTATTATTTTTCTACAAGAATATATACAAAACATAATTAAAAATTTAAGGAATATTTTTCTTTATTAATATCCAAAAAGTTATTTTTTTTTTCAAAATGATTCTATGATGCAATATCTAATTGAAAAAATAGGTACGCTGGCAGAAGGTGCCCCCTTAAAGCAAAAAGCTCAGAACTGCAGTAGACTAAGGCCGTAGAATTCCTTAATTATATTGACATGGTTCCTTCCCGTCTCCCATTTTGAAATTAAATATTTATAGCAGCGTCTCAAAGGTATGTTTTATGAAATAAAAGAAAGTTTATAGATCAAATAACTGTGTATTATCCGCAACAATATAAAGTGTGTGGTGATTAACATGAAAGCAAAAGAAAAATATCATTAAAAAAATGATTTTCTCTTTATTTTTGGATACACAATAATTAATTATTAAAAAAAATTACTATCAACAAAGGCGGGTGTATATAAAATATTGTAGCTTTCGTACAAAGCACAAAATCTCTAAGTGCACTAAATAAAACATAACAATAAATCGTAACTTAGCTTGAGCAAATGTTTATAACAAAGACATCGAGATAGATACACATATTTTTAATTGAAATATTCCTGGTAAAAATTAAACTGTCAACTACGGAAACATACATATAGTAAATTGATGTTCAATAAATAAATTTATGACTTGTAAATTAAAATAAGAGTATTCAGTATAGTACAAAATATGACTATATATAAATTTTTAAATAGAACAAACAGATCACAGCAAACCTCATATGCTAGCTAAATGTCAGAAAAAAACAGCATGACCCATCAACTGTATTTAGAAAACTAATATATATTTAACTATATTTACGGAGAATCAAAATTGAGAGAAAATACATAAATAAAATGAAACAGATTGAAACAAAATTTAACATTATTTTCAATTCAATTTTTAATCATTTTTAAAGAAAAAAATCTATTAATATACAAGTCTACTTTGAAAATCAAAATGAGAGTACTGTATAGGTTACCACCATAGAATAATAATAAAACTATACAATACTCATTCCCATACAATACCTCGCTGAAAAAGTGAAGCCATTTTATTGGCCGGCTCGTGTCAATATATGTATGACTCTGCTGGTAGACATTGTTCGTATAGTACTACTCGTTATGACTGCGTAAATAATTTTGCAAGCAGTTAAAAAATACCCTATTTGGAGAACGTTTCACGCAGACGGCCAAATGATTACTGAATGCTCGTAGCAAAATGTTGACCAAATTAGTCAACATAAAGCAGTCGCGTTTACTGTAGGCTAAAGAGTATTCAATACTATTATTATTCTATGGTTACCACATGATAAATTCAGATATTGCCATATTTCATATAAATCTGGTGTAGATATTTCTTATATATTTTAAAATAAAAACTTAAGCTCGTGCATATAACATTATAAATAAATATGTCACTTGCTTTGCTTAATTTTATCAGGAAGAATCGCATATTCAATATTTGAGAGTTCATTGATGTAAAAATAAACAGTATTTTTTAGGGTAAATCATATAAATAATGTATGTCATATCGTTGCTGTACTTACATGATACAAAATTGACAAATGATTTTTAAAAATCTATAGTTCAATGCATTTATGAAATAAATTTACGCGCTAAAAATAGAAGGCACGTCTTGAACCATAAGACACGGAGGTATAAAATATGAGATTTAATGTAGTTTTTAATCTCCACTGCTATAAAATAGTGAAGTTATATTTTATTTTAATAATTCATCTCCCTATGTTATGATGCGTAAATACACATTTCAAATAAAAATTGTAAGCATGTATAATCCAACGACATTTATTGGGTATTGTATAATATTAAATGTGCAATTCGCAACTTACACTACACTCATATCAAAATCTATGGGACTAATTAGGGGAGAGTTACATTATTTTGGCTCCCTACTTGAATATTAACTGAGATAAAAATACCTACATGAAAATAGCAATGGTTGAAATAAATGTAAAAAAAAAATAAAAACAAAATATACCATGCCATGACAAAGAAAACTTGTTATTCTTACACTTGAGGCTTTCCTCAGTCTTATGCAGTGGATGTAAATGAGGCAATGGACGCTTTTTAAAAAAATAAAAAAAATCACTTTCTTGCATCCTGAACAAGTGACGAGTTTATTGCTTTTCCGGGCTGCCATATTGCCAGCCCGGAGAAGCTATAATTGTGTGAGAAATGAATTTAAATAAATTTGATGCCAGGCATCTTAACACCTGTACAAAAACCAAACGGTTTACCAACTGAAATGGAAATGTTTTCGATTCACTTTGCCTAACCCCTGAGGAGCACAGAATTAAAATGACTATGGATGCCTGACATTGAATTTGTAATTTGTATGATATTGTATTTCAGATCTAATATTGACTTAAAATCATGTCTGTTTTGTTATTTTTGTAGATTGGATTTGAGTACAGAACCATTTTATTAAGAAATACACATTCTTATTACCAACTCAATTGTGCCTTTGCAGAGATATACGAAAATGGAAAAATTTAAAAATCGACCAACGCCCAAAAAAACTGATATCAAAACGTCTTTTTGAATAAAATGTGAGGTAAAAATTTATCGGTACACATATAATGCTATAAAATAATATTCAATATTACAAAGAGGTTACAATCGTACGATGTATCAAAATTTCGAGCTGCTCACAATAGTGAAATGATTTGTAAAATATTTTGTATTTTTCAATACAATGTATAATGGTTTTTTTTTTTAAATTTTTTTCATTGGTAAATTTATTTTTCATCTTCCGTGAGCGATGAACTGTTTTGCCGATTAGTGAGTCTTCTTGATGGCATCATTGACCAGTTTTGAGGCTGGAAAACAAAACAAAAACATTTATTACAAAAATACTAGTAAACAATAAATAAAAAAAGAAATAGAATTTTAGTAGCATTATTCAATTGTCATTGATTGTATAGGTCAGCCTGCATGGCAGTGCCGAAGTCTTCTGCCATTACACTATAAAAAAATACATTTTACTTATACACAAACTATTATACAAGTTGTAAAAAAAATAATATAAAGAGGCCTTTACAATGTTTGTTAATATTTATTGTATTTTGTATGAATGTATAACTGATAATTTTTTTAAAACTCTAAGCCAGAAAATTTCGCTTTTAAAATATTCGGTTTGTCATTTCAAAATGCTGTGTATTGTTTTTATGGTTGTTGAAAATTCAAAATAATGTATTCGATTTAATGAAAATTTCTTAGACCAAAATTATAGATTTGTTCTCCAGTTTGAGACTGGTCTTGAACACACGTTCTTAACCAAAATGGAATTAAAGATGCAAAAGTTGCTGAGCTTAATCTCAAGACCGGTCTCAAAATGTATAAAAGAGTTGAGATTGCTTTGAGACAGCTATCCCACTGTCTTGAGCACGGTCTCAAAGAGAAGGAAGGAGACAGTTATATACAAAAAATAGATGCAAAATATAGACATGGACGAACTTCGCATTAATTACTATTTTTAAGTTTCCATTGTTAGCAGTACTAAAATGCATTGAACGTCTTAATTAGAACCTTCCGGGAGTATCTAAGATTTCTTAATATTTCCGGCGCAACCAGCATATCATATGTATCATATTTTGATATCCGGCTTTCCTGGATATATTGACTATACAAACATTCTCAAAATATGCTTTTATGACAACTAAAACAAATAAGTTTTTCTTCATCCCAATTAAATGGTCTTCACATTTTTACTATTAATCCAACTGTCGATTTGATCAAAAGAATTTATTTCTCTTAACATATCGACAAAGTATCAAGCCATGATACATGAGATTTTTATGCAGGGTCTATATTTTTTATGTTTTTTCAACTTTGAAGCCAAAAAACATCAACTTAGAGGCTTCGCAGCATATATGTTCTATATATGGATTTACTCAGAATTCGGAGTAGAACATTTAGTGTGTCTGTGTGTCCCTTATAACTTTAGATCAGAGCCTAATATTTCGGAATATGTGGAAAGTTATAGACCTACAAAACTTTTATAGTCAGAATTTTAAATTATTGTTTCAGTCAGGGGTTTTCAACTATTGAAATTTTACTATATTCTCCCATATATCTCAAAAACCATATAAGCTAGAACGCTGAAAATTGGTATAAATATAAAATCTCGAATTTGTTTTTTTTGATTTCCAGAGTTTCTCAAATATTTTATATTAAGATAAACATTTTTTATAATAAATTTATTTAGAGCTGCATTCACATTTTAATCGGGTACGCTTTCGTCGAATAAGAGACGGCGTACATATTTTATTTATATTATGGATTTTCGAGCACGATCTCAAGATGGTCTTGAGATTACACATTTTGAGAACGGTCTTGAGAACAATTCTTTAATTTGGGCCTTAATGTTGTTTCATTCAAAATTCATTAAAACATTCTGACGAAATTTTATAAAAGATTCTGATCATAATAAATTTTAAATGTCGCAGGTATATGTTTATTTATCTAAAAAAAATGATGAGTGAAAGAGTTCAACATATATTTTGAGATTATATTAGCCACAAACAAAAACATAAAAAAAATCACTCCACATCAGAAAAAGAATCATAGGATTTTTAAACAAAACGACATATAAAATGAATATGGGGAAAACAAAATCACTGTATAATGAAATCCTTTGATGGAAAAAATAAATGAGTTAATTAGGCAAAATTCTCACAGTATGTAAGTAACACAAGGGAAAATTTCTTTAAATAGAATGACTCATGAAAAACGAGAGGAAAACACAAAACTCCATATACCTGTAATAAAATACATTTACATAAGTCTTTAAAAATAATAATAATTGTCCCAAGTAGTCACAGAGCACTATGGTATACATTTTTCCATCCACAAAATTGATGAACTGATAATACATATACAAAATACTATAATATTAAAAGAAAAAAAATATATGTTAGCAAACCAAACCAAAAATAAATAAAATAAAAATAATGTTAGTACAAATACTCAACTAGATACTGGGTGTTCGCTATGGAGGAGATCTTTCACATAATGCATAGCTGTATAATGTAAAAATAAAAAAAAAAAAATTAATGAAAAGCTCAAAATATAATAAATAAATTTAAAAAATAG
The DNA here is from genome assembly GCA_963576475.1 of Molanna angustata. Taxonomy (NCBI): domain Eukaryota; kingdom Metazoa; phylum Arthropoda; class Insecta; order Trichoptera; family Molannidae; genus Molanna; species Molanna angustata. Next base: position 5,711,511 of record OY754985.1, on the reverse strand, counting down.
TATTATGGTATGATACATAGATATTTTAAGGATCTATAAATGAGTCGCTTTCAAATTAAGTGTAGCTAATTTTGTCCCTCAAGAAAAAATCATTTTTAATTAATAACGTCAAAACCTTATTTTTTTAAACATAAATACGAAATGTATTTCAGTACATAGTAAACATTTATTATAAACAATAATAATCTTGAATCTATTTTTCCACTTTCTTAAAATTAAAAATGTGGTAATTCTTCTTAACATAGGGCCGGTATTACAGTCTCAGTTTAAGAGCTAAACTCAAGTTATACAAAAATATAGCGTATTAGTGTCCGTTTAGGCCTAATCTTCCCTCAAATATGTCACTAGAACGACAAATATTTAACTCAACATTTCTGGCGGATTAAGTAGAGTCAACTGTCATTTATCGACTCGTTGCTAGGCAACGCGTGTAGTTTCAGTGTTCTATCACTAGAGGCGATAGTTGTATCGATGGTGGCACCAATGGGCATTTAAAAGCATTATTTTGGTGAAAAAAATTAAATTTACCATGTTGGATAGTAAAACAATAGTATTTCAAGTCGTAGCGTCCCGTTTTGTAGTTGGTATCATTTGAGGTTATTTAAAATTTGACAGTTAATAACCACAGAAAACGTAAAATATGTCTATAATTGAAGATTTAGTAACTGACATGTCATATTGCACTGTAATATGGAAATGGATTCAATCTCCCCTTAACATAAATCTTGAGTTTAACAAACTCAATGAGTTGAGGGCTGACTGTAATACCGGCCCATAGTTGTTTTTCCTACAAACTCAACATAGTTTATAAAAATATAACGAATTAATTTTTAATATATTATGTTATTTATAAATTTGTAGTGTCTACACACTAAGTTTATACTCTAATTTATATTGATTTATAAGAGAATATCAAGTTAAATTATTCTGAATGTACCTACTGCACTGGTGTCTGGGACACGTTGAGTTTGTAGGGAAAACAACTCTTGTTACGAGGAATTACCACATTGTGTTACTTTTAAAAAAGTGGAAAAATAGATTCAAGATTATTATAAATGTTTACTACTGCGGTGTATTTTGATTTTATGTTAAAAAAATGAGATTTTGATGTAATTAATTATACAGGATTTTTTATTGAGGGACAAAATTAGCTGCACTAATTTCGAAAACGACCCAAATGCTAAGCTTTGTACTATTCTATGTTAAGTTTTAAAATAGGTGAAGAAAACAAAAAAAAAAAAACTTATGATCGCAGAGTACCATAGCAATTTTAAACTAGTACTGCCTCAAAACAGACCTGGGGGGTAAGTCTGGTCCAACCGGCGAAATCAAAACACTATCATGGATATAATTATTATATGGAGTTCTATAATATTTTTACATGTCATAAAACTCCATATGATAATTATATCCATGATATGGGTAATCACGAGGGTTTTGATTTCACCGGTTGGACCAGACTTGCCCCCTATGTCTAATGTGGCAGTAAAATTTCCAAATGTGAGGATAAAAAAAAATTCAATTAGTTATAAATTAAAAAGAAATTGTTATTGAAATTTTGTACCATTGTAAAAAAATTACATATTCATTTGTTCATTCAAAATCCTTATTACAACCTTATACAACCTAGTATAATAATTTTGCTATACTTTATAACACTTTACTTATGATATTTTTAAATAAATATTTCATATAAATAAAATGAAAACAACCTTCGTAAAATTATTTAAATAATTTTTGACTAATTCTTAGGATAAAATGATGAAAAAAAAAAATTGAAGACAGAAACAAAAGTGTTGGATGTCATTGATGTTTAAATATGCTACAAAATTCACAGTGTTCTGTTTGCACTGCAGCGTTGTAGAATCATAAAAGTTGGTAGTAAAACTCTCAAAATAAGTAAAAGCATTTATTCACTTTGTTTTCTGGTAATCCTTTTTTTTATCTCTGTTATAAACCTATACTTGGAATATAAATACATACATATATAAATAGATACATGTATGTTGAAGAATATAATAACCATTCATTACCAGACAAACAGCATTAATTTAATTGGTTACAAACAGGTTTGTAGTGACCTCATACACTATTATAACATGCACACTTACAGGATAAGAAATAAAAAAACTTGAAGAAGTAAATGAATAAATGAACATCATATACGATTTTTGTATTTCAATATTTGTATAAAACTAATATATTGGGACCAACACATATATACATATATAACATCTTGATGTGTAATATTTTCCTTCTTTCAGAGTTGTTAACTTAGTTTTTACAGTACCTATACATTTTTTAAGCAAAAATGAAAAAAATAATTTTCAGAATGTGAGAACATTTTGTCTAATTTCTCTTTCATATCTTTTCTTTCGTGTCCAATTCTCAATAGCATATGTGAAACATAATATGCAGTTGAGAATTTTAATCGCCCAAATATTTTTCAATACAATAAAATTATTACAAATTATAATGGGTATTTTAAATCAAACAAATGATTTGGTCTACATATATATTTTTTCCTGAATCCAGGACGACCGTTTCAGCTTATTAGGCCCTTATCAACTGGTACCAGTTGATAAGGGCCTAATAAGCTGAAACGGTCGTTGGATTCAGGAAAAAATATATATTATGTAGACCAAATAATTTGTTTGATTTAAAATACCCATTATTATGGAATTCTACATATTCAACACAGTCAGTATTGACAAAATTAAAAAAACTTACAAATTATGTACAGGAATGTCAAAAATGATAATAATATTAATTCCCAATAATATAATTTTATTGATAATTGCATGTGATAAAAACATAATGATTGAACAAATAGAACTTTGGAATCATAAATTTATAAAGTATATAAAATTAAGGTATTTCAAGGCGTGTTCAATATGTTTATTTACAAAAATTGATGATATCACTAATTATAATATACCTACTATAAAAATAAATTAATGTTTGTATGATTGGATTATCTATTACAAGTACCTATACACTATTACAATCTACATATTTGGTACTTGCCGAAAATGCTCTAAATTTTTCTTTTACATAAATACAATAAAAATATAATAGATATAATAGTCACTGAATTTTGTGTGGGAGAGTTGGAACTATTTTGTGTGGGAGAGTTGATGGAACTATTTTGTGTGGGAGAGTTGATGGAACTATTTTGTGTGGGAGAGTTGATGGAACTATTTTGTGTGGGAGAGTTGATGGAACTATTTTGTGTGGGAGAGTTGATGGAACTATTTTGTGTGGGAGAGTTGATGGAACTATTTTGTGTGGGAGAGTTGATGGAACTATTTTGTGTGGGAGAGTTGATGGAACTATTTTGTGTGGGAGAGTTGATGGAACTATTTTGTGTGGGAGAGTTGATGGAACTATTTTGTGTGGGAGAGTTGATGGAACTATTTTGTGTGGGAGAGTTGATGGAACTATTTTGTGTGGGAGAGTTGATGGAACTATTTTGTGTGGGAGAGTTGATGGAACTATTTTGTGTGGGAGAGTTGATGGAACTATTTTATTTTGTTTTTTAACAATCACATGAAATATGTAAAAATAAGGGGACAAAGAGAATGAGAATTGATGCCTTCAAGGTGGAGTGTTAGCAGAGAATGTTGCATACGCCCAGTGGTGATATTCAAAGGGTTTGCAGATGTTCGCCTGAATCCATTGTTAAAATTTTCCAAACCCTCTGTTATACATGCGTAACATTTCTGTGGTTTTGTTTCTTTTAAAAAATATATTATATTCTGCAACACTACTAAACTAGAGCCATATGCGTCAGATAAACGATAAAATTTGTTTGTCAAATTAAGGGGATCCATGTTCAGATCCACACACTCTGTATATATCAAATTAATCTTGCATCGAGAACTTTCCGGAACACCCCCCACAGTTAATAGTTTCCGAGAAAACTGCTCAAAGCATGAGCCGGTTCCCGGGGTAAGTCAGTTTAGACAAACATAATAATAATAATAAACACTTCCTTGCACCCTGCGCAAGTGGCGAGTTTATTGCCATATGGCAATTTCTTCCAACTAACCAGTGTTTTCAGCCCAGAGAATCAATATTTGCGTGATAAATAAATTTAAATAAATTTCTCCTCTGTTGGGAATCGAATCCAGGACGCCCACACAGAAACCAAACGGCTTACCAACTGTGCCACGGCAGTCGGCACATAGTGTAACTTTTCTGTTAGTGAACCATACTTTGAACAAATTGTCAGAAGGACTCAGATAACTGTTGTAGTGGGAAGCGGGGATGGCAGAATATCCAGAGGTTGGTTACTGATCCCATGGAGTGATTTTGAAGGCCGCTACATGATCTTTAATCAATGAAGCCCTTCATTCTATCCATTATCATTCACGTAGGACAGTCTTGGCCATTCTATTTAATGTATATGACAATTGGTTAAATCTAAGGTTATGTTTGCACTAACTAAACTCAGGGTATATACATACATACGATCCCCTATAAACAAGTTTAGGCTTATTTAAATAAATATCGAGACACTTGTGCTCATAAACAATAATTACATTTACTTGACACTTGTGCTCATAAACAATATTTTTTGCTATATGTACATATATATCATAATAAACAGATATTATTTCCATAGTAGTATGACTTTTAATATTATTTATTATTTATGTTTGCCTAAACAACTAAAAACAATGAATGAAAAATCATTTCAACAGTAATTTAAAACCAGATTTTTTTTTTGATTTTTTTTTTTAAATAAAAATGAATATGTCCTTGTTAAACAAGTACATATACATATTCCTACATTCCCTAAATTAAGCATAAATGCTTGAGCTATTGGAGGTGAACAAAATCGGAAGAGGCAGGATTCGAACTCGCGACCACTGGGTTACTTGCCCAGCGCGCTAACCGCCATGCCATCAACCCATCTATCAAGAACTGAACTAAAGTGTTGCTGTATATGAAAAACTACTTTATTAAACTTACAATGTTAATTATAAATTATTGTCAGAGCCAGTCGGCTCTGACAATAATTATTATAAATAAAAAAATGATAAAAATTTTCATGTTTAATGTGATCTTTGACAGCTCATCCGACCTTTGTTATATGACTTGTGGTGTACTTTAAGGTCTAGTAATGTAATGTTATCGAATCCCTTACAAATAAGCTTGGAATAAATCAAATAAATATCATATCTACAATACTTATGCTCACAAACATTTGCAATACATTTTAGGCTAAATACTAAGATACTTATTTACCTTTTTCTGAGTGTTGAGGATTGTGGTATGGGTACATGGTATTGTGGTACATGATGAGGAACAGAGATCGATTAACGAGACTTAAGATGTGGTGAAGTGAAAGGACAAGATAAGGTAGGAGATAGTATGTTGTATGCTGAAGGAAAAAACAATAACAAATAAATAAACATAAAAGTATTTAACAAACTCAATGAAATTTTCATACCTGTCTCAAACAAATACACATATTTATAAAATATAATTTTATATGATGTACCTAACGTCAGTGTGTAGTCAGACAATCACAAAATTAAAAATCAACATCCATATTATTGTCTCGGTGTACACATCTTCACACTGTTATCCCCTATTGGCGTAGACAGAGAACTCAATGCCACACTTTTATATACAGTACAATCTTTCTAATCCGGCATTAATAAATGCACAATAGTGCTGGATTAACAGAAAATGATTATATGAATGTAAGTAAAATGAGTGAAAAATCATTAACCTAATTAAGACCATACCATACCATCACGCCATTTCCCTATTTGGGGTAGGCAGAGAGAACCGAACGCCAGACTCCTCTCTCTTGACACACATTCCTCGCTTCATTCACGTCCATACATCGTCTCATACACGCTCTTCTATTATTCTTACTTCTAACATCACCATCTTTCAAAATCCCATTTATGTGATCGTGCCAACTTTTTCTTGGCCGACCTCTACTTTTCGTTCCTCTTTTATCAGCCTTGTACACTTTTTTTGTCAGACGGTCATCACTCATTCTTTCTATGTGGCCGAACCACCTTAGGGCATTTATTTTCATCTTACTTATGATATTTCTTTCAATCATACATTCTCGTCTAATATCCTCATTTCTTATTCTATCATACATCGTTTTACCACACATTCGTCTTAGTGACCTCATTTCAGCCAAGTTAATTCTACTTTCATGCGTCTTCTGCCATGTCCATGTCTCACTAGCATACATTAGAGTCGGTGCGACGATACCATTGTGTACCGCGAGCTTTGCTTGCCTCGAAATAATTGGGTCAGCCATTACTGGTCTTAATGCACCATTCACTCTATTACCTGCTGTTACTCTCCTTTCAATATCTTTTTCCAATCTTCCATCACGCTGAAACATGCTTCAGCCCAATTAAGATGAGTAGGAAAAATTATTTGTATAACAGATGGGCGATTTTTTCACGATGGACACAGTATTTTTTAATCTCGTTTTGATTGAATATAGTATAGGTAAAAATTATTTGTATAACAGATGGGCGAGTTTTTCACGATGGACACAGTATTTTTTCATCTCGTTTTGATTGAATATAGTATAGGTAAAAATTATTTGTATAACAGATGGGCGAGTTTTTCACGATGGACACAGTATTTTTTAATCTCGTTTTGATTGAATATAGTATAGGTAAAAATTATTTGTATAACAGATGGGCGAGTTTTTCACGATGGACACAGTATTTTTTCATCTCGTTTTGATTGAATATAGTATAGGTAAAAATTATTTGTATAACAGATGGGCGAGTTTTTCACGATGGACACAGTATTTTTTAATCTCGTTTTGATTGAATATAGTATAGGTAAAAATTATTTGTATAAGAGATGGGCGAGTTTTTCACGATGGACACAGTATTTTTTAATCTCGTTTTGATTGAATATAGTATAGGTAAAAATTATTTGTATAACAGATGGGCGAGTTTTTCACGATGGACACAGTATTTTTTAATCTCGTTTTGATTGAATATAGTATAGGTAAAAATTATTTGTATAACAGATGGGCGAGTTTTTCACAATGGACACAGTATTTTTTAATCTCGTTTTGATTGAATATAGTATAGGTAAAAATTATTTGTATAACAGATGGGCGAGTTTTTCACGATGGACACAGTATTTTTTAATCTCGTTTTGATTGAATATAGTATAGGTAAAATTTATTTGTATAACAGTTGGGCGATTTTTTCACGATGGACACAGTATTTTTTAATCTCGTTTTGATTGAATATAGTATAGGTAAAAATTATTTGTATAACAAATGGGCAATTTTTTCACGATGGACACAGTATTTTTTAATCTCGTTTTGATTGAATATAGTATAGGTAAAAATTATTTGTATAACAGATGGGCGATTTTTTCACGATGGACACAGTATTTTTTAATCTCGTTTTGATTGAATATAGTATAGGTAAAAATTATTTGTATAACAAATGGGCAATTTTTTCACGATGGACACAGTATTTTTTAATCTCGTTTTGATTGAATATAGTATAGGTAAAAATTATTTGTATAACAGATGGGCGATTTTTTCACGATGGACACAGTATTTTTTAATCTCGTTTTGATTGAATATAGTATAGGTAAAAATTATTTGTATAACAGATGGGCGAGTTTTTCACGATGGACACAGTATTTTTTAATCTCGTTTTGATTGAATATAGTATAGGTAAAATTTATTTGTATAACAGATGGGCGATTTTTTCACGATGGACACAGTATTTTTTAATCTCGTTTTGATTGAATATAGTATAGGTAAAAATTATTTGTATAACAAATGGGCAATTTTTTCACGATGGACACAGTATTTTTTAATCTCGTTTTGATTGAATATAGTATAGGTAAAAATTATTTGTATAACAGATGGGCGAGTTTTTCACGATAGACACAGTATTTTTTAATCTCGTTTTGATTGAATATAGTATAGGTAAAAAAATCTAAAGATGTAGATGTATCATTAAAATATCAAAGATAAAAGATCAAATAAATTGAACACTTTGTAACATAAACATACGATAAATGATGAATTATAATATTTTCGTTATCTCCGTACAAAAAACTATCGGCGCAGTATTCCTTTTTCCTACACGCATGAGCATTAGATTTTCACAAGCGCGGGAGAGTGTAAATTTAGCCCGTCATTTTCGATGAATTACAATGGTTGATTTCTTAATTTTTTAAATAATTTAATAATTCTTTAGCTGATACACCGACAGATGTCTTGAAGTAAAATATATGGAAATAATATTCATACGATTATCGTTTCTATCGATTATGAATTTACCGAGATATAAAGGTTTAAAATTCAGTGTGTATGACATGATGGCATGTATAGATGATGCTCGTCGTTTAGGCAAGTTGACGCCGAGCATCTTTACATGACGCTCGTCTTTAAAAGGTTAATATTTGTATTTAAATATTAATACATTATTGTTAATTAATAAAAGATGATTTAAATAAATTTTTGGTATTTAATCCATAGTGAAGGATTAGCGAAATGTACTGATATACATTTTTGGTTTTCTCATTCCAATTCATTTCTCCTATTATTTAGACTTTGTACTTTCCAATCTTATTAAATTTCATTTATATAATCGTGGCAACTTTGGTTACGCCTACCCCTACATCTCATTCCACTTTTTTCAGCCTTCTTCATTTACTTTGTCAAACGTTCATTCGTTCTTTCTAAGTCTGAACAATCTTTATTCAACTCATATTTCTTTCAAGATGTTTATGTTCATTCAAGTTGTTAAAAATCTTAAAGGTTTGAAGGTCACCATCACCGAAAGTGGAATAGTCTCAAAATAAACAAAGATTCACTGATAACAACACAGGATAAAAATTAAAACAGTTGAAAGAATATGTACCTGTGTCAGCCATGTCATCGATCTGGGAATGATATTTGAGGAAGTATGGTCGGATGATTCTGCGGTAGATGAACATTGATCCGTTGATGTCCAGCGGTACAAAGCACCATATTTGGAAAGCACACTGAAAAATAAGAAATAAAATACTGTCACCATTACATCAAACATTTTTATTTCACCCTGGAGTGGTGACTGAAGACCAGCCAGGCCAGGCCACAAGCAGGACGGTCGAATGATATAAACGGGTAGTCAATGGCCCAGAGTGGTGAGGGATAGTCTAGACTTTGTTTTCTTACATAAATTTGGTTGGTTCTAAGAATTCCAAATTTTCCAATAATTTACTTATTTATAAGTACATACAAAATTTATATGTGACAGAGTCGATAAAAAATGTCCCTATAATGAACAAGTAGGTACCGCAACAGCATTTGATAGAAATTACCTACTGAATAAAAATAAGTACTTGGTTTTTTCTATTTGTTTATTTGAATATTGTTGTTTTGTGCACATCTAGAATCAAAATAAACATTAGAACAAAATTACCAGTCTTACTAATAAACGTGTTGTAGAAGTTAAATAACCGTTTAACACCCGTGTAGGCAAAATCGTTACTAATAAATATTGTGTAGTACATCAGTTGGATAACGACTGTGTATCTCTCATACAAATTTTACACAACGCTTGCACGCCTGTCCAAGTTAGTTTAGCGGTGTTTTAAGACAGCTGTCATCTATCATGAATCTAATTTGATTTTGATCTGCATGTTTATATTAATAAGAATAAACACTTCATTGCACCCTGCGCAAGTGGTGAGTTTATTGCCATGTGGTGAGTTTATTGCCATATGGCAATTTCTTCCAACTAACCAGTGTTCCCAGCCCAGAGAAGCAACATTAGAGTGAGAAATAAATTTTAACAAATTTCACCTCTGCTGGGGATCGAACCCAGGACGCCCGCACAGAACATAATAAACGGCTTAACAACTGTGCCACGGCGGTCGACACACATTGTTATATCTTGGAATAATACAACGATTGAAATAAATAAACAGGTACATATAATATGTCCTATTCTGGTTCGTTTCGGAGTACGAAAACGTCTGTAACCAACGGGCGACCGTTTATAAAAGGATTTTATACACGCGCGCTGTGACTCCTGTCCTGTATAAATGCAAGCAACTTTTTTACATTTCTCATGTACTAAAATTCAGACGGATAAATTTAGACGAATCAGAATAGGACATAATATGTTTATTTACTTATAAATTATTTTATTCTCGATAGTTGTGCATTTTTGGAGCGAAAATTTGTCGAAAAAATAACTCCTTTGTTAATATCAACAGTGATGTTCGAATGGGTGTTTGTATAATTAAATTATTCAATATATTTTCTATATTTCTATTTTAATATGTGAAAAATCTATGAGGATATCAACACCGACAAACGTCACAAATAGAAATGTTGATTTTGCACATGCGCGGGTGCAAAAAGCGACGTTGTAACAACTAATTTCTGTTGTATGTATGTATAATTTATTTTATTTAGATGTAAAAAATAAATGCATTTTCTTACATCTAGTATAAACAAAAAGTATTTTAACAGGTTGAAAAAATAACAAATTTACACAGTATGAATTATATGAAAACAACAAAAATGTAAGTCTGCTGCAACTACACATTTCTTATACAGCGTTTATTAGTAAGATTTTTAAATAATTGCTGCACAGGTTTAACATGGTGTGTAACTAAAATATTTGTCCAACCAGTGTGCAGTAGATTTTTATTAGTAAGACTAAGGTCCGAATGCAGAGTCCTACCTAAATACTAACCATGTTTTCATTGCAGTCACTCACTTGAGTTAGGAGATCATGTGATTTCCTAACTGGAGAATGCTATGACGTTTTTCTATGAGAATTGAATTGCAGAGACATATCTAAATACTTAGCGCATGCGCATCGGCGTAAACTAACATTTACGAATTGTCAAAAAGTAAGGTTGATAGCGAGGAACCTTACAAGTGGTTTAATACTAAAATACGAGATTTTGTCAAATCAAATACCGAACAGAGCATTCAGCATGCCATACGAGATGCCGAAAATTCGCTGGAATATCACAAAAATCGTGACATCGAGCTGTCTGTGTGAGTTTGGTTACATTATTGTTTGTGTTGTAATGACAAAAAAACATTTTAAACATCAGTCTAAACCCATAGAAAGCTATCTATCTCTTTTTTTCGTATACAATAATGTAAAATGACACGCCATTGACCTTAAGTTTGGCGTAGTATTTAGTTAGTGATGTCTCTGCAATACAATTGCTAACTTGCTAATACTAAATACTCCAGTGAGGTTAGGAGTTAGTATTTAGGTACCTAGAACTGCATTCGGGTCAAAGTATTTTATTATAAAAGTAATAATAGATTATATTTTATCAATAATTAATTACTGATAAAATATATTTATTTACTGAAAAGACATTCAGAGATATATTTTCACTAATTGACAATTTAATACAAAGACACAACAAATATAAAGAACTATTAATAACCCAATACAAAGCTTATTTATAAGACAAATGATTTATTAAGATGAAAGAATTTGTAACATACAACATAACATTGTCTTTAACGCCGCTACTCAAATATTTGGCATTGATCTATATGTTTTTTTTTTTTTATTTAGAAGCAATCAATATGTGTACCAAACACATGTCGTATCCCAGATAAAATAAAAACCCAGGAATATAATTAAATGCTAGATCATGCCATGTCCCTCACTGGGTAGGTAGAGAGAACCAAACACCAAATTGTTCAAGCATCCATTGCCTCAACATTATCCAACTGTCGATTCGTTCAAGAGAATGAAATTCTTTTGAAGGAAGAGGCAGTTAAAATCCAAGATGCGTGTACGAAGGGAACATTTTGTATGGCGTAGTGGACTTTTTGCATGCTAATAACATCAACTAGAGGCCTCGCAACATATATGTTCCCATACATAGATTTACTCAGAATTCGGAGTAGAACATTTTATGTGAGTTTTGTGTGTCTGTGTGTGTGTACGTCCCCCCCTTATAACTTTTGATCCGCTCAATTTACAGAGCCCAAATTTTCAGAATATATAAACAGTTATAGGCCTACAAAACTTTTATACTCAGAAATGTTAATTTTTGTTTCAGTCAGGGGTTATCAACTTTTGAATTTTTGGTTTATTTTTTCATATATCTCAGAAACCATAAAAGCTAGAACGCTAAAAATTGGTATAAACATAGAAAAATACAAAATCTTCAATTAGTTTTTTCAAAAAAATTCCAGGGTTTCTCAAACATTTTTTATGAAGAAAAATATTTTTTTTTTATTATAAATTTATGAGTTTAACTGCCTATATTTCCAAATATTTTAAAAATATCGAAAAAAGCCGAAATACCCCAACTAGATAATTTAATTTTCTATAAAAAATATAAATATTGTAGAACTAAATCTAATATTTTTTTTAACAATTTTTATAAAAATTGAATTTAGTGACCACATCGCTTCATACAATTTGTATGGCAGTCGCCTATACTTAAATCTTCAAACATACATACATACCATCATGCTATATTCATATTCTGGGTAGAAAAAAGACTGACATCCATACTGTCCTATCTTGACATACATACCTACATGTATTGTATAAAAAATAAAATATTCAATAATTTGGATTTATGAGCTTATAGTTTGGTACTTATTCTTCAACTATACATACTATCACTATCGACAGTTGGATCTCAAGTGTTACATGCAACTAGTTATAATACAGTTCATTACATCCTGCACAAGTGGCGAGTTTCTTACAACTAACCAGTGATTCTAGTCGAGAGAAGCAATATTTGCATGAGAAATGAATTTAAATAAACTTCTCCTCTGTTGGGGATCGAACCCACGATACGCTCACAGAAACCGAACAGCTTACCAACTGTGTCATGGGGGTCAGCATTCATACAATGTGTCATATATGATTGTCTGTTGTTCAAGTCTTCTTCAATTTCTATTTCAAAAGGTCGTTCACGTGGTGGTGTCATCCTTTTCTTGGACAACGCCAAAATCTTCCTCAGTTCATGACAGCTTTGAATATTTTCTTCGCCAGGCTTTCTTCATCTATCTACATCAATGTGTTCAATTTCATTCAATCGCTAAAATCTTTCTTCATCTTACATTTTCTCCTATGTCCTCCCTCATTTCTTACCTTGTCATACATTGTAACATTCCTTTCAGTGATCGCATTTCAACTGCACGCTACGTCCAGATGCCATTTTACTAACCAGAGAAGGCACTACAATTCCAATATAGAAAGCAATTATGGCTTTCTTTGAAACACTTGGTCAGACGTTAGTGTGGTTTATGTCTCACGCTGACAGGCCAATAACTATAGTTGCTATAGTAGCATTTTAGAATACAGCCGACCGCTCGGCGGTGAACTGTGCGCAGCCATACGCCCCGTGTCAGCCTCACTGAGAGGTCAGCGCCGGTCGTCACTCATGCAGTCTTCAGTAAGAGTTTGTGTCCCGTTGAACGCACACATTGACGAGGTCAGTATCATGTCGATCAGTACAATAATAATAATAATCAGGACAATTTATAAAGCGCTGTTTAGTGACAACTGTGGTCACTTCAAGGGCGCTTACTAAAATGACTCGCGCTGATTGTAGATGCTGACCAGCTAACGCGATAAACTCTCAGCACCGAAGATCAGCATGAGACATAAACCAGCCTTACTGGGAGTTGTCATTTTGTAATTTAACAGGAAAGACTGGTAAAATCTATATATTTATTTATTTAATATTGCTTCTCGGGCAACTAACAGGTACTAAGTCAAATATTAATTTAACACGCACCCAATAACAAGTTGCCACATTCTGGAGACTTAAGATATAATCGTCTCACAGATCCAGACTGAAAACACAATTAAAAACTGTGTCTCCACCAGGAATCGAACCCGGGACCCTTGGATCAGCAGTCAGATACCTAACTAACTGAGCCTAACTGAGAAATAAATATTTTTTTTAAATAATATATCCTTGTAACAAGTACATGTACATCTCTAAATAATATATCCTTGTAACAAGTACATGTACATCTCTAAATAATATATCCTTGTAACAAGTACATGTACATCTCTAAAAAAGATAATTTACACATGTTGCATTATGTTGAAAATAAAAACTAAAGAATATTAGAGTAGATCAATTGAAACGTTAGTTTAGGTGACATGACGTAAATAAACATGGCCTAACAGTACGTATGTGTAGTCTGCGCCATAGACAATTTGAGTTAAAATTATTATGTACGGTGCCCTTATTTTGTAGATTTTAGTTATATGAACAACGTCAGTTACAGAATATGAAATTTAGTCCAAATGGCCTTCATTCTAAAATTTTAAAACATTCCTATTTCAGTTCACAAGCTACTGGATTGGACGTAATATCAACTCAACACACAATGTGAGTGCATTTAATAATATTATAAATCAAAAATAATTATTAAAAACAAATATTAGATAATATTTCATTGATTATGGCCAGTTTGTGAAGACCTTGAAAAGACCTCTAAAATTACAAGTTATTTGGAGACAGCTTTTAAAATTAATATAAAAAGAACAAGATTAAATACGATTTAAAAATATTTATTTGTTACTTTCAGTACATATAATATGTATACTGGCAGGCTTATTGCCATTAGGCAATTTCTTCCATTGAACCTTAAATATACAATACAGTGTGTACCATGACCTGTATATTATGATGAATTGTTGCAAAAAACAATAAACTGCACTTTCCACAAACGAGGTTTTCAACGCGGTCCAATTTTCAACGCTTAAAACAGCATTCAAAATACAAGTTACTCAAACATTGCTTTACACAAGTATTATTTTCTCCTTTATTTGCGACCCCTATTATTGCAATTACATAAAAATTATATATGCTATGTAAAAAATAGCAACATTTTAGTTTTAGGTTGTTCCGCGATTCATTCAACAGTGTTTTATCTTTCTCTCGTATTCTTCGTTTGACTTTGCATTTTGACTAACTGGTATTTGACTTGAATTAGACACAATTTGATTTGTTTTGGACCCTCACTATTTTGTTTTTGTTTCAAAACATTGCTCTGTGATCAAAAGATGCCTAATAAACAAAATATACTGCGAACGTCAAAATTGAAAACCTGAACGCCGTTGAAAAACTTGTCCGTGTAAAGTGCACACTACACCCTTATTCACAGACAAATCTGAGGATTGAGGCCTCCTCACATGTTGGTGCTAATTTTATTTTATTTTATTTTATTTCAATTTACGGTTTGATAACCTTTTACACATACAAGTATACATAATATATTAAAAACAACAGAATTAAAAAAAAAAACAAATAAAAACAAATATACAAAATGAAAATAAAAAATGAATAACAATATAAAAAAGGTGAAAACATGTAAAAATATGTAAAAAATAATGAAAAACATTTAAAAAAAAATATGTAAAAAAAAACATGCGAGAAACATTCAAAAATATGTTATTCTAATGACTGATTATTCCAATTTGTACCTATCCTCATCTTCCTGACATACTAAAACCCGTTTTTTACCTACATCCATACCTTAAACGTGCCAACAATAATTTGTCCCTTGTCCATGTGCAAGTATTTAGGTATGTGCCGTGCACATACCTATTACAAGTTTATTCTTTACATTTGCGCCATTTCGTTAGTGAAAACCATATAAAAAGTTATAGGGCTGGTATTACAGTCGGCCCTCAACACATTGAGTTTGTTAAACTCAAGATTAATGTTAAGGGGAGATTGAATCCATTTCCGTATTACAGTGCAATATGACATGTCAGTTACTAAATCTTCAATTAAAGACATATTTTACTTTTTCTGTGGTTATAATCTTTCAAATTTTAAATAACCTCCCATACCATCACGCCATTTCCCTATTTGGGGTAGGCAGAGAGAACCGAACGCCAGACTCCTCTCTCTTGACATACATTCCTCGCTTCATTCACGTCCATACATCGTCTCATACACGCTCTTCTATTATTCTTACTTCTAACATCTCCATCTTTCAAAATCCCATTTATGTGATCGTGCCAACTCTTTCTTGGCCGACCTCTACTTTTCATTCCTCTTTTATCAGCCTTGTATACTTTTTTTGTCAGACGGTCATCACTCATTCTTTCTATGTGGCCGAACCACCTTAGGGCATTTATTTTCATCTTACTTACGATATTTCTTTCAATCATACATTCTCGTCTAATATCCTCATTTCTTATTCTATCATACATCGTTTTACCACATATTCGTCTTAGTGACCTCATTTCAACCGCGTTAATTCTACTTTCATGCGTCTTCTGCCATGTCCATGTCTCACTAGCATACATTAGAGTCGGTGCGACGATACCATTGTGTACCGCGAGCTTTGCTTGCCTCGAAATAATTGGGTCAGCCATTACCGGTCTTAATGCACCATTCACTCTATTACCTGCCGTTACTCTCCTTTCAATATCTTTTTCCAATCTTCCATCACGCTGAAACATGCTTCCTAAGTATAAATATTCATCATTAAATAACCTCAAATAATACAAACTACAAAACGGGACGCTACGACTTGAAATACTATTGTTTCATTATCCAACATGGTAAATTTAATTTTTTTCACCAAAATAATGCTTTTAAATGCCCATGTACGTTTCAATATGGATGTCAGTTTATTTTGTTGAGTTTAACAAACTCAACTCATTGAGTTTGTTAAACTCAAGATTAATGTTAAGGGGAGATTGAATCCATTTCCATATTACAGTGCAATATGACATGTCAGTTACTAAATCTTCAATTATAGACATATTTTACGTATTCTGTGGTTATTAACTGTCAAATTTTAAATAACCTCAAAGGATACCAACTACAAAACGGGACGCTACGACTTGAAATACTATTGTTTTACTATCCAACATGGTAAATTTAATTTTTTTCACCAAAATAATGCTTTTAAATGCCCATTGGCGCCACCATCGATACAACTAACGCCTCTAGTGATAGAACACTGAAACTACACGTGTTGCCCAGCAACGAGTCGAGAAATGACAGTTGACTCACCGTTAAGTACTTAATCCGCCAGAAACGTTGAGTTAAATATTTGTCGTTTTAGTGACATATTTTGAGGGAAGGCTAGGCCTAAACGGACACTGTAATACGCTATATTTTTGTAAAACTTGAGTTTAGCTCTTAAACTGAGACTGTAATACCGGCCCATAGACAACTAAAGTGAAAACATTGTTGAACCAGAGAAGAGCTCGATCTTCAACGTCCGAGGCTTCCTCAGATTTGTCTGTGAATACGAGATTAAGTTTGGAATACAGTGGACACTGCTTGTTGCATTCACAGATAATGATAATACTACCTTGTACCCTGTAACAAGATGCCAAATTTCACTTTCTTACAACTAACCAGTGTTTCCAGTCCAGAGGAGCATGATTTTAAATGATATTGTTTAAGATTAAGGAATACTTCTGATTTATTTTTTTTAATTATACATGTTGTTAGATTTTACTAAAAGCATATTCTAAAGAATGAACATATTTGACTCATTGGATTTGGTACATATTTGTCATATCGCAGGTAAGTAACTCATTAAAGTGACTCAAACCAAAATTTAGGGAAATCGATTTAAATATTTAAATCAACTCAAAAAACATATTTTGCTATCTATAAATTAACAAAAACAGTCCCTTTGCTGTAAAATATTACTTTGACGGAAAAAATACTCTTTTTGGTAAAATATGTATTTTTTAGTAAATAACTCGATTTGCCTCAACTTTGGATTGAGTCACTTTCATTATCACCGTGCAATATATCAACAAAGAACACATTAAAGGTGAATAATATAATGTAATTTTTTTCTAATTGAGATCAATAACCTACAGTACCAACTAAAAATTGATTAATACATCAATAGGTACATCACTTTCTCTTCATATTTTAGCAGAAAAAATCTCAAGCTAAACAAAAATGATTGTTTAAAATTTACTGTCATATTATATAGTTATCAGTAAGTAACTTGAAAAATCACAAGGGCTGCGCAGAGCGCAAATTTGTGTTTTTTGGTTGGTATATATGCAAACTAACCCCCTCCATGAAGAAAATTCTCAAGTTATTTTCCAGAAATCATACTGTAGGTATATTTAGCTTTTGGAAATTATGAAATAAAATTGGAGCAAAATATCTTATGTAGTTTTTCCCAATACAGATAAAGGTAATTATTTACAAGTGGTATAAGTCTTCAATTTTGCTGAATTTTTTTCTATAGATAGATAAAAATATACAGATTACGGGAAAAATAGTAATTTTCCCGGGAAACGCCTAGAAAAATTAAAAAAAAATAAAATTACATTACGGAAAATCTATAGAGATTCCCAAGCAAATAGTTGCTTTTCTGACATCTATGGGCGAATATTCAAACTAATTGTTAGTATAGAAACACGCCGCGAAATTAGAAACATGCCGCGAAAATCTGAAGTAAATGAAAATTGTATGAAATATCGAAAATTAATAAAGTTTAAAAAAAACAAGGTTATAAAATATATAAATACTACTTACATGTCAGGTCTTGAGTTTTTTTTAACACTGATTTTAAACGAGAATATCGAAATCATTTTAGGTCATTAAAGTGAAATATTGTATGCTGTGCACGTTACAATTTAAAAAAATATACATACAAACCTAACCTAACCAATTTTTACCAAAAGTTTGCTTAGAATAGGTTGGTTAGGATTGTATTTAGTTATTATTGCGACTCGCGTGAGCGAGTTGCATTATACATTGAGTGACAGTATGTAATGCAACTCGCTCACGCGAGTCGCAATAATAAATACATACAAACCTAACCTAACCAATTTTTACCAAAAGTTTGCTTAGAATAGGTTGGTTAGGTTTGTATTTAGTTATTATTGCGACTCGCGTGAGCGAGTTGCATTATACATTGAGTGACAGTATGTAATGCAACTCGCTCACGCGAGTCGCAATAATAAATACATACGAACCTAACCTAACCAATTTTTACCAAAAGTTTGCTTAAAATAGGTTGGTTAGGTTTGTATTAACCAACCTATTATTATAATTTTGATGATGTATTCGCATTTGTTTATAATTTACAAATAAATTATATTTAATAACAAATTTAGGTAGTTGTATGGTACCTACCAGTTTTAATATTTTTTATGTGATATTTTTTCGCAAATATTGTCTGTCATATATTTTGTAGTGTGCATTTATCTATGGTTTAGTTTTCAGTTTTATGTCGCAGTTGTCGTATTAGCTCGCGTATTTAATCGTATTTAATAAACGTTAAAAATAAGAAATTAGTAATGATTTTTCTGGTTTTTTATCGTGAAAATCGAATGTTTATAGATAATTTGCGTGTTAATAATGTGTACATTGTGATTTAATAAAAGTATTGTTGGTTATTTGACTTCAAATGAGAAAATAGTCACGTGCAATCTCGGCGATAGGTGTCGTTAAATCGTACAAGGTTTCATACATTGCAATTTTATTTTTTTTTAATTTTTCTAGACGTTTCCCGGGAAAATTACTATTTTTCCCGTAATCTGTATATTTTTATCTATCTATAGAAAAAAATTCAGCAAAATTGAAGACTTATACCACTTGTAAATAATTACCCAGATAAAAAATGATATGGGATAAAGGATAAATGAAAGGAAGGTATCTACTTGGGTGATAAAATTAATTAAATTTGTTTATCTCTATTCGAAATATATGAATGTGACATTGAGATTTTTGGGCATAAATAATTCATATGCACATACACGTTTATAAATTTAGTTATTACATCACTGGATAAGCGATACGTTTATTCAAACAATTACTTATTTACCAGCCACATGAACAAAACTCGTACAATATGGAAGTATAATTGAATTGAAGAAATATTTAATTCCTTACCTTGACTAACCAGTACAGCGGGAACCAGCTGACCAATAGATCAGAAAAGTATTCAACGATTGAAAATACGGCGTACACCACCCAATATGTTAACCATTTGGTATCATCGTCTTTCTGAGGAGATTCCAAGGCTTTAATAGAAACATACGCTGGATAAGCGAATCCTATTGTGTTGCATACTAACTGTGCCCCGAATCCGAATACAAGGTACAAAGCTAGAAAACCGGCGACACCTGAAAAAATAAAACATTATATACTAAACAGCTAAAAATAGCGATAAAAAAACGACATAAAAATTACAGCATAATCAATGACCGGTAAATATATATAGACGATCAACGCCGGTTGCTTTTTCCGCTTTCTCTAAATACGCCGCCCATGGTTTTGAATCATCTTTGAGGCTTTTGATAAGCACTTCTTTGTATTCGAGAAACTTTGACATATTCGATATTTTGTTAATTGCACAAATTAATAAACGAAACGGCACAAGTCGCGCAACAATAAAATAAAAACCGTTTTCCTCTACTGCTGCGAGTGGCACTGTGTTGCGGCAAATCGCGAAACTAATTATTTCCGGCATATGCTTGAATGTTGCTAGAAAAAAAATTTATTAAAAAAACTATTCTTGCATCTGGCAATTTTTTTACATAAGACGTTGTCTACGGGAGTGACAGTCCTCAATCATTTATAGAAGCGATTAAGAGATCGATTAACGATTACGCGTATTTTGTACTTGCTTCGGCAGTACATATACTAAAATTGGAACGATACAGAGAAGATTAGCATGGCCCCTGCGCAAGGATGACACGCGTGGGTATTGTTTTACGCTGTCTGTATCGTGTCCGGACAATTGACCGTAGCCGATTGACCGTGGACAATTGACCGTAAGCCATTTTTACCGAATGGACAATTGACCGTATGGACAGTTGACAACGGGGACAATCCACCGCACGGATAATTGACCGTGTGGACAGTTGACCGTGAGGACAATTGACCGTCGGGACAGTTGACCGTGAGGACAATTGACGGTTGGGACAGTTGACCGTATGGACAATTGACCCTGAGGACAATTGATCGTATGGAGAATCCACCGAATAGACAATTCACCGTGCGGAAACTATTTTTTGTATCAGAAATAACTTACTTTTCTTTTTTCGCATGTTTAAGAAATTTCAAATTCGCTACATTTTGAAATTTAAGAAGACGTCTATTTTTAAACTTCTTGTTCTTTTTTAACTTTTCAAGATAGATGTCGATATACACTAATAAAAAGGTGTAGTTTTCAAATAATTGAAAATTCACTGTTTTTTAAAGTAAATATAAGAAACCAATGAGGCGGATGTGATTTAAAGGTGGTTTACCAACATTAACAATTGTGTTTATTGAGTTAATTTACTACATTTTGAGACTTCGAGAGACTGAAAATGTGTAAATGAATGAGTCCGTATAGCCAGCATTGTTATAGTATTGCTGGGTATATATGTGTGGGGACATACATGTCATATATTATTACTTATATCGCGTCAGTACATCTTTTGGCGACACCAAAGATTTCTACTGGATTCCCCGCATCTCTGGTAGTAACAAGACCGACATAATTACATCACGAAACCTTCAGGCAGTCGGAGGAAGAATTACATCAACGCCAGTTCCAGCCGTCTTCCAGTCAGCCTGAGCCAGAGTCTGAGTCTTGTCCAGTCAAGAGTCGCACGCAGTCGTACGCACTGAGCGCCGCGCACACTTTTTCGCAAGACATGTGCGAATATTGTAACAAAATGGTGATGACATGGTAATGGAAATCACTGATAATAATATGTGTTTCTTAATAAAAATATTAGCTGTGGAGGTCTCAAACAGCCTAAAACTTGTTTTAACAGCCTTCACAGAATAGCATACACAAGAGACAATGCATGAATGTGTATGAAGCAATGAAAGTTTGCAAACATAAATCTGTAGGAATAAAATTTTCGATCAACTTTACATTGATTTGGGATAAAAAATATTTTCTTTCTGTACCCTCATAGCCGCCATAATAGATGATAATAATTACGTCATACCTTCCTGAGATTGAGTAGGAACAAAAAGTGATCATTTTATGTTATTGCTCGTTGAAATTTTCATTATCACTGGCAACATCATTTTAAAAATTTGATTATGTTTTTGACAGTTGTTTAAATTCTTGTTCTTTATAAAGTAAAGAAAGTAAAGTTTATGAAGTATCTCTTTTCAATTTCAATTTCTATGTTCTTTATTGAATTTAATAATACGCGTAATAATTTTATAAAAATGAATAATAGTGAACTTCTTATTGAGATATTGGAAACTTTATCGAAGTTGTTTTGTCATAAAAACTCTTAGAGGATTACAAAAATATATTATGAAGTGAGTGAATAGAGGCGAACAGTTGACGACGGATATTTGCTGTTAAAAGGAGTATGTACTACCTAAATACATATTAAAATAAAATTATTATTACTTTTAAATGTGTTATTAGACAGGCAACTATGCTTATGTGTCTAATCTCACAACAGTATTCACTTGTTCAGTCCGTCAAGTTTGTTTTTTAAAAACATTAAAACTTGGTTCAGGGATTCCTTTTGAAATTGTGTTTAAGCTTCTTCTTGAACTCCAGACGAAAGAGAGGTTCACTTACTAACTACGACTATGAGTGTAAGTGAACTCCAGACGAAGGAGAAGTTCACTTTCAAACAAAGACTTCTGGTGTATGTGTGAGTAAGTGTAATTGAACTCCAGACGAAGGAGAGGTTCACTTATACAAACTGCTACTTCGAGTGTAAGTGTAGGTAAATAAGTGTATGTGAACTCCAGACGAAGGAGAGGTTCACTTATACAAACTGCTACTTCGAGTGTATGTGTAGGTAAATAAGTGTATGTGAACTCCAGACGATGGAGAGGTTCACTTTCATACTGCACTTTGGGTGAATGTGTAAGTGTAAGTGAACTCCAGACGAAGGAGAGGTTCACTTAAAAACTGTGACTTTGAGTGTAAGTGAACTCCAGACGAAAAAGAGGCTCACTTATACAAACTGCGACATCGAGTGTAGGTGTAAGTAAGTAAGTGTATGTGAACTCCAGACGAAGGAGAGGTTCACTTACAAACTGCGACTTCAAGTGTATGTGTGAGTAAGTGTCAGTGAACTCCAGACAAAGGAGAGGTTCACATACTAACTGCGACTTCAAGTAAATAAATAAAAAAAAAAAAAAAAAGTGAACTCAAGATGAAGGAGAAGTGCTCTCCGAAACCGGTCGAGTTGTCAACGGAGTTAAGTGTGTGACACAAAGTTTTTAAAGTTTACTAATTTTGTTGTCGTAATCTCAAATTAATTTACAACATCACGGCATAATCCCACAATGTGGGGTAACCAGCGATAGGTGTGCGGGTGTGCATTACCTTAAGATGTGTAGTAGTGAACCTCACTGCTGAACTATTTGAGATGTTATTTGCCTCTTGTATTGCAATAATTTTTATAGGTAGGTATGCATTCTGAACATTATTTTGTAAAATAATGAATATATCCTTGTATTTGCATCCTTAAGGTGAAGAAATGGCTTGATTCTAATTTACTTACTCTGAACACAAAAAAAGACAAAATGTGTAACTTTCAGTATCTCTAACAGAGGGATGCCATCACCAGAATATTCAATTAAAATTCACAATTGCAAAGATTATATTGACTGCAAATGTGATATTATTGCGAGTGTTGATTCTGTTATATTTTTATTTACTTATTTTATTAACGGCGTTTGCCATTTACATTCACAAGTATTCAAAAGATACAAAATATATTGAGTACATAATGTGTGAATTTGATGTTATTCTGTCTTGTAAATTTTGTGAGAACATTATGTACCTACTAGAAATTTACTAACAAAAAATAAAATATTTATCTACTTAAATTTACTAACAAAAAATATTATTTATTTATTAATTAAATGGCTAGTGCAATCTCAAATGGAGGAACATTGTCCAGAGTCAAGTTTGTATTAACAAAAAATATTCAAATAAAAAAATGAAACAGATCAAAATAAATACTAAGTAGGTGACTCGACTTGGTGTAAAAAGAAATGAATAAAATAAATAAAACCATTAATCTTTACTCCAATACCTTCATGATCTTTACATATATAACCCCAAAATTTCCACGTTTGCTGAACCAGCTAGTGGTGCAAAGTACGATATTTTGTTAAGATCCGGTCTTTTCAAATAGATTCATGAAATTTATGCGGATCATCAATTCGCTCTTCGATTCAATATGATTCAAATATGGCTATCCTTATCTATCGTACATAACATGTACGTAGTATGACAGAGAAAACAAAACTGATTCAAAATATGATATGCAAATGTAGGCTTTAAAATGTTTGCATAATGGTCACTTACTAATGGTCAACTTAATGGTCAATATGGCTTAAATATTTTATGAACCATAATGAATTATTCGTGAATCGAAGATTGCCATCTCTCTTTATCTCAAAAGAAGTATGAGATAACAGATCGCCTTCAAAATAGTATATTCAATTATGGACGTTACGTATTTGTTTTTCAAAGTGTGTTGCGGTCAAAATTGCTTAACATATTTAAGAACCGCAATGAATTAGATTTTATGAACCATAATAAATTAGTTGTGAATCGAAGATTGCCATGAGTCGGTCTGTGTATCGCATTCTAACTATACTTTACGTGGATTAGAGCAAGAGAACACATGATCCGGAATCGATGAGTCGGTCTGTGTATCGCATTCTAACGATATATTTTATATGAGATAGAAAGTGTGAGAGTGATGTCTGGTTCATGAACGGATCGTTGTGGCAACGTGAACCGTGAGTCACCGATTCACTTTAATGATCCGGTCAAATAATACGGATCATTCATTTTTCCCCGTTGCTAGAACCAGCTAATAGCAGGCTAACCAACGTTCAGGCAGGACAACATCTGCTGATCTGCTAGTTGATGGTAGAATACTTTATTTTGATATGTTATAAAAATATGAAAATACTTGGTAATAGTTCTATTGTATTTTATTAGAGTATCGACGCTGGCTCGTCAGAAGTTTTATCAAGAATTGTCGATCGACAAACTAAATTTAGAATACTTTATTGGTTATCTGATAATATTTTTAATCAGAAAACTAATGCGACTAAACATTTGATTTTTTATCTCAAGAAATAGTTATCTATTTCTTATTGACTTGTTCTAGATTTGTGAAGATAAATACACATTTGAACTTATAATTTATTATAGCTGTTGAGTTGTTGACAGGATGCCATCGCAAATTTTTTTTGGTGTCAATCGAAAGATTTTTTTTTTTTAAAATGTATATGTCCTTTTAAAAACAAGTACATATACATCTTCCTATATTCCCTTATTTCTCTGTCTCCATTTTAAGATATTTTTATTTTTTTCAAATTTCTTTTGTTATTGATATATAAGCCTGTTTTGTTATTGCCTGTTTTCAAACTTGAATAATTTGTCACCTTTGAGCATATATTTTGCCGAACCTGTGAGATATAATGAATGAATGAGTGAATAATATATTTACAATGGTAAAAATTACAAAGTAACAAAAATTTATAGATATTTAATTTGTATCTAATTACAATTTTATTTTTTTACATTATGAAATATTACTGCCTCACTAGACACAGTTTGTCTTGAGGCAGTACTAGTTTAAAATTGCTGTGGATACTCTGGGATCATAATATTCTAATTTTTAGCAAAATTAATATATTCATATAATAATTTTAAAAATCAGTTGAAAACTTTTTTTTATTAGTTATTTGTATAGCGCCGTTTAATGATTTGAGATCATACCAACATATTAACAAGAGGGGTATTAGAGAATTTTATAACTGCTAATTAATATAACTGCAATATCTTTATATTTTATTTATTTAAAGATTATCTCTACACGTAACATAATATAAAATAATATATAATTGTCAACTTCACTAGGGCTGGCCTGTATTGAGGTCGGAAATTCAACATAAAATAGAAAAGGCAGTGTATAAAATTAATTTTTGTTTTCTTTTTATTTTTTTCTTTTTTTTTTTTTTGGAAAAATAATAAAACATAAGGTACCTACTACAAAAAGAAAATAATGATTCTGAGTCACGCCAAGACTAATTTATAGGCTTGTCGGCGTGTTCTCAAGACAATATCTATATGTATACTTTAAAAATAACAACAACATTATAATAAAAAGAGACATACAAATGTCACACAAAGATGATCTTCCAAACACACACTCCTTCCTATGTTACAAAAGTTAAATAATATTTAAAATAATAAAAATAAATGAAATGAGAAAAAATTAAAATCGTTTGTGATCTTAATTATATATAAATCCACACCTCAATAGCCATTCCTTGACAAGTCTTTTTACATTGTTTTTGCTTTGGCATTTCTTAATAGATGCCGGCATTATATTGAGCAATTTAGGTACATTATATTCTAACGTTCTTTTACCATATTTATTATTATATTTTGGAACTACATATCCGTCGTTACATTAAATACAAATGACAAAATGTGCTCAGAATTATAATTAACCATGCCGCAGTTACCCATAGTTAACCACACCTGTGGTGATAATCGCAACAGTAATTTTACAATCCTAATCCAAATGTAGGCTCAAAAATCTTCAGATAACTTATGGGTTTATTTTTTTTTAGTAGGCTATGAAGAGGATCCTGAACAACTCTTTAAGGGAAAGGAGAACCAACGGGTTGATAAGACATCAGACCAAGACAACCAATGCTGCCGAGAGAGTCCTCACTCTGAAGTGGAACTGGACGAGACATATTGCCAGATACACTGATGTTAGATGACCCATAGAATCCTGGAGTAGCATCCGGGACAGGAATGGAGAAGTGTTGGACGTCCTCGGACATTGTGGTCAAATCGCATTAAAGGAGTGATGGAGGAGGAGTGTGTCCAGGAAGAAGAAAACGGAGGCTTATGTTCAACCTTGGACACAGACAGGCTGGTATTGATGATGATGAGACAGGTAAATATTTTGTAGAAAAATATGACAGTGAAAAAAAATACATTGAGTACACTAAGATAAAAATATGGGTAATTGTAAGGGTTTTGTTTTCACCGAAAATATAATGTGGGTTAGATGATGTAATATATATTACAAAGTGCTAAAGGATAAATACATACAACGTACAATTAAAATTAAAAATGGAAGTCTTTTGAAAAATGGATGCCATATTATATCGTAAAAGTCTAATATGTGTCTGGGATATATATATATATACATATATATATATATATATATATATATATATATATATATATATATATATATATATATATATATATATATATATATATATATATATCTCGGTTTTCCCGTGTCAGTAGGTCTTGACTAAGACCATTTGTCTTCCGACGTTTCGCCTGAATATCACCAGGCATTTTCAAGGACTTAACGAAAAGCACGCGCGCGACACACGTCTACTCACACTGAAAGCTCACCGTCAAGATAAAAATATTATAACATATTTCACCCGTGAAAACATCAAATATAACACATATATATATATATATATATATATATATATATATATATATATATATATATATATATATATATATATATATATATATATATATATATATATATATATATATATATATATATATATATATATATGTTATATTTGATGTTTTCACGGGTGAAATATGTTATAATATTTTTATCTCGGTTTTCATAATATTTGATATTAGCGGCCATCTTGTACGCTACGCTAAATGCCTGGTGATATTCAGGCGAAACGTCGGAAGACAAATGGTCTTAGTCAAGACCTACTGACACGGGAAAACCGAGATAAAAATATTATAACATATATATATATATATATATATATATATATATATATATATATATATATATATATATATATATATATATATATATATATATATATATATATATATATATATATATATATATATATATATATATATATATATATATATATATATATATATATATATATATATATATATATATATATATATATATATATATATATATATATATATATATATATGTTATATTTGATGTTTTCACGGGTGAAATATGTTATAATATTTTTATCTCGGTTTTCATAATATTTGATATAAGCGGCCATCTTGTACGCTACGCTAAATGCCTGGTGATATTCAGGCGAAACGTCGGAAGACAAATGGTCTTAGTCAAGACCTACTGACACGGGAAAACCGAGATAAAAATATTATAACATATATATATATATATATATATATATATATATATATATATATATATATATATATATATATATATATATATATATATATATATATATATATATATATATATATATATATATATATATATATATATATATATATATATATATATATATATATATACATATATATATATATATATATATATATATATATATATATATATATATATATATATATATATATATATATATATGTATATATAGTAGGTTCTAAAGGGTTATTTCCTAAACCCGGTGCTTATTTAATAAAACATTGAGTATCTCACATATTTTTTTGATTGTCAATATATCGTCTGCTGACAGGAAAAAGTCACTAACTGCAACAAACATGTTTTCGAGATAATGGCTGTCAAAGTTTTTCGGCAATATTAACTCTCATAACTTCTTTAATTGTTTATAGATTGTCATGAATTTTTCAACATATATAAAAAGTAGCCTAATCTAACTATATTTGATGTTCAAATTTGACAAAAACTCATAGGGAATGAAAAAAACACAAAATTGCATATAATGAGATTTTCCTGACGGCTCATCTGCCATACTGTGTGAGATTGTATGTAATATTTCTATGTGGCAAAATTCATTATAATGCTTTCATAAAAAATTTCAAATTTTAATCACTTCTTTGCAACCTGCACAAGTGGCGAGTTTATTGCCATTTTGCAATTTCTTCCAAACTTTTTGTATTCTTCTAATATTCTAATTTTATTAGTACCTATCATGAATATTTCAGATGTTTCAAATGAAAGGTACATACCTATTGTGCCCAGGACCTCTAAATTTTTTTCTTGACTTTAAAATTAATAGAAATTTAGGTATTTACTCACATTTTCAGAAGATATTCAGATCAACTTCTATTTTCTGTCTTATATATTTTTTTTTATGAATTAACCAATATTAAACCTGGGTTTGTTCTAAATCATATAATGAATTTTTAACCTTAAATACCGTCAACATCAACAATACATGTAAAAATATAGTTTTTTTTTTGTTTTTTTTTTAAGAACGAATATGTTCGTTTAACAAGTAGGTACATTTATGCATCCTCATAATACCCAACTTGTGCTGTAAATGAACAGTGTCAGGCAAACACAAAAAAAATGAACATGTTATAATGATGTATAATATTGATGAGGCGATGTATGTGTTCCAGGATATAAAAAATATAGTGTTTGGTTCTCTCTGCCTACCCCGTTAGGGACATGCATGGGTTGATGTATGAGAATAACAGACTAAAATGTTGAGATGATGTATCAATATAAATAAGGCGATAAATGCAATCCGGGATAGAAAA
Organism: Molanna angustata; assembly: GCA_963576475.1. Taxonomy (NCBI): domain Eukaryota; kingdom Metazoa; phylum Arthropoda; class Insecta; order Trichoptera; family Molannidae; genus Molanna; species Molanna angustata. The sequence goes on along the minus strand of OY754985.1, from coordinate 5,682,035 downwards.
CAATTGCGTACTTTTCTCTCTGCCTACCCAGTTAGGATGTGATGCTATGTATTTATCGAAAATTATTTTTTTTAGTTAATGTGTTAAAATTTTCGAATGTTGGTAGTTAAATACAAAAATATGTAAAAAAAAGACTTCATTACAACGATAATGACTTTTTCCAGACGGCATAAGTGAAAAAAAATGCAGATAATGAATATTTTTCCGAAAAATCTCCGCAACGGGACCTGATATGAAGATAATTTTTTTTCCAGATGTAAAGTGTGTTTTGGTGAATATGATAGCATAGTTAACTCAATTTTGCCAAAATAGGCAGTTAGTGACTTTTTCCTGTCAGCAGACGATATTATCTATTGACATCATAATATTATTTATTTGTATTGAGAGATAAGCAAATTGAACACAGATAATTTAAATTATATTAAGATTATCTTTTTACTTTTCAATGTAATCATTCTTGTCAAGTGTTTTACATCAAGTACACATCACTACAGGTAGGATTAAATTTTCTTTATTTAATTTAATTATATTTAATTTATTGACAGATAATTCTTGGTGGAATTCCATTTAAAATTCCCGACTGTAGGTAGTTTCTTTTCATTTATATTTAAAAAATTCTTTTTTGTACATTTACATTTCGTTTTAAAAACTTGGCTCCATGTTCAAATGTTTTTGATATATGTTCAATTTTTTCTTGCTATTGTATAAATATAATTTTAACTTCTATATTGGTACTACTCGTAAATGTGCTTTGCTAAATGTGCTTTGAAACTAGTCGTAGTCAACAAAATAAATAAGTGGAATAATTATATATTGGTTTCATTTTAATAATTTTATTTAATTATATTGTTTCTCTAGCAACTGTCAGGTATTGTCAACAACTCTGCCAATTTCTAAGCAAAAAACGCAAATTTGCACTCTGCGCAGCCTCCATGATCTTTCAAGTTATTTACCGAAATTTATATTATGTTGAAAACTAATTAAATGAGTGCCAAAAAAATGTTTATTTCAAGTCCTGACACAATTTTGCTGATTCTCATGTAAAACAGTGCAAAAATAGTTATTTTAGGCAAGAATCAGCAGAAATGGTGTCTGAGTTGATTTATACGCAGACTAGTGTGATCTGGGGGGCTACTCATGACACGTTCTTAATACGTTCTTAGCTTGCCTTAATCTTAAAAATGTATAAATCAGTACTCAATTATAATCCAATCCTTATCTTTCTCTACATTTAATGGTGAAAATTTGTTAATATAAACATTTTGTTTGAAATTGTCATTAATTGTTGTAAAAAATAAATATTATTATTCAATTAATTTAACCCCAAAGATTGCTAAAGTCTGAAGCTGATCTTGATTTTACTGTAATCAACTTCATTAGTAGCCCTGCAGTATAACTCAACACTGGTGATAATATTAATAAATATGTTTGTAGGTAAACCAACATGGATATGTCTATGTGTACTTGCAATAAGTTTATCAAAAATGAGGGTAAGGAGAAATGGGCTGAACATTATAATACGTGCGCCATCAAATTGAAAAAACGCCAATCGAACGGTGAATTTCATAATGGATTACCCAGGTTAGCATATTTCTCTCGTTTGAACTATTGCTGTCATATAATATATTTCTGCATCGTTCAAAAATATATGATTCTACAATTATTTTCAGGGAGGCAAATGGAGAATTAAAACTGTTGAATCCTTACTTGTCAAAAACAAAACAGGACTTCTTGTATCATCTGGCCCTCGATAATCAAACCCACGATCTTCATGCTCTGTTTGGAGATGTTAAGGTACATACATGTCGTTTTAAATACTACAGAAGACTATTAGATATCACTCCTCGACAGACATCTGTTAAGTTGAATAAATTGTTTTGTCTCTTAAAAAGTGCCTATCGGGGGTTTTCACCAACCAAAGTGTCACTTTGAAGGGTGCTATCTCTGAAAGCCATCAATACTCAGGATTCATGTTATCCAATCATTTGTACCAGAAAAAATTAGCCTTAATACTATGACGTTAATTTGTGTGTCGCTGGCTCTTAGTTTATAATAATATAAATATTATCTATGATATACTATGTGATATTATGAGCGGTATTATCTATGATATAATGAGCGGTGATAGCCCAGCGGTAAGGTCGTTGCTTCACATGCGTGAGGTGAATTTTCAAAAAAAAATCTATGTGCGGATTTATATCACTAGCTATATGTAGCCTTGATCCAATTTGTCTGGTTCCTCTTTCTAAGGGTTACGAAGGTCAGATGGCAGTCGCTTCATTGTAATAACAAGACTCCAGGCCTCCAATTCCAAGACCTCCAATTCCAGGATCATGGTCAAAGCGTACCCCGATAGAAATGGGACAAAAGCGCTAAGGGGAAAGAAAAATATATATTAAGATGAGCTTAACATTATTTAGATGCCATGAACCAGTCAGAAACAACTTTATTTGGGTTAGTTTATTATCTTTAGTAAGTTGTTGTTTTTATGTGATTATGTTTTCATTTTTTTTTATAATAATTATTAAAATAGTCGATTGGCTCATGACAATAATTTATAGTTAACATTATGATATAGTAGTCGTTCATATACAGCAACACTTTACTTCAGTTCTTGATACTAAGTCTGGTTTTCGATTCCCATTGGAACGCTTTATCGTTCATAGTTTTTAGTTGTTTTGCCAACTTCTTGTAGTCACAGAGTTCTTTGCACATTATTCATTCGTCTCCAATTTTTTTTGTAGTTTTCTCAGTTACAAAATAATGTTTTTGTACGTGTGTTGTAGTTTTGGATTTGTGTTCTCTTCTTACTATTAGTTCAGGGTCTTCTATTTTTATTTTGTGTATTAGTTTTAATGTTTCATACTTGTGCCATCTTCCGTACATTTAGTTTCTTTTGTGTATAATATTTGAATGGTGTGTATGCGTTTAGACATTTATAGTCATTTTTATTATTTTGTTTTGCTTTCTTTGTAGCTTTTGTATTTCTGTCTTATTGCGATTTGCTCAGAGAGGTATTAGGTATGTTAGTTTGATTTTAATATATGCAAATTCTTGATTGACTCTGTAGTTTATTCCACGAAGATGGACTAGCCACTGATAAAGCACAATTACCAACATTTGTTTATAGTGAACTCAGTTTAGTTTTTTTACATTTTTGACTCTCACGTTTTACGCATTTCTTCTTTGTTATATTTTTGTGAATGTTTAAGAGACTTTTATTATTATCAGTAATATGATTTTTCTCTGATTCACAGTTTGTGTGTATGGGAGGAACGGCCCATAGAATGGAACAATTGGCAAAGATGGCCGTCCAGGAGTTGGGCATCGTGCTGCCATCTGGATGCGGTCTCATTGATATGACTATCGCTTCTCACAGATATTGTCTGTACAAAGTTGGACCTCTGATATCAGTCAATGTAAGATTTGCTGTCTTTATTTTTTAATACTTGAGTGAATATTAGGTATACATATTTCTATTTATAATATTTGTCACTATTATATTTTTTCAAATATTTTTCAGCAATGACATAACAATGGTTATACAAAACTGTAGAGGAAAGAAAATTGATCCCTTAATTCTCTTTCTTCTACAGTTTTTCCAGAAAACCCCCTGAAAAATTCATTTTAATGGGAACAAAATGCAGATTTTGCTCAAGGTTATCTTCTTCCTTGGCATCATGACTGAAGATGGGAGCTACACTAAGCCCTAAATTATAGAATAATTCTCAAGATCGTCCAAATGTGTCATCTCAAGACCATCTTGAGATCTCACTTGAAAATCGGTGTTAAAAGTAAAATATGTATGCTTTCTCAATAGAAAAAGCATACTGACACAAAATGTCGATGCAGCTCTATAGATAAGCAGGTACTTTTTCTCGTGAATGTCAATAATTTCAGCAATGTTGAAATTATTGACATTAACGAGAGTGCGAGTTAGCTGTCTCGAAGCAATCTCAACTCTTCTATACATTTTGAGACCGGTCTTGAGATCAAGCTCGGTGACTTTTGTATCTTTAATACCATTTTGGCTGAGAATATGTGCTCAAGACCAGTCTCAAGCTGGAACACGAATCTATAATTCGGGCCTTAGTCATTCAATGAATGATTGTCTCCATATAAAATGATTTTGGGCAGATTGAAAAGATTCGGTAATTGAAGATCCTGTAGACGATTTAACAAATAACTTAACCATGTTTAACAAAAGGGACTCCATATTTTTGGCCAAGTGTCATTATACCCGAATACTTGTTTGAAACATTGGTCTGAAAGTGTTCACAACTATGGCACGAGGGCCAGAAGCTTCTTATTGCTTATTCCTAGGCGTTGAGGGGCAGCGTTTGAAGGTAGTTTCAAATACGCTGCAACAAAATTCCGGAATGACTTGCCTCCACCGCTAAAAGCAGTGGAAAAATCTATATTTTTAAGGAGAATCGTCGAGCGATTCTTCTGGCCTCGCAATCATAGTGTGAAGTATCTAAGAATTAATGTGCGTGGCTGTGTATGAATAAACGTGTGTACATTTTTGATTTGTTTTAGTTTTTTGTTTTGGAGCATTTTTTGTACATACATTGTAATATATAAGCAATAGGATCATGCTGAAAATCAGATGCTGGGGGGCTTGTCTTTCTACAACATAGCTGAGCATGGTCCTTTTGAGTTGGAAAATTTGATTTTCTTTTGTAGATATATTTCTCTTGTATTTGTATGTAAACTTCTTTTTTTCGTCTTTATAAATGTATTATTATTATTTATTATTTATTATTTGTACAATATATTTTGAAATAGCACACAGCAAAAAAAAGTTTTGACATTATTATGTGATTCTGACTTTATTCTATATTTTCAGCATGGAATTGGTATATCTACATTATCTGTTGTATTACAAGAGATAATTAAGTTGCTTCAGTACAGTGGTGCTAAGGATCCTATGATAATCCGTGTTGGAACAAGTGGAGGAATCAATGTGGAACCAGGAACTGTTGTCATATCCAATAAAGGATACGACGGAATGCTCAATCAAACTTATGATTTGGTGAGAATACTTTTTTGGTGAAACTTATGTATTGGTGAGAGCACTTGATGAATGGAATGCCTGAGGAAACTAATGATTAGGTTAGAATAATTGTAGATAAAAAGCTCAATGAAAATTTTAGGTGATAGTATTTTATGGTTGAAATTCTCAATGAAACTCATCATGTGATGAGAATGATTTGGGGATGAAGTGCTCAATGAAACTTATTAGGTGATAGTATTTTCCAACTGTCGATTCGTTCATGAGAATTCAATTCTCTTAATGAATCGACATTATTAAGCCAAGATGCATGTACGAAGGAAAATTTTGTATGGTGTAGTGGACTTTTTGCAAGCTAATAACACCAACTAGAGGCCTCGCAGCATATATCTTCCTATACATGGATTTACTCAGAATTCGGAGTAGAACATTTTATGTGAGTTTTGTGTGTGTGTGTGTGTCTGTGTGTGTCTGTCTGTGTGTGTCTGTGTGTCTGTCCCCCCCCCTTATAACTTTTGATCTGCTCAATTTACAGAGCCCAAATTTTCAGAATATATAAACAGTTATAGTCCTACAAAACTTTTATAATCAGAATTGTGAATTTTTGTTTCAGTCAGGGGTTATCAACTTTTTAAATTTTGGTTTATTTTTCCATGTATCTCAGAAACCATAAAAGCTAGAACGCTGAAAATTGGTATAAACATAGACAAATACAAAATCTTAAATTAGTTTTTTCAAAAAAGTTCCAGGGTTTCTCAAACATTTTTTATTAAGAAAAATATTTTTTTATGATAAATTTATGAGTTTAACTGCCTATATTTCCAAATTTTTTAAAAATATCGAAAAAAGCCGAAACACCCCAACTAGATAATATAATTTTCTATAAAAAATATTAACATTGTATTAGCACATCCCAAATTTTTTTTAACAATTTTTATAAAAATTGAATTTAGTGACGACATTGCTTCATACAATTTGTATGGCAGTCGCTTATACACAATATGTAAGAAGACTTAATAGTTTGATAGGTTCTTAATATCCAAACATACATACAGAACCATCATGCTGTTTTCATATTCCGGGTAGGAAAAGAGGACTGACCTCCATACTGTCCTATCTTGACATACATACCAATATGTGTTAAAATTTTCAATAATTTGGATTTATGGGTTTATAGTTTGATTCTTATTCTTCAACTATACATACTATCGCTATCGACAGTTGGATCTCATGTGTTACATGCAACTAGTATAGATGAAATGCTCAATGCTCAATTAAACTTATCATATGATGAAAATAATTTGTGGATGAAGGATTCTTCTTAGATGAAATGCTCAATGAAATGTATGATTTGGTCAAAATTAGTTGTATGTAAAATGCTACATAAAACATGCAGACATGATATTTGGAAGTAATTGCCATTTGGAAATAAACTCGCCACTTGCGCAGGGTGCGAGGAAGTGTTTATTTATTTATAATTTATCAAAAATAATGCTTAATGAAAAAAGTGATAACATTGCAAATTTCATGTTTAGTAAATTTTCCTCATATGGTCAAACGATTACTTAATATAAGATGGGTCGGTAGCAAAGTGGGCATCGCACTGGCTTAGTAATCCTGTGACGGCGAGTTCAAACCCCATCATAGCTGCCTCAACCGATTTCATTTGCGTATAGCACAACCATTTGCCGGCTTAATTTAGGTATGAGGATTTACAATATGTACTTTACATAAGGTAATATTCATTATAATTTTTTTTTTAATAAACTGATTATTTTGTCCCAGTAATTTTGAAATTAATGTAAGTAATGCATGGGATTTTCACTGAACATTGTAACATTGTTGTTTTACAATTTATCAATGATTTTATAACTCTCCATTAACCAATAGATGTTTGCAGCCTGTACTTGGTAAGATGGTGTCATGGCCTGTGGTATTGGATCAGCTGGTCGCTGAAGAGTTCAGATCAATGAGTGAAAAAAGTGACGGCTTTGAAACTGTCATCGGTGGAACTATGTCATCAAATGATTTTTACAACGGTAAAAAAATATGCAATAGAGAAACTATAACCTAACTGTTCCATATTAATACATTCATACCATGTCCCTTAGGGTGTATGCACAGAGAATCGAGAGCCGTACATCTCTATTATTGTACACATTCATGGTACAATAACATGCTCATCATTTTTATGTTTCATTTTTTTCAAAATATCGTTCAAATGGTCATGCCATCCCTTTCTGGGGCGGCCCCAGCTGTTAATTCTATCTCTTATCAGTTGTTAATTCTTTCGATATGCCCAAACTACCTTAGAGCATTCACTTTCATTTTATTAATAATATCCTTCTTTATCTTGCATTCTTGTTCTCATTTTTTATTCTATCATAATTGTTCTGTTATTGCATTATATGTCCATATAATGGAGAGTAAAAACTGTGTATTTATTTATTTTTTTTAAGGGCAAAGTAGAACCGATGGTGCTTTCTGTGACTACACCGAAGAGGATAAATTGAAGTTTCTCCATAAAGTCAATGAGAAAGGAATAAAGAATATTGAGATGGAAATAACGTGTTTAGGAGCCCTCACACACAGAGCGGGAATCAAAGCAGTTGACATTTGTGTCACTTTGTTGAATCGTTTAAATGGAGATCAGGTTCGTAAAGTATTGACATGCCCTATAAAATGAAAGGATCGAGCCCTTAATGTACGAATGCTCGCGCTTAGACTGTTGTCGATCGATGATACACGATTTTTCAAACTATTTCTAACGCCTATTTATATAAATCCAAACGAGAAATAATTCGATAATTCAACATACACGAAACATTACAGTTTATGCGAGAAATTTGAAATTACTCACCCCTGCCAGCTGCATTGTCTCACCTACTTTTTCTTCTTATCGAACCGACGTCTAATCCTCCTATTCATCATTACCTGAAAGAATTTAAATACACAAGTATTTTTCGATAATAATCTGGCCAGATTGTCTAGTTTTGTATAGGACGCCTATGTTGTGTTCCATATTATCTCAGAATCGTGAATCCCGGCTTCCTGAACAATCTACCTCTCCTAGTTCGACCTTTCTATTATCTACAATAACAGAACATAGTCCTGCTCTACAATAACAGATGAAAGAGAATTTCGAGTTCTAATCAATAAAACGCAAATCATAATTACTACCAATTCATCCTATATAAAAACCATAAATTCAGGGATATCAAATAAATGCAAACATATGTATGGCACATAAATTCATGATAGCTTAAATCTAAGATAATCCTAACATGCTTCCTTATGCTAATCTTTAATTTGATAAAACCATTAGAAGGATGGTGGCGCGAGCTCTCAATTCCTCGTCGCCCGCGTCCGTCTAGGTCATCCTTCTACTTTACGTAGCCCGACCTTGTCCTTCCACCATGGAACTATAACAAGGGTTTTGCAAGATATGTTCGCAATCATATCAATTTACCTCGCAGAATAGTCAGTCTTTCCTTCGTTGTGTAACAACGACTTAATAATACAATACTAGCGAAATGGTTACTTCGACTGCGTTACGAAGTGTGAAACTACCATATCACAAGTATGACAACTACTTACCACAATCTACTACACTACAACTACTATCAGGCGGTTAGTGTAAAGATGCAAATCTAATTAGGCCCCAATCAAGTGTAATTTGTAGACAAAGCAAAACATTCAATTCAAATCTATCTCTTTTTCGCGATTCAATGACTGAAGGTCCTAAATCTATAAATCCATCCTTCATCGGTTTCCTCTCCCCATTCGAACAATCAGTGTGTGGGAATGAACCTACATTTAGTGTGGTGTGTGATGTGCAGTTTGTGTGGCCATATTTATGTATTGATTATTGCCAGATATTAAAATGTTGCATGACATTTGCAGGTAACTACTCCAAAGGCAACTTTGTTGGACTGGCAAGAGAGACCGATGATTATAGTATTCAGATACATCAAAAGATACCTCGAAAGTGTTGGTAGATTGCCATATGGAAAGAGCTAGATTATTGCTAAAAAAGTGATTATTAAATGAAGAACAATTTTAAAATTGTAAACTTAATATATTTTATAATATAATATTTATAGAATCTTACGCGTAATTAATACTTTATACAATTACAACATGGTATGCAAGCTACGAGCCATTCCAATGGAATGCCACCCAGTACCCTACTAAACCCGCCAGTACTTCGGTTTAATTAAGACAGCCAAATTATCTTCGGGGACCTATACTTATGTACTCGGTATGAAGTACCAAATATCACAAAAATGTGATTGATAACATTTGTTGTACATTTTGTTTGTATTCATTTTGTATTAACAATTCAATATTTATTTTTAAAAACTTTTTATTAAAAATATATTCATAAAAAAAATTGTCTTTTATTGCTTGCTCGTGCCTGAGCTTCTGTAAATTGTGTTTCTGACATGCTGTCTGAGGTTATGTCCCTCTAAGTGTATACTACAAGCTACTATTGCAAGTTAGTATTATAAGTGTGTACTACAAACTACTACTGCAAGTTTATTGCCATATGGAAATATCTTCCAACTTACCAGTGTTTCCAGCCCTGAAAAGCAATATTTGCGTGAGAAATGAATTTAAATAAATTTCCACTCGTCACTTCAGACCTTCAGTACCTCCCGTCCCTTCAGTACCTCCCGTCCCTTTAGTACCTCCCGTCCCTTCAGTATCTCCCGTCCCTTCAGTACCTCCGTCCCTTCAGTACCTCCCGTCCCTTCAGTACCTCCCGTCCCTTCAGTACCTCCCGTCCCTTCAGTACCTCCCGTCCCTTCAGTACCTCCCGTCCCTTCAGTACCTCCCGTCCCTTCAGTACCTCCCGTCCCTTCAGTACCTCCCGTCCCTTCAGTACCTCCCGTCCCTTCAGTACCTCCCGTCCCTTCAGTACCTCCCGTCCCTTCAGTACCTCCCGTCCCTTCAGTACCTCCCGTCCCTTCAGTACCTCCCGTCCCTTCAGTACCTCCCGTCCCTTCAGTACCTCCCGTCCCTTCAGTACCTCCCGTCCCTTCAGTACCTCCCGTCCCTTCAGTACCTCCCGTCCCTTCAGTACCTCCCGTCCCTTCAGTACCTCCCGTCCCTTCAGTACCTCCCGTCCCTTCAGTACCTCCCGTCCCTTCAGTACCTCCCGTCCCTTCAGTACCTCCCGTCCCTTCAGTACCTCCCGTCCCTTCAGTACCTCCCGTCCCTTCAGTACCTCCCGTCCCTTCAGTACCTCCCGTCCCTTCAGTACCTCCCGTCCCTTCAGTACCTCCCGTCCCTTCAGTACCTCCCGTCCCTTCAGTACCTCCCGTCCCTTCAGTACCTCCCGTCCCTTCAGTACCTCCCGTCCCTTCAGTACCTTAAATCCAGAAACCATCCTGGAAGGCCTGCGGTGAGATGGAAGGACAGTTGGACCTTCTTTTCCCAGGATACTCCACCTTCATAGGTAAAATTACCAAATACACGAAGAAGAAAAAGTTTAAATCCAGAAACCCTCGAAGAGATGTAAGGAAAATTGGACCTTCTTCTCCCAGGATAGTCCACCTTCATAGGTAAAATCACCTAATACCCGACGAAGAAGAAAAATGTTTAAATCCAGTAACTGTCCTGGAAGACCTGCGAAGAGATGGAAAGGCAGTTGGACCTTCTTCTCCCAGGATACTCCAATACTCCACCCTCATAGGTAAAATGACCAAATACACTAAGAAGATGCAGAAGAAAAATGTTTACATCCAGAAACCTGCGAAGAGATGGAAGGAAAATTGGAACTTCTTCTTCCAGGATACTCCAACTTCATATGTAAAATGACCAAATACATGATGAAGAAGAAAAATATTTTAATCCAGAAACCATCCCGGTCATACTCTCCACAATTCACCAAAGTTTCATTGGAATTGGATGATCGGTTTGGGAGCGCATAGCATACATACATAGATGGATAAATACAAACATTGAAATTTATAATATAGATTTACCTATATAATAGAATACATTCAATACTAACACCATTGCTAAAACAATGTTTTGTAAGTGTGTCATGGTAAATGAGTTTCATATTGCGATTTTATCAAATACATTATATAATTTTACAATATAAACAATTTAGATATCAAATGTCATGACTAAGAGATTCTTGATTGTATGAACATTGTTTAGAGTGTATGAATTTAAGTTTTTTTAACAATCAAATATTAAAATTGTGTATGTTATATATTTAGTAAAACTCCAATTGTTATCAAAATACTACTGTTTTGTAACTGTCATTTAAATATTTGTCTAAAATAAGGTAAGTAATTTATTCCATATTATTGCAAATCAATTTTTAATCACAGCTGTTATTTTCATTTGCATTATGAAGTGTTGTTTTAATATTCCTTATTAATCTGTTACTGGTTACTCTTTTTAGTTAATTCCTGTCAAAATCACTGAATTTAATGTTATCTATAACCTTCTGCATGTTATGTTTACCTGGTAGATGGAATTTATTATATTTCGTACTAGCTTTTATGTCCCGCCGTTGGCCAAGAATGTAAATTAGTGAAGGAATAAGCAATCGTTTATATACCTACATAATATTGTCACACATAATTTTTTTTAACCGTAGTATGAAAAGTAGTTTGAAATTTAATTGAGTTTAAGCGGTGTAAAATCTTAAAGTGATGGCCACAATCCATTTGCTTTTATATATAAGCACATACAATTTCTGCACGCATGGACTATGGGAAATGATTTTAAATATGACTTATTATAAAAAGACAACGTCGTAAAGAGTTTGGATTTGGCCACAACCCCTATTTTTATATATTGTCATCGAACGCAAATAATGTGTTTTAAATATTTAGTAATTTTGGATGATGGGAAATGGTTTAAAAATTGATTAAACAAAAGTACTGAAAATATTTTAGTGTTGGTCCCATCCCATTCGTTTTTATATTTTTCGTCAAGTGTGCATATAGTTTATTATAGTTTTGCACAATAAAACTGATAGACTTAAAACTGACACATAAGTCTACATTACAGAAGAAGAAGACTTAAGCTATGTTAAATAGTTTTTAATATGAATATAAACGTTGTGAAGATCCAGCAATGGCCACAACCCCGATTTTTTATATATGTCATCAAAATGAAATGTGTAGTTATTGAAAATTAAGCAATATATGATGATATAATAAATGGTGTAAATTTGATTGAACAAAAGTAATGAGAAGATTCTAGTGTTGGTCACATCCCATTCGTTTTTATGTATTTTCATCAAGTATGCATGTTGTTTATAATATTTCGTTACAATAGACTATTAGACATAAAACTAATCCAAAAGACTAATTAAAAAAAGAAGTAGAAGTATAAAACTATAACAAATAGTTTGTAATAAAAACTGACCCAATGGTCTACATAGAAGATGAAATAGAAGAATTACACATTAGGAAATGTATTATATAAAAAAACTGACCAAAATGTCTTCATAAAAGAAGAAGAAGATGAATTGAACTATAGGAAATATTTTATATAAAGTTCACCCAACATCTACATAAAATAAGAAAACGAAGAATTAGACTAAAGGATAGTTTGTTAAAAAATAGTTTGTTTAAAAACTAACCAAAAGGTCTACATAAAGGAAGAAGAAGACGAATTAGACTATAGGAAATAGTTTGTATAAAAACTCACCCAAGGTCTACATAAATTAAGAAAAAGAAAAATTAGACTATAGGATATAGTTAATTTATGAACTGTCCCAAATGACTTCACAAAAGAAGAGGAAGAAGATTTAAACCCCAAGAAATAGTTTGTAGAAAAAATCACCCAAAGGTCTACATAGAAAAAAGAAGAATTTCACTATAGGAAATAGTTTGTAGGTATATTGAATGTGTATTGTAGTTAACCTAAAATAGTTTAATAATTTTCCTATACAAAATCAGTATATTCTTGGTTTTTAAGTAGTAAGTATTAGGTATGTAGGTACCTACCTACAATGATGTTCTAAATTAATTCGAATTCGATTTATAACAAATTTTATTTGAATATCAGAATGTGTCCGTTACCATAGTAACCATGTTTCACCATGTGAAAAATATCAAATGTTATGGAGACATTTTTTCAATATGTAGGTACCTACATTGGTTTGTTCAATGCCATAAAAATGAAAATTGTCAGAAAAATCAAATATTTTTAACAAATTATGCAATTTTATTACGCCTATATCTTTACTAATAATTAACAGACTTTTACAATATATGTCTTAAAACTTGCTGTAATGTCTTGTGTTTTATTTTATTATTTCATAATCACATTTATTTCAAAGGTATATTATTTTAAAGAACATATTCATTCGGTAGGAAAATTAAATATCGTATGAAAAGATATTAAAATGGCGGGGTTATATGTACATTTGTACAAAACGCTTACTTTAAAAATAAGTTAAACATTATAATTAGACAAAATATTCACCATGTTTTTCACTTAAAAGCTAAGTTATACTTGAAAATATATTTTTTTCGTGTAAATACGTACTTCTAACTTTTAAACTAACAGATATTTGCGTGCAAAATGTACACTTTTTTGACAGATATGACTTGGAAAATTTTGTATGAAAAAAATAATTATTGAAATATCTTTAAAATTCAGCATTTTAATCGCATTATTTTTAGCGTGACACTGCATCAGGTATACTGGTACACGTTCGCACATAAATTAGATTTTTAGATGCTCTTGGTTTTTCAGAAGGCGTGAGACAAACACACACACACACACAGACACTAACATTTTGATTGCTTTATTACTTTAGATATAGTACGATGTTCTGTTATTTCCCGCCTTATTCTATGCCGTTTTGATATTTGAACCGTATTCATTACTGTGTATCTAATATTCTATTCAGATGAACACATTTCTTAGTTTATGCTCTCCTGATTTTGATTTTTGCTATCTATCAATGTTCCATAAGCAGTATTACACTGTTTGTAATTAAACAAGCATTTATTTCCTTATTTTAGGGAACGTAGGAAGATGTATATAGACTTGTTTAACAAGGACATATTCATTTTTATATTTTAATTAAAAAATTAATTAATTATAAAACCCCTTGGTATTCTAGCTATGTTAATATTTGATTCTGGCAACATAACAGACAGACATAATGTGTACTAAATAATATTTAAGAGGGTGACTGCTGCCAACGTAGTACCTATTTTTTCAATTTGATATACCATCATTATTACTTAACGAATCTAATAACCTACAGTACTGTGCGAATTAATGGAATATTTTTATTCAATGTCATTTTTTACTTACTAAAACACTATTATGTCAATTTTGACACTTATTCTATTTTGACACTATTAATTTATTATTTGGGAGCTCATATTGCTATTTATCGGTTAGTCTATAGTTTTTTTTTCACATTTTCTTAGTAAATTACTTATTTCAAAGTTGCTTGAACATATTTACAGTGTTTTTGTGTTGATTTTAAGTCATGGATAACACTCCGAGGAAAAGGGAAAAGATTATAACTTTAAGTGAACACACTTCAATGACCCAAAAAGAGATTGCCAGTGAGTGTTTCAGTGAGCCAGGGACCAGTTAGGAACATTATTAAGCAGAAAAGAGAAACAGGGTTGGTTGAATCAAGAAGAGTTGGGAAATGTGAGAAAAAAAGGAAAGCAACTGTCCTAGATGAAGTATCTTAGGTAATTAATAGTAAGTAAAACCTCAAAATAGCAAGATACAATCTTCAAAGAGACTTGGCAGTTACTGGAGTGATGATTCATGACTTGACAGTACGAAGAAGACTGATTACATCTGGAATAAGAGCAATTTGACCACGGAAGAAGCAACTCCTGACGGCACGTATGATGAAACAAAAGCTCATTTTGGGCAGAAATTATGCCAAATGGACTGTAGAAGACTGGAGGATGGTGCTATTTTCAGAAGAGACCCACTTTCTGGTGCAGGGATATCGCTAAAACTTTGTTAAAAAAAGTGGAGATTAAAAACTTACTGCTGCTCATATCGACCAAACGGTGAAACATCCTGTGAAGATGTTCTGGGGCTGCTTTTCATAAATGGGGACTGGATCTTTGATACCAATAAAAGGAATGACGAATAGCCTAAAGTATAAAGCTCTTTTAGAGCAGCACTTCAGTAGAGAATTTAATAAATATTGTCCCAAGGTGAGGTTGTATTTCAATGAGATTCAACTTCGTGTCATGTGTCGAAGTATATGATTGAATATTTCCATGATAAAAAGATAACACATTTAGATTGCGCTTGAAATTCATCTGATCTTTATTTCAGAGAAAATTTGTGGGCGATTTGTAAACATAAGTCATGAAAATTGGACTGCACCACTAAGATAAAGGTGATAGAAGCTATAATTCAGGTATAGTTTCAGGATGCCAGAGTAAAAGAAAATTGTTAAAAATTATTGGATTCCATGCCGAAACTTGTTAGAGGCTGTAATCAAATTTTTAAGGAGGGCACATATCTTATTTAACAATCAATAAAAATATAGTGATTGCCATATGTAACTTAATAATTGATAATAAATATTTTTAAGATTATAAATTATAATATTCCATTAATTCGCACAGTACTGTAGTTAGTTTGGATATTAATAAAGAGAAATATACCTTAACTTTTTGATTATGTTCTGTATATATTCTTGTAGGAAAATAATAAGCATACCCCGATTTTAGACATTTATCTTAAATTTCTAAAAAAATATAAGGTATAGAACAATATTTTTTTTTATTAATTAAAGAAGAACAAAATACCTGGAAAAATATGATATGACGTTGCATTAACGCATCAGGTTAAGTAAATAAACCAAAAAAACTTTTATTACGCAATGACGCTGAATGGAAAATAAATGTTTTTTAGGTTTATTTACTAAACCTGAAGCATTAATGCAACGTCACATCATATTTTTCTAGATATTTTTGTCTTCCTTAATTTAAAAAAAAATATATTCCTCTACGCCTTAAAGTTTATTAAAAATATATGATAAACGTTGAAAATCGGGGTATGCTATTATTTTTCTACAAGAATTTATACAGAACATTATCAAAAAGTTAAGGTATATTTTTATTTACTAATATCCAAACTATCTAAATTATTTTTTTCAAAATGATTTGATAAGAAATAATGATGGTATATCAAATTGAAAAATAGGTACGTTGGCAGCAGTTCCCCCCTTAATCAATTATGGTACAGTTCAAAAAATTTTTATGAAAAATAACACCACTTTTAATGAAAAAAGACCAATTTCATATAAATATCATTTCATTTTTCTACAAAAATATCACTTTTCCAAAAAACATCTTGAATTATAACACCGCTTTTCTACAATAATAACACCCCTTTTCCAAAAAAATAACGCGAATAATTCAGATCTCTAACAATTACTTATCCTACTGTTTGCATTTAATCTGAACTTGCCGAAAGTTGAATTGTTAAGTTTACCGGAACGAAAAAAGACATACCACCAATTTAGTTAACAGTTGACATCATCAAAGTTTAAACAAAGTTACATACATGCATACCATCATGCCATGTCCTTAACGGGGTAGGCAGAATGAACTGGATGCCACTCTTTTCTATCCTGGCATTCATCCATTGCCTCATCAACATTCATACATGTTCATATGTTGTTCAAGCTTCTTAACTTTCCCTTGTGGGGGTATGCGAAGTAGCCTTTATGTACCCCCACCAATCAAGGGGGCAAGTCTAGTTCGATCGGCGAAATCAAAACCCCAGTGATTACCCATATCATGGATATAATTATTATATGGAATTCTATATAATCTTTAGATGTCATAGAACTCCATACAATAATTATATCCATGATATGGGTAATCACTAGGGTTTTGATTTCGCCGGTCCAACCAGACTTGCCCCCCAGTTCTGATTCAGTTCTTGTTTAACGTTCTCTCGGGCCAGTCACATTAATAAACATCATGTAAACAAACATAGCAGTTTTCATAACATCCCACTATAGGTACCCGTCACACATACCAACAGTGGTGAACCCGACGTGATATATACCTATAGTGGGGACAGTGTTGATGTTTAGGAATTTTGCAATGTGAGCCTTCGTGAACCGTGGACTAGATAACAAATCCGTTCTACACATTCATCACAGTGCAATCTTGCAAAAATAAACATCAAGCGATAACACCGCTGTGAGAATTCAAGACTGCTGACACATACTTTTTCTTGACGTGAGAACTCATAATCTGCTAACGCCCACGAGAACACCGAAACCGACGAATGCATCATCACAGATTGGTAACGTGAAGGAATGGTACTTCAATCACCAGTGAGTGCCAATTCTAGACATAGATGATCTTATTTTAATGCTTATCTTATTTTAATTTTGTTATATCATTCTTCTACCTCATATGTTGTCGGCCTTCGTGGCTCAGTTGGTTGGGTATCTGACTGCTGATCCAAAGGTCCGGGCTGTAGTACACATGCTTTATCTTAAAGTAATAAAGCAATCAATATGTTAGTGTGTGTGTGTGTATGTGTGTGTTTGTTTGTCTCACGCCTTTTGAAAAACCAAGAGCATCTAAAAATCTAATTTATGTGCGAACGTGTACCAGTATATCTGATGCAGTGTCACGCTAAAAATAATGCGATTAAAATGCTGAATTTTAAAGATATTTCAATAATTATTTTTTTCATACAAAATTTTCCAAGTCATATCTGTCAAAAAAGTGTACATTTTGCACGCAAATATCTGTTAGTTTAAAAGTTAGAAGTACGTATTTACACGAAAAAAATATATTTTCAAGTATAGCTTAGCTTTTAAGTGAAAAACATGGTGAATATTTTGTCTAATTATAATGTTTAACTTATTTTTAAAGTAAGCGTTTTGTACATATAACCCCGCCATTTTAATATCTTTTCATACGATATTTAATTTTCCTACCGAATGAATATGTTCTTTAAAATAATATACCTTTGAAATAAATGTGATTATGAAATAATAAAATGAAACACAAGACATTACAGCAAGTTTTAAGACATATATTGTAAAAGTCTGTTAATTATTAGTAAAGATATAGGCGTAATAAAATTGCATAATTTGTTTAAAATATTTGATTTTTCTGACAATTTTCATTTTTATGGCATCGAACAAACCAATGTAGGTACCTACATATTCAAAAAATGTCTCCATAACATTTGATATTTTTCACATGTTGGAACATGGTTACTATGGTAACGGACACATTCTGATATTCAAATAAAATTTGTTATAAATCGAATTCGAATTAATTTAGAACATCATTGTAGGTAGGTACCTACATACCTAAAACTTACTACTTAAAAACCAAGAATATACTAATTTTGTATAGGAAAATTATTAAACTATTTTAGGTTAACTACAATACACATTCTATATACCTACAAACTATTTCCTATAGTGAAATTCTTCTTTTTTCTATGTAGACCTTTGGGTGATTTTTTCTACAAACTATTTCTTGGGGTTTAAATCTTCTTCCTCTTCTTTTGTGAAGTCATTTGGGACAGTTCATAAATTAACTATTTCCTATAGTCTAATTTTTCTTTTTCTTAATTTATGTAGACCTTGGGTGAGTTTTTATACAAACTATTTCCTATAGTCTAATTCGTCTTCTTCTTCCTTTATGTAGACCTTTTGGTTAGTTTTTAAACAAACTATTTTTAAACAAACTATCCTTTAGTCTAATTCTTCGTTTTCTTATTTTATGTAGATGTTGGGTGAATTTTATATAAAATATTTCCTATAGTTCAATTCATCTTCTTCTTCTTTTATGAAGACATTTTGGTCAGTTTTTTTATATAATACATTTCCTAATGTGTAATTCTTCTATTTCATCTTCTATGTAGACCATTGGGTCAGTTTTTATTACAAACTATTTGTTATAGTTTTATACTTCTACTTCTTTTTTTATTTAGTCTTTTGGATTAGTTTTATGTCTAATAGTCTATTGTAACGAAATATTATAAACAACATGCATACTTGATGAAAATACATAAAAACGAATGGGATGTGACCAACACTAGAATCTTCTCATTACTTTTGTTCAATCAAATTTACACCATTTATTATATCATCATATATTGCTTAATTTTCAATAACTACACAATTTCATTTTGATGACAATATATAAAAAATCGGGGTTGTGGCCATTGCTGTATCTTCATAACGTTTATATTCATATTAAAAACTATTTAACATAGCTTAAGTCTTCTTCTTCTGTAATATAGACTTATGTGTCAGTTTTAAGTCTATCAGTTTTATTGTGCAAAACTATAATAAACTATATGCACACTTGATGAAAAATATAAAAACGAATGGGATGGGGCCAACACTAGAATATTTTCAGTACTTTTGTTTAATCAATTTTTAAACCATTTCCCATCATCCAAAATTACTAAATATTTAAAACACATTATTTGCGTTCGATGACAATATATAAAAATAGGGGTTGTGGCCAAATCCAAACTCTTTACGACGTTGTCTTTTTATAATAAGTCATATTTAAAATCATTTCCCATAGTCCATGCGTGCAGAAATTGTATGTGCTTATATATAAAAGCAAATGGATTGTGGCCATCACTTTAAGATTTTACACCGCTTAAACTCAATTAAATTTCAAACTACTTTTCATACTACGGTTAAAAAAAATTATGTGTGACAATATTATGTAGGTATATAAACGATTGCTTATTCCTTCACTAATTTACATTCTTGGCCAACGGCGGGACATAAAAGCTAGTAATGGAATAAATTACCAAATTGCAATAAGCCTGTCATTGAGCAAGATAAATAAATTAATAAAATTAATTGCAGATATTGTATAGATATCTTTTTTGTTATTGATTTAAATATTTCTGTAAAGGTTTGATTATTCAACATATTATTTTACTTATATTAAAAATAATCGTTATTATTTTGATTAGTGATTTCGTTTCTAAATATTATGATTAAGTACTTTTTGTGTTATCATAATATATTTATTTATAATATGTATGTTTGTAATTTGCAATGAGGACAGAAAATAGATAGTATTTATGATAAGCTAGATTGATATTTTACATATATTATATTTGTTCAGGTGATGTTTCGTGATAAACAGTGAGTTAACACATACAACAACCGTGCCAAGTTGAATTGTATAACAGTAAGGTTTGCCGGAAACTCCATAGTACAAAGTACTATTCTAAAGCACTCAAAGGTATGTAAAAATAATTCTCTGTAGTTATATTTAATCCTCTGTACAATAAAATAAAATTATTAATGTATGTATGTATATTTAATCCTCTGTACAATAAAATAAAATTATTAATGTATGTATGTATATTTAATCCTCTGTACAATAAAATAAAATTATTAATGTATGTATGTATATTTAATCCTCTGTACAATAAAATAAAATTATTAATGTCTTCCTTTACACCACCATGGAAGGTTGTTTTTTTAGATTCCTCTCTCTCATCCAAACAAACTTAAACTAAATGTAAAACTATGTAAAAAATGTGTGTAGTGCTATTGCAAATGTTGGGCAAAGTTTATACTAGAAGAAAGTGTAAACAATGACACTATGCATTTTATTTTATTTGTTAGGGGGGGGGGGGGGCTGCTGCCAACGTACCTATTTTTTATATAGTTTGGGTATTAATAAAGAAAAATATATCTTTATTTTTTGATAATTTTCTGTATAAATTCTTGTAGAAAAATAATGGCATACCCCGATTTTCAACGTTTATCTTATATTTTTAATAAACTATAAGGCATAGTTCAACATATTTTTTTAAAATCAAAGAAAACAAAAATATCTAGAAAAATATGATGTGACGTTGTATTAATGCTTCAGGTTTAGTAAATAAACCTAAAAAACATTTATTTTCCATTCAACGCCTTTTTTGGTTTATTAACTTAACCTGATGCATTAATACAACTTTATATCGTTATATCTCTATACCTTATAGTTTTTTTAGAAATTTAAGATAAATGTCTAAAATCGGGGTATGCTTATTATTTTCCTATAAGAATATATACAGAACATAATTAAAAGTTAAGGTATATTTTTCTTTATTAATATCCAAACTAACTAGGTTATTTTTTTCAAAATGATTCGTTTTGTAGTAATGATGAAAATTCAAATTGAAAAAATAGGCACATTGGTGGGTGCTTACACAAAAGCTTATGTTTTTTTTCATAGATTCATTCTATCATGGCATAATATACCACATTAACCAGTGTGCATTAACTTATAAAAAAAAAAGTGTGACACGTGCGTGTATCCACACACGCCAGTCCTGTCTCACCTAAAAATAAACAGTATATTTCAGAATAGGTGGTGAAACTCACCGGAAAACAATAATATTAGTTTATAATAATAATAATAATGAACACTTCCTTGCACCCTGCACAAGTGGCGAGTTTATTGCCGTATGGCAATTTCTTCCAACTTAATTTCCAGTTTAATTGTTATAATTACAATAATTTTAATGTATTTTCCTTAACTCAGTGAAGAATATTATCAGTCTTTTTGGCTCACTTGGTTAAGTATCTGACTGTTGATCCGAAGGTCCTGGGTTTGATTCCCGGTGGAGACACAGTTTTCAATTGTGTTTTCAGTCTGGATCTGTGAGGCGATTAATATCGTAAGTCTCCAGATTGTGGCAACTTGTGATTGGTTGCGTGCAAAATTAATATTTGACATAGTACCTGTTCATTGCCCGAGAAGTAATATAAAATAAAAAATAAAAAAAATATTATAAAATTTAATTTCTTATTAACATAAACAACTTTATACAATTTTATTTCACAAATAATCAATTTAAAAAGTGTTGATGGTTTTTTTTTTATATTTATTTGTTTTTTTTTTTGTTAAACAAGTACATATACGTCTTCCTACGTTCCCTAAAATAAGCAAATAAATGCTTGTGCTATAGGTGAATGAAATTGGTCGAGGCAGGATTCGAACTCGCGACCACTGGATTACTAACCCAGCGCGCTAGCCGCTCTGCCATCGACCCATCTATATTTTACTAGACATAGCATATATTTTTATCCTCTAAAGATGCTAGCTACAATTTGATTTTTGTTCTTGTAAATAAATATAATTTAATTTCACATTATTATTTATGCTACGAGGCACCAGATTAGAATAATTCTATAATCATCGTTTTGGGGTGTCCCCTGAGAGCAGATTAAAAAGAAAATACAACAAAGAACATAACATCTTCAGTGGTTCAATGTAGGTGAGACGAGTCTGGTGTGTGGCGATACACGCATATGTCGTGTTTCGTTTTATAAGGTAACGTACAACTGCACACCTGTCACTGGCTACGCTACATTGTGGGATATGCTGCTAATTGATGATTATTTATTTGGTAGAATTCCATTTTACATTAAAATAGACAAACAGACGTACAATGCACACCTTAACATTCCTTTTAGTAAAAAAAAAAACACTAACACCGCCCAGAATTCACAACTGTACCGATGCCTTACCATATATAATAATTTGGAAAGGATCAGGTCCGTGGACATATTATGTATGTCCAGGATCCTTTTCAGGAAAAAAACATAAGACAGGAATAATTCATTGTTTTGTTACCAGCAATGAGTACATGTTACATAAAATCAAAGATGGGCTGATTACTTCTTCTTCTTCTTCAGCCAGTTTTCATCCATTCTTGGACATAGGCCTCCCCTTTGATCCTCCACAACTCCCTGTCTTGGGCACACTGCATCCATCTCCCTCCGGCACATTTCTTGATGTCATCAGACCACCTTGCCTGGGGTCTGCCAACACCTCTTCGGCTTGTTCTCGGTCGCCATTCTAAGATCTTTTTGGTCCATCGTGAATCCTGGCATCTGGCAATATGCCCAGCCCAGCTCCACTTAAGGCCAGCGACCCTTTCGGCTACATCGGCTACTTTGGTTCTTTGTCTTATCATGACATTCTGAATTCTGTCCCTTATTGAAATATCCAGCAACTTTCTCTCCATAGCTCTCTGTGTCACTAACAGCTTGTGCATTATTCTTTTTGTTAGGACCGATGTTTCCATTCCATAAGTAAGCACTGGGAGAATACATGCATCAAATAGCTTCTTTTTCAAATAATGGGAGTATTTACGGGATTTCAGAATGTATGATAATTTTCCAAAAGCTGCCCAGGCAAGGCCACGTCTTCTCTCTATTTCTGCCTCTTGATTTTCTTTGGCAAGCATCACGGTATGGCCTAGATATATGTATCTGTCTACTCTTTCAATTTGCACTCCATCTATTATGATGGGGAAGGACTCTTCTGCGTTACTCATCATTTTGGTCTTGGAGATGTTCATCTTCAATCCAACGTTCACACAGGCTGAATTTATTTCTGTCAGCATAGTTTTCAATTCCTCCTCATCCTTGGCAAATATGACAATATCATCTGCGAACCGTAGATTGCTGAGATACTCGCCGTTTATATTTATACCTTTCTTAGACCAATCCAGAGTTTTGAAGACATCTTCGAGGGCCAATGTAAATAGTTTGGGAGAAATAGTGTCACCCTGTCGGACACCTCTTCTAATGTAAAATTTCTTGGATGGTTCATGAAGTTGTATATTGGATGTGGCCTTCTCATAAATATTATTCAAAATTTGGGAATATTTATAGTCAATTCTGCAATTATCTAGACCCTTCATCACCGCCCATGTCTCGACTGAGTCAAAGGCTTTTTCAAAATCTATAAATGCCAATGCTATGGGGATATTATACTCATTATATTTCTGGATTACATTCTTTAGAGTTTGTAGATGGTCATTTGTTCCGAAGCCTTTTCTGAATCCTGCCTGTTCTACTGGTTGGTATGAATCTAGTTTGTTTGAAAGTCTGCTGGTGAGGATTTTTGTAAATAGTTTATATAGGTGTGATAATAAGCTGATGGGTCTATAGTTCTCGAGGCGTTTTTGATTTCCTTTTTTATGTAATAATGTAATATTCGCATTGTTCCATTCCTCTGGTATATTACATTCTTCCAGACATCTATTTAGAAGTTGCAGTACCACTCTCTGAAGTGCATCTCCTCCATACTTAATGGTCTCTATTATAATATTATCAGGACCAGGGGCTTTTGAGTTTTTCATCTGTTTAATAGCATGCTTCATTTCTTCCATAGATATGTCAGGAATGTCCTCTGAGCCGACATTAATTATTCTGCGATTATTTTCTATGGTTTTATCATGTGTAGGTTTTACTCGTGAGCTGTACAATGATTCATAGAATTTTTTTGCTATATCTAATATTTCGTCTTTGTTATTGCTCTCGGTGCCATCTTCTTTGTACAAAGTTAAGATTTGTTTTTTGCCATTTGATAATTTCTTTTGCAAAATTTTTGTTCCTCCGTTTTCGGAGATAATTTGGTTGACTATTGTTTCTTTGTACCTTGCATTGTCTTTCCTGATAGCTTTGCGAACCTGTTTGTTTAGTGCCTTGTACTCTGGTGTGTTCCATTCTTTCTTCTCTCTCATTCGATTTCTCTTATTCATTAGGTCTTTAGTGTTAGTAGTAAGTTTATCTTGTTTAGTTCTGTTAGAGGGGGTAATTTGCTTTAAGGCATTATTGACTGTATCATGAATAAACTGATTTATCTCTGCAGAGGTACAAGTGTTTGGTAATGGTTTTTTCGTGAGTTCCGATGATATTGTTGATTGGTATTCTGGAATTTTATTTAGAAGAATTTGTGATATGTTTGTTTTGGGTTTTTTAATGAGTTTTAGCCTCTCCAGTTTGGTGTTTACAGTTATAGTAGCTCTAACCAATCTGTGATCACTATCTACCGCAAATTTATTTAAAACTGTAACATCTTTCACTATATATTTATGTGTACAGTGGATGTAGTCAATTTCATTTTTAGTTCTGTTGTCTGGGCTCCTCCATGTCCATTTATTTTGTGCCTTTTTTCTAAAAAAGGTGTTCATAGCAAAAAGGTTGTTTTCCTTTAGGAAGTCCATGAGTAGTTTTCCTCTTTCATTTCTTATTCCCAGTCCATATTGTCCTATATTATCTTCTGACGTTGATTCCTTGGTACCCAGTTTAGCGTTAAAGTCTCCAATTAAGCAGCAAAAATGCGTTTTGTTAATAGCTAAGCTCTTATCAATATCGTCATAAAATTCTTCGATCTCTTCTTCTGTACACGATGAGGTTGGGGCATATACTTGAATAATTTTGATAGAGTATTTTGTATTTAATTTGATTATCAAATATATAACTCTGTCTGAGATAGATTTAACACAAGTTACTCTTCTTTCAATATTCTTGTTGATTAGGAATCCTACTCCGCCAGTTGTTTCGTCTGTTTTGCCTCTGTAGTATAGTGCATGTCCTGATTTTAATTTAATGTATTCTTCTCCTCTACGTTTAACCTCTGATAATCCCAGAATACTCCATTTTATCTTACTGAGTTCTTCTTCTAATTCAAGAAGTCTATCTTCTGTTCTTAGAGTTCTGGAATTGAATGTAGCCAGAAACAGTTTTTGTGGTTGATCAGCTTGTTCTTTTTCCTTATTTCCTGCTATGGTCGGTTTTTCTTTGCAGCCTTTATTATTCTTCCGTGTCCGAATCGTCGCCTTCCTTTGACGGTCGCTGCAGTGATCGATTTCTGGTTGGCGACCGGAAGGGGTTTTTCTTTTTTGTGTCTTATTCATCATTTGGGGGGTATTTGGACGACCAACATTAGTGGTTCCATATCACGCTGTCCAATTGCGGGTTGATATGGGGATATTATAAAGGCTTCCGGCCTGGGGGGTTTGTACTTATGTTCCGGCTGATTACTTATGCTATTCTTATTTACTATATTAGTACAAGTAATATTTTTGTAATGAAAATAATATTTTTTGATTCTACTTATTATAATGTTTGTTGATATGTTATAAAAAATATAAAAATACTTGGTAATTGTTCTATTGTGTTTATTTGATTATTGACGCGTTTCGTGCAAAGCACATCGTCAGAATAATTATTCTGACGATGTGCTTTGCACGAAACGCGTCAATAATCAAATAAACACAATAGAACAATTACCAAGTATTTTTATATTTTTTATAACATATCAACGTACAATGGAGTTCTATCAAGAATTGTCGATCGACAAACTAAACTTAGTTATTATAATGTTTGTTTAACGTTGATAACTTGTCTAGACTAGTCTTGTCTAGACAATGCCCTAATAAGGCAAAATAACTATTAACGTTAAACATACATTATAATCATCTAGAATCAAAACATATTATTTTCATTTTTATTTATTAATTTTTATAATATATAATGGTAAATTTTATTTTGTGTTAAATTTTAAGCAGTAGCTAATGGTTATTATGTCAAATATTAATATAATGCACACCCAATAACAATTTGCCACATTTTAGAGATTTATTTTGATTGTCTCACAAATTCAGACACCGGCAATCGAACTTGGACCTTACATTTGTAAGTCTGATGTCTAAGTAATAAAATTTATGTTCACTGATATAGAGCTGTTCGAAAATGAGTCTATGGTAACTTTTCATTTTTGGGCTAGGTTAGGTTAGGTAAGGTTAAATTTACTTGGTCAGATTAGGTTTATGATTTAGTTTATGAGTTTGATAACAAGTAATGTAATATATGTACATATTTATAGATTATAATTGTACCTATATAAGTTCTAATACAATATTTGTTATCTTTCAGTTTGTGTTGATAAGTTTTTTCATAAATGTATATATTATAAAGTGCATTCATACATCTCCACAGTTACAAACAATGTTTTGTGTTATATTTTCCTATAATTTATTATATTTCAGCTGTTGATTATAACAAAAAATTGACAGAAAACCATTTTTTTTTTTGAGAATAATACTTTGACTTTGAACGTGACATTTTCATTATAATCTTATAGTGCAAAAGAGAAGTTTTTTTTGTATGTATTCTAATCTAAGAAACTAATTGGTATTGAAAAAAGTAAGATTTTATGAATTTTATAATGTTTTTTTTTTTTATTTAAAATAATTATTAAAGGAGCCACTTGGCTCATGACAATAATATTTAGTTTACACATTAGTTTGTTGTCATATAATAGTCAATCATATGCAACAACACTTTAGTTCAGTTCTTAGTACAGTCTTGTTTTCAACTCCCGATGGAATGCCTTTTCGTTCATGGTTTTCAATTTTTCTGTAGTCGCATAGTCCTTTGCACATTATTCTTTCGTATCCAATCTTTTTTGTAGCTTTTTCAGTTTCAAAGTAATTTTTTGTACGTGTGTTATAGTTATGGATTTGTATTCTTTGCGTAAGTCTTAATTCAGGGTCTTCTATTTTTCCCATTTTTATTTTATGTATTAATTTTAATTATGTCTCATTTTCAGTACCTTCTATAATGTAATAAAAGCCTTAGTGCTTTCGATGATGAAACTATCATCTTCCGAAGCGTCAAATTAATCCTATTCCGAAGACCAGAGTGAATTATATATGTACCTCCTTGAATATTATCTTTTGTGGACGAAACAACATTAAACTTTGTAGTGATGAAATTTCATATTATAAAAAAAACTAGTGGGTTGTGGTCAACGCTGTACTCCTCACTACCAAATCATTTCACATACTATTTGAATTTCGTATGCTAAATTTTCAGCATTTTCATGAAATAAGTTTGTTAAATTAAAATGAACTTAATTTCATAATCTGTAACTCACTTTGTTCCTAAAACTAAAACCTACAAAATTAGTGCACCATAGATAATAAATTGAACACAAATTGTCTATAGCGCAGACTACGCACGCGTACTAAGGGATAGCCTAGTCTTCACACCATTTTTGTAAACCCAACCTACAAAAGTTTGGTAAAAATAGGTTGGTTAAGTTAGTTTGTAGTTATAATTGCGACTGGCGTGAGCCAGTTTTTTTTTTTTTAGCGCACTACGTAGCGTTGGGAGGGGTTTGCAATCTAGAAAAGAGTTTATTAATTCGGATTTTAAAAAGACCCGGGTTGTACGAAGATGGAAACACAGAATTCGGAAGATCGTTCCACAGTCGGGCTGCTGTATTAATAAAGGAGTTGCATTATATATTAAAAGAAAGTAGCTAAAATATTAAAATAAATGACTAAATTGGTATTTTTACCAAACTTTTATAGGTTATGTTTAAAAAAAATTGTGTGAAGACTAGGCTATCCCGTACTGCACAATGTTTGGCCATGTTTATCTATGTCGTGTCACCGTGATGTCACCTAACCTAACATTTAAATTGATCTACTCTAATATTCTTTGGTGTTTATTTTCAACATAATGCAACATGTGTACATTATCTATTGTTATTTTTTCCGTACACAAATGATTTTTCCGTTTTTAATCTAACTAAAATATCCGGGACTGCTGTGTAAATAATAAGTACAATTCCGATTAGGTGTGAACTAAAATTAGGGATGTTTTGACAGTTGATTCAACTAAAATATGGTTATAGAATAGGGAATTGAATTAATTTGTGACACACTTGGAGTAAGAACGTTCCTATTTCAGTGTTGTAGAATGTCAACTTGGACTAAGTGGAATAGGAACGCACCCATTTTAGCCGGAATGTTCTAAAAAAGTTATAGAATCTGACGTATTATAAAAATTATTAGCCACTAGTAAGTATTGTTTACCACAGATTTATATGCAAACAGAGATTATTTCTGGTAATCCCACAAGATAGGAACACATTGCAATTTTATGTTAGTAAACAGAGATAAGCAAGGGTATTATTTAATATATTACTTAATTTCTAGATAAGATTTTTGTAAGTAAGTAATTCAGGTTCAATTAAATTTTTCTACCTATTACTCTCCACTACTATGGAATAGTGGAGAGTCATGATTTCATAATTTTTTAGAGTATTTTTTACATCAATTTCTCAATGGGTATCATGTAGAGAGTGCAAACTTTGATTTTTGTTGTGATTTTTTTGTGTGTATGCCGTATCCTGTATGCCGTACACAAATATGAAAATTTGTGTCCTCTGTACAGATCAAACTAAAAGGCCAATGAATTTAATGTTGATACCATATGTGTGATGTACATAAACTTAGAGTTGATTAGTTTTCCATAGACATCGGTTCATTTTTTCTCAATGTTTCTCTGTTAAAACTGAAAAAATGCTCTCACTACCTGGAAATTTGTGATATTTTAATTTTGTTTAAACTATCTATACAATACCTATAATCTTCAAAAAACTGCATTCAAAGTTGGTCAGCTTTAAAAGAAAAACATACAACCGCTTGAAAAATTATGTTCATAATAATAGATTTTTGTATGAAAAATATATATAACAAGAGAAATTTTTTATGTTTGGCAATGTTTAGTTATTTGATTTCATATTGATATTAGAGTGTAATATTACCAGGGAAGCTTCATTGTGTAGTGGAGAGTTTAGCGTTGGCCACAAGCCGCTTGTTTTTCATATCAGATCAACGATTAAGTGCCTTGACAGAAGTGCTGACAATTTAAGAAAATATGAAATCATTGATAACTATCTGGCTAAAATAAAAATTGCACATTTTAATAATATTTGGGCTAAAAATGAGCGAAAGTTTTGGACAATGCCGAAGTTTTCCACGAAAGTACTATTCTTTATCAAATTGTTTCTCCACACCTTGTATTATATTTTGTATAATTTTTAGACAGTATGAAGAGAAAACATAGGCATTTGGTTTCGGGCGGACATTTAATATTTTATATAATTTTATTTGGTTTATCGACTTTCTTCTTTTCATAAATCTGTTGATATGATTTTGTGCTATCGAATTGAGAAATCAAAATTATGTGAGCAAAATTGGGTGTTTTGCTTTGTTGCTTAAGCAAAATCATGAAATCAAATTGGAATAAAATATCCTTTATGTATTATTCCAATAGGAATCAATACTTCTAATACAACACTCTCAGTCTATTAGGGGACTATCCTTCATTCTAAATGTCCATATAATATATAAAGTCCTGACTATCTGGTAGGATTACCACTTCAATGTGAATAAACATTAAAATGTTGCCTACCTGTATTTTTATTCCTCCCAAGTTACCAACATTTCGTTGCCTGCCATTTGATACTGTCAATATGTCCATAAACATAAACACTACTGCCTTATGACAATACCTTGATCAAAATATGTATATAATTTACGGGAACTATAACACTGTGAAATGATCAACAAGTGCTATAAAAATTAGTCCTTAATGGATTGTTATAATATTATTCATGTATTACCTACTTGTTATTTATTTATTTATTTATTTACCTTTTATCACACCATATTTATAATAACAACAATAAGTAGATTACCTCTCCCCAACTAGGGAATCCTGTTCTAGGGCTAGCAGTTTACAATTTTTACTGACAATTATGAACTAGGTGATTTTACCTGTTCCACACTAAATATGTAGGTACCTACACAATCTCAACTTTCTGTAATCACAATCATTACCTCAACAAACATATGGGCTCACACAAAATGTCATAAATCCAATCTCTGACGTGATTTTTATTTCAGAGCCATAGAAAGAGACTAGTTAACTATGTTGGTGTAATTAATATAAATCACATGGTTCCCTAATCAAATAAAATATTTTTGTGTTACTCAATGAGCATCGCAAACACAATACGGCATAGTTACAAATGTTGTTAATAATATTAATTTGGAATTATTTAAGTAGTTATTGTTGAATACTAAGTATTTGTGTTAGTTCTGTCCTCCCATAATTTATGATGTTCTTCTTCTTCTTCTTCTTTAGCCGTCTCTCCACTGCTGGATGTAGGCCTCTTCAAAATCCTTCCATTTATTTCGGTCCATGGCTCGTCTCGGCCAGTTTCTACCCGTAACAGGGACAATATCGTCCGCCCATCTTTTCATCGGTCGACCTATTCCCCATTTATTTCCCCATGGTCTCCACCTCATAACTCTGGGTGCCCATCTCTCTGTTCCCTGTCTAGCAACGTGACCTGCCCATTGCCACTTTAATCTTGCTACATGGTCCATAATGTCGACAACCTTGGTCTGGCGTCTGATCTCTTCGTCTGATTTATGATGTATTTTTTAATATTCATTTTGAATATTCTTTGTGATGTTATTTCTTTAAGAGAGGAAGGTAAACTATTGTAGAGTCGTGGAGCAATAAATGAAAAATTTCTTTGACCAAAAGATGATTTCTTACGTGGGATTGTGTAATTTAGGTTTATAATTGTTCGTGTGTTTATAAATTGTTGTGTTCTCGGGTATTGTAGTGTACTTTTATGAAAGTAAGTCAGAATGTATTGGATGTATGCAAGGCCGTAGCCAGGGGGGGGATCAAGGGGGATTGATCCCCCCCCGAAATGAAAAAAAGAAGATATTTCTTTAGTAAGTAACAATGAGACTGCAGTTACATACATCATCATCATCATCATTGGCGCTACAGCCCACTGTGAGCCTTGGCCTCCTCCAGAATTTTTCGCCATTTAGACCGGTCCATCGTCTGCATTCTCCAGTTTGTCACGCCAATCCTCTTTAGATCCTCCTGTACGCCGTCCATCCACCGCAGCTTGGGTCTCCCCACACCACGTCTCCCCTCCGGTCGTGTGTCGAGAATCTTCTTTGGAATTCGGCATTCCTCCATTCGCTGAACGTGCCCTAACCATTGAAGCCGATGTATTTTAATATATTTTACTATGTTAGGATCACTGTAAAGGTTCTCCAGCTCATGGTTGTACCTTATCCTCCATATTCCACTCTCACAAAGAGGCCCAAAGATTTTTCTCAAAACCTTCCGTTCAAAAACCAGCAGCGCTTTTTCATCCTTCCTATTAAGAACCCAGCATTCAGCACCATATACAAGTACTGGTCGCAGCAATGTTTTATACAATAACAACTTGGTATTTCGTGTCAACAATCGGGACTTGAGATGTCGGTGAATACCGAAATAGCATTTATTTGCCACAGCTATTCGTCTTTTAATCTCGACACTAACATCGTTGTTACTGGTTATTATTGAACCTAGGTATTGAAACGACCCCACAGTTTCAATGGTATGATTACCAGCACTAATCAGAGTTTCTTGGGCATTTCTATGGTTGGACATTTTAGCTGCAATCATATATTTTGTCTTAGAAGAGTTCACTTGAAGTCCCATTCTGGCAGAAGCATTTTCCAGGTGTATAAACGCTTGTTTTACATCATTTGGTGTTCTTGCAATTATGTCAACATCATCTGCATATGCAAGTATCTGGCTTGATTTGCGAAAAATTGTACCTGCTGTCTCAATTCTGGCATCTCTGATGGCTTTCTCTAGTACTATATTAAATAATAGGCAAGACAATGCATCACCCTGCCGTAAGCCATTATAGGTTTTAAATATGTCCGAGGTGCTGGTTTGTATTTTGACCCTACAATTTGAACCATGCAATGTTGCTCTCACTAGTCTTACTAGTTTGAATGGTATTCCCATTTCCATCATGGCCTCGTACAATGTCGCTCTATTGACACTATCGTATGCTGCCTTAAAATCTATAAATAAATGGTGGGTCTCTATATTATACTCGAGCGTTTTTTCCAGTATTTGCCTAAGGGCAAAAATTTGGTCAATTGTCGATCTTCCTGGCCTGAAACCACTTTGGTATTGCCCAATTATATGTTCTGCATGTGGCATAAGTCGCATGAATAGAACCCCTGCAAACACTTTATAGGCTGAACTCAGGAGCGTTATACCTCTGTAGTTGCTGCAGTCCATTGTGTCACCTTTTTTATGTAGTGGACATATAATCCCAGTATTCCATTCTTCTGGTATTGATTCAGTGTCCCATATTTTACCAATAATTGTGTGCATGAGTCTACCTATTGTCTCTCCACCGTATTTGAGTAGCTCACCTGGTATTCCATCGTGACCTGGAGACTTATTATTTTTGAGTAGGCTTAATGCTTTGTCTACTTCTTCCAAGGTTGGGTCCGGTTGATCATCTTCATTTTGTTCGAAGGGGGGGATATTTATGTCTGATTCTCTTGTGGTGGTTTCGTTATTCAACATTTCATCAAAGTGTTGTGCCCAGCGCTTAAGGATATCTACATTGTCATTAAGAATTTCACCATTTTTGTTTCTACAG
The DNA here is from genome assembly GCA_963576475.1 of Molanna angustata. Classification (NCBI taxonomy): domain Eukaryota; kingdom Metazoa; phylum Arthropoda; class Insecta; order Trichoptera; family Molannidae; genus Molanna; species Molanna angustata. The sequence continues at coordinate 5,648,888 of OY754985.1, read as the reverse complement.
GCAGTTGTTCTGGGTTTGAATTCCTTCCGCTGTTGGTTAATCCTTTGGTAGAACTTTCTTGTTTCATTTTGAGACTTCAATGTTTCCAATTCCACCAGCCTCAGCTTTTCATATTCTCTCTTTTTCCTTTTATGAGTGTGCTTTTCTTCTCGTCTTCTCTCTCTATATTCTTCTTGAGTGGCCCTTGTATTTCTCTGTTGCATTTTCTTATATGCCTCATTCTTTAAATTTGTCACCCTCATGCAATCACCATCAAACCATTCAGGTCGTCTTGTCTGTCTCACGTTTCCAAGTACAGCTAGGGCTGCTTCTTTGATATTTATTTGGCAGTCCTTCCATAATTCAGTTGCTGTTTTATTGAAGTCGACACTATTGTTTATCCTATTCAATTCCTCCTTGAACCTTGCTCGTATCTCTAAGTCCTTTAAAGCTTCAACATTTATTTTGTTCTGTCTTTCTGTTGGTTGCATTTTGGCCTTAGAAATTCGTGCTCTGACTTTACTAACCACCAAAAAGTGGTCAGAGTCGCAGTTGGCTCCTTTATAGGTTCGTACGTCGATGAGGTTGGATATGTGTCTTCCGTCAATCAGAATATGATCGATTTGATTATTTGTGCGGCCATCCGGAGACCTCCATGTGACTTTATGTATGTCTTTGTGGATGAACATAGTACTTCCAACAGACATTCCATGTGATGTAGCAAAATCTATCAGCCTTTCACCGTTATCATTATGAGTCTCATGAAGGCTATTTGCACCGATTACAGGATGATACATTGAGTCTCTTCCAACTTTTGCATTCATATCACCAAGAACAATTTTAATATCATTGTTTGGACACGAATCATATGTTCTTTCCAACAAGTTATACCATTCATCCTTATCTTCCTCTGTGCTTTCTTCCGTGGGGGCATGTGCATTTATTATGCTTGTGTTAAAGAAACAACAAGTTATACCAGTTACATACGGTGCACCCATTTCACTCTGTTGTTATACAAAACATAATAATTAAAATCACTACAAACAAATTTCCCTACCACCTTTTTTTTTTATTATGACTAGATTTTAAGCCACCACTAACTCATGCAAAAACCAATGTAAAGCGCGCTTGAGGTGAGCTCTCACGAAAACGGCGCTATATAAATCGTCCAAGTATATATATGACTGTTCTTTATGCTCGCTTGGTACTCGCACGGGGATACGCTCGCGGGGCGACTTGTTTCTACTGTTCCACTAAGCTAAACCCCCCCCGAAATTATTTTCTGGCAACGGCCTTGGATGTATGTTTGTCTAGGGTCAAATACTTTGAACTTGTTGTAAAGGTTTTCTGTATGATAGTCAAAAGGTTTCTTAAGTATTATTTTTTCAATGCATCTCTGAGCTAGACAAAGTATTTCCGTGATGGTCTTGGCACACCCTCCCCAACCTAAGACTCTATGCTTATAAAATAAAATAAAAAAGATAAGATTGTTTTAAAATATTTTTTCTTGTCTTTGTAGTGCCTTTATAGTGACAACAGTGACATTTCTTGACTTATAATAAAATATGTAATCTTCGCATATGCTTCCATCCTAGTTATTTTTCAAAGACGACTTTTAGTACTGGTAATAACAGTTACATTTGTAACTGGTATTACCAGTACTAAAAATAATTTAAATTTGTAGTCATTATTTTTTTGTAGGTACCCTACTAATTTTAAAATGTGTTTTTGATTATTTTCAGAATAAGTAAAACTTGAAGATGAGTCAATCAGAATGCACGTGTTCCAGATTTGTTAGAAATGTGAGAATAAATAATAGTAATTTGCCGGAACATTACAACACATGTGCGATTGTGTTGAAGAAACGTCAGGAGAATGGTGAATTTCCTTATGGCTTACCAAGGTTTATTACAATACATAACTATGTGGCATTATTTCATTATTATTTTTATTTACATATGTAAATTGTTTTACAGGAACGCTGACGGTGTTTTGAAATTTCAAAATCCTAATTTATCAAAGATAAAACACGATTATCTGTATCATTTAGCCCTTGACAATCAAACTTATGATTTACAAGTGCTATTTGGAGATGTTAAGGTATGGAGTTCCCTACTAGGAGACAATATTTTTTTGAAAAACTGTATATATTTCAATGGAATCGAAGTTGGAATATATATTATTAATAGGAGTAGTAAAATATTGCTTCACTGGGCTGGAAACACTGGTTGGTTGGAAGAAATTGCCATACGGCAATAAACTCACCACTTGCGCAGGGTGCAAGGAAGTGTTCATTATTAATATTAATAAAAAATTTTCAAAATTTGGATTGGTAAGATATCAATAAAAAGGCATAATTGGTGAATGTTACGCAAGTGCTTAAAGCAATCATGTAAACCAGTTGTAAGCCTTTTAGGTGCCTGATTTCACAGTTCTCTTGTACATATATATTCCAAATTTGTCTCTATTGAGATTTAAAGTTTGTTTTTTTAGGTTATGTAGTTTAATAAATCACAAGAGTTCTATAATACTTTTTTCATTGTTTACAGTTTGTGTGTATGGGAGGTACTACCCACAGAATGGAACAGTTAGCGAATATGGCTGTTAAAGAATTGGGCATAGAACTACCTCCTGGTTGTGGCATTATTGATATGACCGCAGCTTCTCATAGATATTGCCTCTACAAAGTTGGACCTGTGATGACAGTCAACGTAAGAATTAGGTTTTTATTTCTTTTGAGAATTTTACTGTTTTCTGGATTTTTCTATAAATAAATACCTACTTAATTTCAACCATGTATGGGGTAATTTGTATATCTAGGGATTCCCTTGAATCCGGAAGGTAGATTTATATGTGAGTACCCAATATAGCCAGATACTCTTCAACACTGAGACGGTTAAAACAACAATATAAAGATTATGATAAATTGAAACAAAGGAATATTTTTCTGTCAATTATTACCAGAAATATGTACAACTCTAATAGTATTAGACAAACATACAAATGAACCTAGTTTTTTTTATAGCACCAACATTATTATCATTTGAAAATGATTGTTGCCATTGTGGTAGTATAAATGAATAATTAATGTTTTTCGTAATTTTGTCAAATTAAAATGATCTCAATGTGTTAATGAATATTATATTATCTTATTTTGCTCTTTTTACAGCATGGCATTGGTATTTGCTCATTCTCAGTTGTTTTCCAAGAGATAATAAAGCTTCTTCAGTACAGTAGAATCAAAGATCCAATGATAATACGCGTAGGAACAAGTGGCGGAATTAATGTTGAACCAGGAACTGTTGTTATCTCTAATAAAGGATATAATGGAATGCTAGAAGAAACTTATGATTTGGTAAGAATACTTATATATGGAACGTTCTATGAAACTCATTATTTGGTAAGAATACTTTGTGTATCGAATGTTCTATAATACCTTATGATTTGGTAAGATGGAATGCTTATTGAAACTTATGATTTGGAATTACTAAATGGATAGTATGTTCAATACAAGTTATGGGTAGAATGATCCTGGATCCTGGTGGTGATGGTGGAATGCTTATTAAACATTATGATTTGTTAAAAATATTTTTTAGTTGGAATTTTGTGATTTGTGATTTGAAAAGCATACTTTGTAGATAGAATTCTTATGGAAAGAAATGATTTGGCAAGTATACTGAAAGGATAGAATACTTAATAACACTTAAAATTTGGTAAGAATACTTTATTGATGGAATGCTTATTGAAACTTATGATTTGGTACTAAGAATACTTTAAGTATGTGTAGAATGCTCAATGAAGCATTTGATTTAGTTTATAAATTGAATGTTTTTTTAATGATTTGGAAGAACAACTAAATAATGTAAATAATTTTGTTTGCAGCCCGTACTTGGTAAGATGGTGTCATGGCCTGTGGTATTGGACCAGCTGGTGGCTGAAGAGTTCAGGTCAATGAGTGAGGAGACTGATGGCTTTGAAACTATCATTGGCGGAACTATGTGCGCAAATGACTTTTACAATGGTACATAATATATTGAAAAATCCTAAAAGTGTATACATTTTGTGTAGATTCTGCGGTTTCCGAGACTTTGACATAATATTGTTTTATTTCTCAGGACAAAGTAGGATTGACGGTGCTTTTTGTGACTATACTGAAATTGACAAATTAAAATTTCTAAATAAGTTGAAAGACAAAGGGATAAAGAATATTGAGATGGAAGTGACATGTTTGGGAGCCCTCACACACAGAGCGGGAATAAAGGCAGTAGATATTTGTATCACATTTTTGGATCGTTTGAAAGGAGATCAAGTAAGTACCTATAAATTTTTCATTGATCTTTTAATACTGTTTTTAAAAGATCTAGTTGATAGCCGTACGATAATATAAAGATAATATTTCATATTGGTTCTTTAGTGGACTCTTTGTTCCAGAAGAATAGACTATGACCCGAATGCACAGTCCTAGGTAACTAAATACTAACTTACTGAAGTATTTAGTATTCTTAAGTTAGCAATTGCGTTGCAAGGTAACTAAATACTACGCCAAACTTATTACATTATTGTGTACAAAGAAAATAGTTTTCTATGAGTATATACTGATGTATAAAATGTTTTTTTGTCATAACAAGACAAACATTTGTAACCAAGCTAATGGTTTGTAGTATCATAAATTCAAATTTAACTTATTAAAATTGATCTGGTACAAAGAATAAAACGGTACTTTATGAACAATTGATTTAATTTCCAGGTAACTACTCCCAAAGACATACTGAATGTTTGGTTGGAAAGACCAATGATAATAGTATTTAGATACATCACCAAGTACCTGAAGAGTATCGGAAGACTTCCCTATGGAAAATCTTAATACAATTGTTTTACTTATTTCTTTATTTAAGTTGACCATTATATTGATAAGATAATCAATTATGCTATTTTGAAAATAAAGTTTATGCCATGTCCCTCACGGGGTAGGCAGAGAGAACCGAACGCCACTTCTATCTTGTCATACATCAATCGCCTCGTCAACATTCATTCATTCATACATCGTCTTATACATGTTCGTCTGTTGTTCACGCTTCTAATATTTCCGTCTTTCAAAATACCGTTCACATGGACGTGCCATCCCTTCCTTGGGCGGCCCCGACCTCTAATTCCATTCCTGTCCGCAATGTATATTTTCTTCGTCAGGCGTTCCTCATTCATTCTCCCCATGTGGCCCCCATGACTCCCCATGTGTGGTATATAATAGTTAAACACATGAATAAAAAGACTGGATTTCTTCTATACCGTAGATTAGCCATTTTGATTTTTTCGAAATTGAGCTAAATATGGAGTATTATTCTTAGATGACTATCAATTTGACTATTCTCTCAGGATTTAACACAGATCAAATGCAATGAAAGAGGTCTAAAATTATGGATTAGAATCAAAAGCAGCTTAGCGATCAATACGTTGGAATCAGAAATAACTTTGTGTTATGAAACCAATCAAATGATAGAATTTCATCATGTGACAATATGGCTGCCCATACTTTGTCGAATAAATGTGTTTAAGTGTCATTTAAAGAATCAGCGGATATTTTGTCTTAGTTAATATTAACCAATTTTGACTTTTATAATTTGCCAGTTATCACTATTTTGTCCAACACGCTGGTCGATGGAAGGACAGCTCTTTCAAAAAATGTTGCGAAGTGATTCGTAAAAAAATAGTGGTAACTGACAAATTATAAAAGTCAAAAATAGTATTTTAAGTGTCTTATAAGCGCCCCTAGACAATGTGTCATTAGGTCAAGAAATGAAAATTAAATGTATGGAAGTGACAGTTGCCTGTCACTTCCATACATTGAGTTGTCTTTTCTTGAGCTAAATGAAGACAAATTATATTATAAAGTCACAAAGTGTTGCCAATTTATATTTTTACGGTGTTTCAACATCAACAATCGACAATATGCTCTCTTTCATTGAAAAGAGTTATTTATGTGGAGCTGACTGTTCCATGGGATACAAATATTCCAAACCAATGGCTTTTGCACAAATATATATACCGTAGAGGTGGGGTAATACAATATCTTTAAGACATCATAGAACTCCATATGATAATGATATCCATGATATGGGTAATCACGAGGGTTTTGATTTCGCCGGTTGGACCAGACTTGCCCCCCTGATCTATTTGTAATGTATGATAATTATTTTATTTTATAAAAAAAATAAAATAACTTTAAGCCAGCATACATGGTCACAAGCCCATGTGGCTCACCTATTCTTTCTGGTACTCTGGTCGCCTGTGCTCATGGGCCCGGATTCGTGAATCCAGTGGAACCACAATTGTTTTTCTCTTTTGTATCTAATAGTTAGGTTAGTTACAAAAGTTATTGGCTCACAGGGCCAATTTTAGTTTCGAATGAAATCTTTTGGATGTCAATATCTTTCTCCTTGAACCCTTCCTTCTTTCTTTGGAACCTTTTTACTTTTGATCTTGATGATGCAACGATTGTGTCAAGAGATCTTCCTGATGATAATGTAAGATATCAATAAAAAAGCAGTTAATTTTATATAATTTAATGCGCACCACAATAGAAGAATTTAAGAATAATTATATAACAAATGAGCACCATTTTTAACAATAATATGGAAAATATTTACACAAACTGGAATATGTAATAACATTTATTTATTTCACAATAAACAACATGCAGACTTGTGAAATGGAAGGAAGATAATACAATATTTTAAGGTAAATGTGAATGGATAATATATTTTTATGGTGGGTTTCTTCAAATTTCATTAATTCATACGGCCCAGTCTCACAAACGAGAAAAAATTTAATGTTGACAGATAATAATGTTTTTTTTGTTCATGTTTAGGCCTATTCTTCCCTCAGATATGTCACTAATCGTCAATTATTATTTAATTCAACGTTTCTAGTACATAGATTGTTGCATATACTTGGGGCAACAAATGATGGTGTTTTTGACATTTGGACATATGAAGTGTCATAATTATTGATAGTTAAGCCTGGGGGAACAGATATTGTATTTCATTGTGTATGCCTACTCAATGAAATACAGCACATTACTTGTTCCCCCACACTTCAATATCAATAATTACAGAACTTCATGAGTCCATAACATAAGGAACGCTGCCATAATACGTTGCCCCAAGTATAGTATAAATAAAATTAATAAATATCTTCACTCACAAATTTAATAGTAACAATAAAATCAATCATCATTCGGCAATAAAATGCCATTTGTACAGGATGTATTAAAGTGTTTATAAAATTAATATGTATAAGAGAGCTACCAGTTAGTGTGTTCTATGACAAGCGTCTTTAGCACAAATAACCCATCCGTGCGAAAATGGCGGCTTAGCTGTCAAATTTGACATCTATCATTAAACAAGTAAATTCTCGTAAAATATGATCAAAATATTTATCGGAAATGCACTAATATGTGTTTATTTATCAATGTATCTATTTAAGATGTGAGGTTAAGGTATAAGTAATGTTTTATATTTAAGTTAAAGGTTTATGTACAACATAACCTAAACCATTGTTTTGAAAAGATCAATGTACGGCTACTATTTTATTTTGACCTCTATTATATATAATTTACAAAATATAGCATTACATAGAAGATCGGTCTGGTTTGACGAGGTTTTATATAATTTACAAAATATATAGTAGGTAATTACAAAATTGTTTATGACGAAATAAAGTGCTTTTATTTTTCCAAATATTGATATACTACAAATAAAAGTATAACATGATTTAAAAATATAGTAAATGGAGTATCTCTGGTAGTATTTGATTAAGTTTTATCGTTAAGAAGAGTCTGTAATAGAACGATGTATGACAGGGTAAGAAATGAGGACATAAGAAAAAAAATGTAAGATGAAGAATAAATTAATGTCATTAATAGAATGAAAGTGAATACATTGAGATGGCTTGGCCACATGAGGAGAATGAATGAGGAACGCCTGACGAAGAAAGTATAAATTGCGGACAGGAATGGAATTAGAGGTCGGGGACGCCAAAGAAAAGGATGGCACAACCATGTGAACGATATTCTGAAAGACGGAAATGTTAGAAGTGCGAGCAACAGACAAATATGTATGAGACGATGCATGAATGTGAACGAGGCGAGGGATGCGTGCCAGGATAAAAAAATGTGGCGTTCAGTTCTTTCTGCCTACCCGCAAGGGACATGGCGTGATGGTATGTATATATTTAAATAAGCTTACAATTGAAATGCTATCTGAAAAATAAATATAGGTACAAAAAACTATGCAAACAAGGTATAGGAAGAAATGATCATCATTAAGGCAGTCTATGTAGATTTTGAAACTACAGTTATGAGAATACTGTCTGATCTTATCACATGAGCTGAATCAGAGAACTTTCGTTTTAATTATATACACAAGTGTTGCTTTTGATACTTTGAACTAATTTTATATATTATGTATGCCAGTCAATGGGATTCATAACAATATGTCAGATTGAAATGTTAGAAAGTGCCCCAGTTTTTGGTTTTGATATTTTATACATATACTAGTTGCATGTAACACATGAGATCCAACTGTCGATAGCGATAGTATGTATAGTTGAAGAATAAGCACCAAACCATAAATCCAAATTATTGAATATTTCAAGATATTTTGTTTTCTATACAACACATCATGTAGGTATAATAATAATAATACTTTTATTGTACCACTTACTTTGTAATCCTTAGAAAGAGGTGTATGTATATGTACAAAAAAGCGAAATTGTAATTAATAAATAAAAATGTCGGCCTTCGTGGCTCAGTTGGTTAGATATCTGACTGCTGATCCATAGGTCCAGGGTTCGATTCCCGGTGGAGACATAGTTTTTAATTGTGTTTCCAGTCTGGATCTGTGTGACGATAAATATCGTAAGTCTCCAGAATGTGGCTACTTGTTTTTGAGTGCGTGTCTTGACTATTAATATTTAATTTTGATTAATTAATATTTGACATAGAACCTGTTAGTTGCCCGAGAAGTAATGTAAAATAAAATAAAAAAATTGGATGTATGGTAAGTACTACAGTATTTCTTGCAGTTCATGGAACACAAATTTTGTAACATAAGGGAATGCGCTCTTTATTAGTAGGTATTAAATAAAACAATATTTATTTCAATCTATACCTACCTTTCTTATTTCTTTTTAATGATTTATAAAAGTCTATACAAATAAATTCAATAACTCATAAAAAATAAACATAATACTTATACTGTAGTACTTAGTATTATAGTACTGGCATCAATTGAAAAATTACAGTCATAATATTACAGCTACAAAATATTACAAATAATTCCAATTACCCATTAAATTACAACAACATATACTAAATAAAAAGCACTCTTACCATTTGGAAAATTACAGTCATAACATGGTCACAAATAATTCCAAAAACCCATAAAATTAACATAAAACCTATTCAAAATAGAAATCACTGTCACCAATTGGAAAATAACAGTTAAAAATAATTCCAATAACCAATAAAATAAACATAACCGGTGCTACAGTCCGCTATAGACTTTGGCCTCCAGAAGTCGTCTCCATCCCTCCCTATCGACCGCCAGTCTTCTCCAATTTATCAGATCTATTTCTCTTATATCACACAGCACATCGTCCAGCCATCTTAACTTAGGTCTGCCTCTACTTCTTCTCCCTTCAGGACAGGTATCCAACAAACATTGTCCCAGCCAACGTAGGCGCTGAATTTTATAAATTAGACTACATTATACATTCTCTCTAGTTTATGATGATACCGTATTCTTCAAGCACCTCCATCATTATTTGGGGCAATTTTTTTCCTTAATAAAGTTGTTTCAAACACCAATAACATATTTTCTTCCTGCCTGCCTGACCAAAACCAGCTTTGATATTGCCCGACGACATGTTACACGAATGGTAAGAGTCGCATAGACAAAACTCATATATGCTATGCTTAAAAGTGTGATGCCTCTGTAGTTAATACAGTTCAATGCTTCTCTCTTTTTATGTAGTGAACAGATCAAGTCAGTCTCCCAATCTTTTAGCATTACTTTAAATTCCCAAATTTAGGTGATAATTTCATGCAGAGTTTTGATAACTTTACTAACACCATACTTGAACAGTTCTGCTGGTATGTCATCATGCCCTGGAGATGTTTAATTCTTTATACATATAATTGATCTCATTATCTACTCGTAAACTAGTACTTAGTACTCGACCCAACGCTTCAGAATAATATCATCACTTTTGATGAGTATATACCTGTTTTTGCTCCAACATACTGTGATTCTCACTGAAATATTTTCTTATCATGTTTAACAGCCCAATATAATTTTCTGCTTTCATTGACATCGTAATTGTTTTCTTCTTCTTTCTTTTATGTTTGTAGTCCTCTGTACTCCTGGTGTTTCTTTGTTGCATTTGGAAATAGGCGTCATTTTCTGCCTAGTTACTATTTCACTCTCCTCGTCAACCAGGCCTAATCTTCTGTATGGCTGCACTGTTCCCAATAAATCTGCTGAGGTTCCTCCCATATTTCATTGATTGGAGTGTTCTCATTTATTTCTTGAAGTGATTGATCCACTTTTTCTCTAAACTCCAACCTTACCTAATGGTTCTTCAGGATTTTGGAATTAGGTTTCCATTCTACTTTGAGCACTTTTGCCATAATACATATTATGTAGAGACGAAGGTTCTCAATTTTGCCGCTACCAATTAAATAGACACATACATATATTCAATAGTCCAGTCACCATTTGGAAAATACAGTTAAGTAAAAATTGTTACAAATAATTCCAATAACCCGTCAAATAAACACAAGCATATACTAGAAATAAAAAATAATTTCACCATTTATAAATTTACAGTCATAATACAGTTAAGTACAAAATGTTTCAAATAATATCAAATAATACAAAATACACTCATAATACAGTTAAGTACAAAGTGATACAAGTAATATCAATGACTCATAAAAAAGAAATATATACCTACTTATATTCAAAATAGAGTCTTGTCACCATGTGAAAAAATACAGTCATAATACAGTTAAGTACAAATTGTTTCAAATAATTCCAATAACCCCTAAAATAATCATAAGCATATATTAGAAATAGAAAATCCTTTCACCGTTTAAAAAAATACAGTCATAATACAGTTAAGTACAAAGTGATACAAATAATATCAATGACTCATAAAAAAGAAATATATACCTACTTATATTCAAAATAGAGTCTTGTCACCATGTGAAAAAATACAGTCATAATACAGTTAAGTACAAATTGTTTCAAATAATTCCAATAACCCATAAAATAATCATAAGCAAATAATAGAAGTAGAAAAACCTTTCACCGTTTAAAAAATATATACTCATAATACAGTTAAGTACAAAGTGATACAAATAATATCAATGACTCATAAAAAATAAATATAAACTTATATTCAAAATAGAGTCTTGTCACCATGTGAAAAAATACAGTCATAATACAATTAAGTACAAATTGTTTCAAATAATTCCAATAACCCATAAAATAATCATAGGCATATTATATTAGACATAGAAAATCCTTTCACCATTTAAAAACTCACAATACAGTTATGTACAAAGTAATAAATATAATATATAGGTACTTATATATTTAAAATAGAAAGTCTTGTCACTTATATTTAATATATAAAGTCCTTTCACCATTTGGAGAATTACACTCATAATGCAGTTATGTACAAAGTGATAACAATATTATCAATGATACATACTTTGCATTCAAAATACAAAGTCTTGTCACCATTTGAAAAAATACAGTCATAATACAGTAAACAATTACAAGTAAAAAATGATACAATTAAGCCATAAACATAACACAAACATACTATGTATATTCAAAATAGAAATCCCTATCACCATTTGGAAAAAATGAAAAAATAAAAATATGGAAAAAAGTAATAAGAATTAAAAGTTGAAAACCCCTGACTGGATCAATATTTCAAAATTCTGAGTACAAAAGTTTAATGGCATAAATCACCACTTTATCCAACATCTTTTGTCCCTTCAAAATTCTCATGTATTATCTGTTATTACAAAATTTATATTATTAATAATAATCTAAAGATAAACCAAAAATAGTTTTTCTTCTTTTGAACAGTAAACATCAAATCGGCACAAACACTCTTTGCAGGGTGAATTGCCTTGTGCAAAAAAATACAATATGTTACAAATAATAATATCAATGGCTCATAAATAAATACTTATATTCAAAATAGAATGCAGTCACAATTTGATGATTTCAATAACGATAAAGAAACGGTATACACAGTCTTATAAAATAAAAATATAGATGCTATTATTATATTCAAAATAGAAAAAGCTTTCTTTTTTCCTTTTCTAAAACATATATATCCTTACAAAAATGCTGATAAAAAACATCACAAGTAATACAAGAAATTATAATAACTTATTATAATTTCTTGTATTATAACAAAAAAAGCATTTTGTACTTAAATGTGTTAAAACCTGAGCCCATAGCTATGATGCAACAATGATAAAAATCGCTTCATCAATTTTTTGTATGTATTTTAACATATAGAACAGTCATGTTAAAGATACAGTCCACGGGCCGCATCCAGCCCCCGGGCCGTTCACTACGGCCCGCGACCATATTTTGAAAAAAAATTAAAGAAGTTAACGCTCTTACATTTTATACACAATATTTCAAGAGTTTGGATAACTACCCGGAATTAAAAAAGCATGCAGCACGCATTTTGTGCATATTTGGTAGCACCTAGTTATGTGAGCAGATGTTTTCCATCATGAAAATAAATAAGAACAAACATTGCCCAAGACTTACAAATGAATATCGTCAAAAACAAGAGAAGTCAGGTATCTGGATCCTCGAGCTCAAAATAATTACCCTTTTTCATAACTTTGATATGATTTTTAACATAATTAAATAAATAAAATGTTATAATAATTCAGTACATTTTTTTTTATTTGAATCTGGCCCGCCTACAAATTCTAAATTTAATATATGGTCCTCTGCAAAATTGAGTTTGACACCCCTGATATAGAATAACATTGAATGTTGCTGAAGCCGTTCATTTTCGTTTGCTTCATATTAGCAAGGAAGGCTGTTCTAACCACATTGAAAGTATGAATGTCTGACAAAAAAATATACAATTCTGTAAGAGGTGAGGCTCAATTCTGTAACAAGAGAGTTAGTTCACTAAGAAAAAATGGCACAATCACATGAATAAGATATTGAGAACAAATGTTAGAAGTCAGAGAAATAACATTTGAGCTTGTATGAGAAAATGTATGGAGTGAGAAGAGGTATTGAATGTTTAGCATTTTGTTTTTTTCTATCTAACCCACCAATAATAATAAGGCGTGATGGTATTTATGAATAGTATAAAGAAGTTAAAAATAAATACAGTCAGACTTGGTTATAGCGAGCACGAAAGGACAAACTAAATTTGCCTGTTTATAACTGTTACTCGTTATATTAGAGTTAGGTACAAATAGGTAAAAAGTATTTAGGATATGCTTAGAGGTCTACTTATAAAACATACAAAAATGTATATTCATTCAACAACAAATATTTAATAATCAAAATTAATTTCAACCAAAAATATATACTTATGTATTAATTTATTATTTAATATGACATAGCGAATTTACAGTAGGTATATTAAAGTCAAATTAATAAATACACAATTAAATATCAAACAAAATATGATCATATATTCAGGTTCAGGATTTATGTAATATGTATGTATAAACTTTTTGAATAAATCACCTGAAAGACTAGTTTGTAACTGGTTATTATTTAAAAAACGTACAAAACTTGGTTTAATTATATCTTGTAAAGTGTATTTTGTTTACTTGTTGACAACATTTTTTTATGTTATATCCGTGTAGCCACGAATGAGACAGATATGAAACAGCTCTTGGATCGTGTTGAGAGGGAAAGTATCACTCGATCTGAGCATAAACCAATGCAAAACCAAACTAATGGTGTTTGATAGAGCATGTAAACTTCCCCCAATAACTTCACTAAACCATCTTGAAACAGTACATGACTTCACATATCTAGGTTCCAACATATGTGACACCGGTAGTTGTGAAGTGGAAGTGAGAAGATGCATCGCCATAGCAAAGTGAGCACTGGGGAAGCTCATAAGAGTGTGGAAGGACAGGACCGTCACAAAAAACACGAAGGCTAGACTCATCAGGGCTCTGATATTCTCGATGTACCTGTATGGTGTGGAAACATGGACGCTGAGGGAGTCAAAGCGAAAGAGGATCGATGCCTTCGAAATGTGGTGCTGGAGGCGAATTTTGTGCAACCCATGGACAGCCAGAAGAACGAATGTGTCAATTCTGAACGAGCTGAATATTGAGGATCGTCTGTCGACAATATGTTACAGACATATCCTTCAATTCTTTGGACACATTGCCAGAAGGGAACCGGACTGCCTCGAGAAGCTTGTTGTGATGGGCAGCGTGGAGGGACAGAGATCTCGTGGTCGCTCACCTCAATAAAGATAAAGAAATTTCTTGCACTTGTTTAATGGTGGGCTTACTCATTATACGTTTAGTATTTCTGCGTTTTTTGTGTTTAGTTTGTGAAAAAGTGCGTTGGGGTAAAATATTTTTGTTGGCTGGTTCTCGTGAAACAACGGGTTGGGGAACTGAACATTCTTGTACTGCAGCTAATGAAGGTTTAATTGTTGAAAGTATTCTTTCAACAATGTCACACTGTGCAGACGACGTTACATTATTCACCAATTCATTTACATATTTTAATATTTTATCTTTTCGCATGCTTAATTCTTCTAACTTTCCACTAATTATTCTACATTCTTTAAAATTTTGAACACTTAAATGTTGAACCAGTGTTGCGCTTTCAAGTGAAGTTGATGTAGAAGCAATGCTGGCTGAATTTACTGTTTTATTTTTTTTTAATTCATACATACACACCAAATGTATATGTTTACACATGTTTGATAGAATTTCGGAGTCAACACAAGTGCAAGAGAATCTATGAATGCAACAATTACATTCATCACATATTAATTTACAACTACAATCATCATTTCCAGTATTCTTTTTTATTGAATATATTTCATCAGAATTTAGTGATTGTATTAACCATTCATCTATATTGCTTTCCATAACAGAAAGCTGTTGTTGCATCCAATTTTCTTCAGCAGTTTTATGTCGTTTACGGAGGGTGGATAATTTGGTTGTAACTTTTCCTTTGTGCAATGTGATGACACGATCAAAGATTCTATCTTTAAGTAGCCTCATTAAAGCATGAAGGGCTTTATCTAGTCTTTTTCCCTAGTAATTTTTTTCCCTTTCATATAAATATGTTTTAATGTTCTATGCATATTCTCTATGTGCATATTAGTGTTTAATTGACTTTTTTTTCTGAAACAATATGCCCAAAAAGAAGCTTTATATAAATAGTATTTTTTAAAATAATTTAAAAACTCTACAAGTTCAGAGTCCTCAGACATTTTCATGACAAATTTTTCCATTATAAATTTAAAAGTGTTTTCATCCCGTTCCACTAGAATGACCCTTAAATATTTATATATTTCCACCTGTTTTTCCAGAGAGTGAATTTTTGATCGTATATTTTTTCTCCATGCTTGATCAATATGCCAGGTACAATATAATCGTTGTTTAGGATCACCCATCACCTTTTGCCACGCATTGAAGAAGGAATCTTCCATGTCACTCATAAATACTTTTGTAATTATAGGACCTGTTTCTTCTTTAATTTTATTAAAGAAGAATGAAAGTATTCCTTCATCAACTCTATTTAAAATCGCAAAAGCTGCTGGAAAGCCTTGATTCATGTCATCTATCGTCGTGAGAGTTACAAGTTGCAACCCATAACTTCCCATTCCGTGTGTCCCATCAACGGTTATTTTGTCTGGACCAAATTTTAATAACATATCTTTTTGAACAGATTCCATAATGATAACAATAAAATCTGATTCTTTAATATCACTTTCCTCTGTTTTAGTGTTTAGTGGCTTATAGAATAAGATGGAATTACTGTTCTTGTCTTTTATTTGATTTATCCAACACTCAACACTCATTGCATCATTTTGATGGAATACACCATCACTGGAATTTAAATTAAACGATTTTTCTATGTTGTGCAAGTCTTTTTTTGTAATTAAATGTATTCTTTTGAGGAGAGAGTCATTCAATGAATTTCTTACTCCATTGAGTATTTCATCCAAAGGTATTTTGGATGAAATCTGGCTAGCCAGTTTTTCACGTTCAATATCTGTAAGTGTCAAATGCTGCAAATCTTCACCATGGCCAACATGCGTTTCTGTGAAATTTATCTCACAACTACCATCCTGAGATTCTCTTAAGTTGATGCTCGCAGGACAGAATGCATTAATCTTTTTGGATCCTTGGCTTTTAATATGGTGTAAACCTTCTCCTTTTGAAACAAAATAACCACTACGATGACAAGAAAAATATGTAGTTTTTATATTAGCATAAGACATAGATGCCTTATAAATAAATTTACTCCTTGTTTCTAATTCTAAATTATCTTTCCAACTTTTAAATTCATTCATGGAGTTAAAACTAATAGTTTGGTTTTTAATATTTATATTATGGTCTGTTAGAAAATGTTTTAACAAAATCTTTTTTGAAGCCGAAAATGAACAAAGTTTACAGTTTAGAACATATTCATTTTTCAAATCTCTGTGCTTTCTTCGATTATGATTTCCTAGAGATAATTTTGTGGAAAATTTTAAAGGGCACAAAGAACATTTAAATATCTTTGAATCATCTGAATTATTTTTTAAATTCAAACCATGTTTGATTCTTTTATGTCTATTCATGTTATGTTTGTGATTGAATAATATATTACAAATATCACACTGAAATTTTTTTTGTAGTAATTTAGTAAATAAAATAGGATTCTCATTACCATCATTCAGGGAAAGTTCTACAGATTGGGATGCCATGATTTTGAATTAAAACACAAGTATATATTATAAAAAGATATATTATATTATTCTCAATTATTGTAAACAAAAACAAAGCTAAACAAAAAATATGCGGTAAAAAGTCGGCTCTAGGCGCTAGGTTTTAAACACAGAACGACAGAACATATATTATGTATACAAGGTCTTGAAGGTATACGCCACAGATAATATGGAAGTAAACTTTCAGTATACTTCAGATGTGTCACTTAATACATAGAAGCTGTAACCGGATAATCATAAGGTTTCTCGCATCTCCGCTATAGGGGCAATGAATACGCGACCGGTCCATGGCAAATATAAATTTCCATTTTAAAATGTTTCCAGCTTTGAGGAATGGATTCAAGGTTAACTTAAATAAAAAATTACCACTTTTCAATCATTATTTATTAAAAAAACACATATGATGGATTTTATTTGCAATATTTCAAAAATCATGCCAAATAATTCATAAAATACATTGTTCTAAATAAAATGTGCATTGTAGATTATTAGGTTTTTTAAATTTATTTTCCACAAAGAAAGATTTAATACTGATTTTCGGAAAACTATATAACTTCACTTCGCCGTATTTCACTTGACAATTTATTCAAAACACAACAAAACTTGTCAGCCATCTTGCGAAGATAATCGAAAAACACAAAAAGCTGGCAATAGATTAACACCATCACCATCACATGGCGTGATAGTGTGTATGTAGATGAACACCGAAAACAACAAGAATTTTACAAAATCACACGTGTTATATTTATTATCTGGTTTACTTCAAGATTTTAAAGGATCAAAATGTTTCGCGTCACAACAAACAACAAAACACAACTGAAGTATGCTGAAGGTCTGAAAATTTTACATTGCATTTTCAAAAATACCAACATAAAGAAAAAATAAATAGCGCCACCTTTGGAGATGTAAGCGTAAAGTAAAACCAGTGCTACCAATAGAGTGCCACCGGCGTGGTATACGCTAGGTACTTGTTTATGTTTTATGAGAGACGTCAAATTTGACAACTAAGCCGCCATTTTCGCACGGATGGGTTATTTGTGCTAAAGACGCTTGTGTGTTCTATGAGAGCTACTAAATTATTAGTTGTAATTTGATTTTTACTACATATGTCTATGGAAATCTATGAATACCACAGACTACAAAGTGGCATTCTTTTCAACTGTTTGCACTATTGAAGGGAGACATTTTTTTTTCAGATCATTTTGACATTTAATTCGAAAAAAAAGTATAATCTATTCAATTTCCCGCCCTTTTTAGAGATTCTTATGTCATGTATTTGAAAAGACTGCTATAATGCAATAAATTCTTTTAATAACATCAAATAAATTTTACAGTAGGTAGTCATGGATTTCTGTATTTATTACAGACAACTTGGAAAATATAAAAAAAAAACTTTTAAAATGAGCTTAACTATGTCATGTTATTGAAATTGTAAAAACCCACCTGAGGTATGATTTAACAACAATAAATAATCAAAATATGCAGTAATATTTATATCATATTATGTGAAAATATTTTTGTAGAAAATATGTGAACTGATTTTATAAATCATAGACAAATATACTTCTGAACAGATGAGTTATTATATAAGTTAGGCTCAAAAACATTACCAAAATGTATTTACTTCTCAGGTTCGATAACAATCAATACAAATAAGTTAGGTTAGCTTCACCTTTTATTTATCAAAATAGAAGGTACCTTTAATAAATAAACAGCGAATATAAAACTTAAGTGTCTTATTCTATGACATTGTGAGAACCAAGAATACTAACCAATTTCATAAAAAATTGTACACCGACAAACTTAATAAAATGAAGTTAGGTTAGGTTGATTTTTCACAAGTGTCACAATACAAATTTAGTATCACCGATAAACGTGACAAAGCATAATAGTTTCATCTTTAGTTTACAAGCAATTTCGGTCTTTGAACCTAACCTATAAAATAAAACATCTGAATATTAAATCACATTGAATGAGGAAGTAAAATATTATACTGTAGAAATACAAATATAAATATAGTAATGAACTTAATTGTGCTATGTTCAAAAATTATAAATATATTTCTTATATACATATATCATAAAATGACACTTTATTACAAAATATACTGAATTGATACAAATTTAAGCGGGTAATACAATGTTTTGAAGACCTGACAAAGGAAGATTTAAATACAACATCAAGATTTTAAGACAAAATGGTGATACATGTGTTTTGATTTTTTATTTTGAATAGGTGTGTATAAATGTGATAAAAAACACAAAAATAATATTATAAAAACTATGTTTAAATTCATATTTACTCATCCAAGGTTTAAATATTATTTCAAAATAATTGAATGACAAATACTGCTTCAGATAGAAAAATCATCTCTTCAAGTAGAAAAGAAATGTTAACATGGATGCAAAAAATTGTACTTTTAATCAAGGATCAGTTAAGTTGATAGGTGTATAAGGACTAATCCAAAGATATGTTCAACATATGGATGGGTGAAATATTCCCATACGAAGTCTATCAAATATTTTTTATGACAAATTATCTTCTAATTTTCATTTTTGTTACAAAATAATTAACATGATTTTTTTTTGCAGTGTGAAAAAAAACAGCAATTCCAAAGCATTTTTTTTTTGAGAAATAAAATTTTAATAAACATGATAGTTCTTCGAGAAAATACTCCACAAAATCCTGATTATAATAAAACTGAATACAAAACGGATTCTGAATAAAGGCAACATTATGTTCACACGAAAAGCTTAAACCTAGATATAGCAGAATCAAAGAGAATCTTGTAATTTTAAAATTAAAGTTTTGAGAAGTGTAAATTTAAATTTCAAAGTAAAATAGTTAAATTGTCGTCACACAAGAAAATTGAATAGATAGTTATTCAAAAACCGTAAAAAACAGATTTTTAGGAAACAGTCTTTGGACAAAATACTTTTTAATTTCCATAGAGAAAAAAGTTTAATTATGGGTGTATAACCACAGACTTCTATAAACATAGACTCAGCATAAATTAACAAACCTGAGACACTGCATTCATTCCTTTTTATGTAGTATGGAAAAGAAAGAGATAGATATAGCTTTCACATTACAGCTATCGAAGTAACAACCAAGGGTATGTATGTGGTCCCACTAGTGGGCACGGCAACATGTATGGAACTAGCTACGATTCGTGCATATGCCACCGTGAGTGCCTACATTCATCGTTGTGACTGTGTTGTGAAGCTGGACCACGTTGTGTTCTTGAGTGTTGTTTTAGTTTTTTTAGAGAAAAAAATATTAAAATCATGCGCAAGTGTTGTATTTTATACTGTCAAAAACGTCTTAAAGAAGGGACAAGATAAGAAATCATAGGTAAGAAATCTCATAATTTTACGACAACCCTGAAGCAATCCGTGGCTGTATTCATATCGATCACCGGGTCCGCTTATCGGACAATATATTTTCCTACGTGATGAGTCTATGTTTATAGAAGTCTGTGTGTATAACTTAATATTTTTAATACACATTTTGTTTTTACTGCGGCAATAATTTAGTCGCAGATGTAAGAACGGACTGGATAGAACACTATAGAAAATTGTCTGGTTAAAACAGTATGAAATATTTAATGTACACTAATATACAGTAAAACCAACAACAGTATATATTATTATGTTAGAGATATTGAAATGATTACATATAATACAGTTTTAATAATATTATTTGGTATTAAGTGTACGAAATTGAAAAATATACTGTTTCAACATCTCCTAGCTCATATTATACATCTTCGTAGAAGGTTTTTCTTAAATATATAATCTATTTTGAATAATTCTTTTGATATTTTACTAATTATTTTCATAAGAAACGTAGGTAGGTATTTTTGTAGGCGAATGTTGTGATACACAATAATTATAAAATTTGAATGAAAAAGATATCAGTATAAGGAAACATACAGACATGTAATTCAATCTAATGATACTTTTTATGGTTGATTTATCAAAATCAAATAGATATTAAACTGATAAGTTTGTTATACTGAATTTACTACTATGCAAGGAGTTGCAAATCAACATTTCAGCGAGAATTCACAACGTCTTTTAAAATATTTCTTGTAGGGAAAATACTTTACATTAGTTGTGATTTTTAAGTATTTTAAATGATACAGTGGAAGTTCAGAATTAGAAATTAAATTTGTTTATAAAAAAAATTGGCATCATGAACTGTGGAGGAGTTCTTGCCAGGATAAAGGGAGATGGCGACAAATGCTGGAGAAGGCCAAGGCCCATCAGCGGGATGTAGAGCCATAGTCGATTGATTGTTCAAAAATAATATAAAACACGGATTAAATTAAAATTAAATACACTCCAGCACATGCCGTCAGATAAGAGTATTGGAAATTTCCATACGACGTCACCGACAGTTAAACATATATTTTTAAGAGTTTGTGATTTACTCAAGAAATTTTTAAAGCAATTTTTAACATCTGAATAGAGACGAAGTTGGAATATTATCCTTATACTCCCGACGTTGACTCTCATTGACTAGCAACACGGAAAAAATCCAATGTTTGCGTATATGCAACTTTTAGTAAAAAAATATTTGATTTAATCAAGAAACATTTTTTACTTAGACTATGTTCGTGAAATGAAATAAAAAATTCGTTGAAATTATTTTTATTAACACTGTGGAAATCCATAATAATTAAGTAAATAAAATTTTTAAATAAAAATTTTGGTAACAAAAAACTTTGTTTCTTCCACTTCACATTTATATTTGATAGAACGTTTTCGAACTGTACTAGTTTATCTTCAGCATCTGAAATGTGACTGATTCTATTGTGCGTGTTGTCATCTTCCATTGGCGAGTGTGGGCGGGTTGAGTATGGCGGGGGTAATTAACTGGTGGGGGTGAGCGGTAGCGAGCGGTGTAGGTTTGTGTTTCGTTTGGTTCTTAATAATATTCAATATTGGTGAATTTACTGGAGGAATCTGAATATTTATTAAATTGGGGTTATTTTTTCTTTTATTTATTTCCAGGGCTTCTAAAATATCGAGTTTTTTCCCTTTCTTTTCAATATGGAGTACTTCGACATCTTTTATATTAAATTTGTGTCCGTTATCTCTGCAATGCTCTGCCATTTCTGAGTTAGAGGTGATGTTCTTAATTGCTTTTTTATGCTCATCTACCCTGTCTTTAATTCTTCTCCCGCTTTGTCCTATGTAAAAAATATCACAATCCTCACAGTTAACTTTATATACTCCGCTGTTGTCAAATTTATCTATCTTGGATTTATTATTGAAGATGTGTTTTTTAATACCATTGTTGGTGTAAAGTGCCAGTTTAAATGGTTTGTTTTTACATTTGTTGATGATTTCTTCTGTTAATTTTCCTACGTATAATATTCTTCTCCATGGTTTATCCTGTATTTTTGAATCTTCTTTCTTGTGTCCTTTTTTGTAAATATATGTTTGTAGAAGGTGTTGTTGTTGTTGTTGTTGTTGTTGTTGTTGTTGTTAAAGAAACACAACGTTCATCAAATCGAAAACGTTCCATCAAATATAAATGTGAAGTGGAAGAAACAAAGTTTTTTGTTACCAAAATTTTTATTTAAAAATTTTATTTACTGAAATAAAAAAGTTTTTAATCCGACAACCACTCAGCAAATTCTGCCAGTCAATCACAATAGTTAATAAAGCAGGTAAAATTACATGGCTATAACGGATTAGTCTAGTCTTGACACCATTTTTTTAAACATTACCTACAAAAGTTTGGTAAAAATACTAATTTAGTTATTATTTTTAATATTTTAGTTACTTTTTTTAATACATAATGCAACTGGCTCACGCCAGTCGCAATTATAACTACAATCAAACCTAACCAACCTATTTTTACCAAACTTTTGTAGGTTAGGTTTGAAAAAATGGTGTGAAGACTAGGATATCTGGCTATAACAATATAGAAATAAGTATTGCCATTTAAGTAAAAAATAAATACCGATTGACTGACTAACATAACAAAATAAGGTTACAACTGGTGTCATACCTTCATGGTTATTACAATAAACTGTGGGGACAAGAGGAAGCCCCTTTTGTTTTCTATAAATTTACGCACCATCAAGAGTCCAGTTCAGTTCTCTCGAGCAGATCAAATAATTAACACCCCAATATATTATAATGTTATCAAAACCTATAGTGGTGACACCAACGACTAAACCATTTAATAAATTATGGCAATAAAATCAATTTACAATATCAAAGAATATTCTTTTAAACCAACATATCATAAATTATTAAGTTGCGAGTTGTATAAATTGAAATTAAATGCAAACAATTCAAGAGATACTAACGCCATCTATTGAGACACAGTGTAAACTATTTAGTCACCATATTATCAATTTTATATCATTTTTATCAACAGTGCATATATTTAAAAGTTAACATAACGCAAATTTATCAATATATATATTTTCAATCCATATATAAACATGTTATATGTAATTTTTGCATACTTCTTCGTCGTTCTCTGTTACCCTTACCAAAATTGACTCGATACAAAATGCTTATATAATCGAAGTATCACACGAAAACATGTTACAACATCAATAGAGGTACTTATTATAAGTTTATTAATTTAAAATTTAAGGGACGCAACACATTTTAAAATTTCAGTCCATTATGAATTCCATTCCATGCAAATTATTTTCTAAATCAATTCAGTTAACAAGTGGGGGAGTGTCCTGTAAGTTAAATGTCTTGCTCTGGGATTTGAGTCTTTTCACATATTCAAAAACAACATCGCAAATACGTCTGATAACGTTACGTGACAATTTAAAAATATTACTACTACGTCAATAACTACAAAAACTGCGTTGTCTTTATAAAATGTTTTATAATATTGTCCACAGATGCCTCAGTTATGCATATTATGAATGTCCATAACCCCCCCATTTGTTAATAGATATAACACTGTCGCATTCGAAAATGCTCCAACGAATACTAAACTGAGAGAAAAATTGCATATTAGTTTTATAGGGGAGATAAACAACATTTTGAAATACTACAGGTACATTGTAAGAATATGAATGTTATACAAAATATGAGATTCTTAATGTGATATTTCGATAAAAATAATTAATTAGTAATAAAATACGATTGAGGAAGAATACACCCCTTTCAGTGGGCTTACTCTTGACACTAAATTCAAAAGCCAATTTCAGGTAGGTAGGTTCTAATCTACGCTTATTCTCCGTTATATTAAGGTAGGTTCTTAGCGAAAATTCAAAATTGGAAATGGAATTGAGTGTCAAGAGTAAGACCACTGCACATTTGACTTATTTCATTCTTCAATTTCTCAGGAAAAAGCCATTACAACATAGAATTATAATGTACAAAAGCCGCGTCCAGTACAAATTTCGAATTCAAATGTATGCCAAGTTTTTTTTACATGTGTGTGTGAGGCCGTAGATCGGTTGGTCTACGTTTTATGTAGGTGTGCGTATCGGTAGGTGTACGTATACTAGAAATTCGTCTGTTTCCTCGTAGTTTTAGTTGGCATACATTCATTGCGCTGACTAGGTATCTGTATCATATATAATCTAAGCATTACAAGGTTTTAAAAAAGATTAAAATTTCACATTATAATATAAGTATGGAAGGCAAGCTTAAATGCAAAAATTATTTAGATAAAATACTTAGCAAAATAATTTATGAAGTTGTCACTATACTACATGCATTTATATCTAATGAAACGCGACGATTCTGCTTAATTTTATTTCTGTATATTATATATTTATCTTTGTTCTAGTTGTAACACTATTGTAATATGAAATGGCAACACTTTACAATAAATTGTGATTTTCTTGTTTATGTAGAATGGTGCGCCAGAGCCTAGAGAGATGAATCCCTATAATCTTAAAATAGGGACCTTGATAAAGCATTGGCAGACCATGGAAAAGATGGGCAGAGACGACAGTTGAAAAATAATATTAGGTGCTACCATTTAATATAAAAAATAAATAAAGCAGAGTCGCCGCATCAAAATTAAAGAAGGTACATATGTGACTGTCATGATAATAAAATGTAACAATATATTTTAGGTACTGCCTCCCTGACCAGCCAACTGGTTAAAAATTATTTGACCAACACCAATTTAGTTATTTTATTTTAATATTTTAGTTACTTTTTTAATATATAATACAACTGGCTCACGCCAGTCGCAATTATAACTACAGACAAACCTAACCAACCTATTTTTACCAAACTTTTGTAGGTTAGGTTTTAAAAATCGGTGTACATCCTAGGCTATCCTAGCTGGTCAGGGAGGCAGTACCTATATTTTAAATAAACACTTAAAAAAATTTAAATAATCTTAGATAATAATTTTGCTTTAATACTGTCAATCAAAAATGAAAAATAATAATAAGAACATTTCTTAAATAAGAATAATAACAACCACAAAAATAATTTGAACGGTTGTTGAAATACAATTTGAAAAGATTTTATATGTTTAGTAATTTAATTATCCATAAAATAAACAGCCATAAAAATCTATATGTCACAATAATATTGTACATAGAATTAACGGATTTTTTAGCAAAATAATGATCTGAATAATTTCAAGAAGATTATTCTATTTTTTTGCTGATTAAAATAGTAACATAAAACATAATAAATTATGTAATCTGTGACACAATTGATAAACTGTGATATAATAAACCGTCATCCAACATAACTAATCATTAAAAATAATTTATCTGTGATACAATTGTCACTAAACATAATAAATCTGTGATACAATTGTCATTGAACATAATAATTCTGTGACATATAGCTATCACACTTTGAACACCACCTCCCCACATCTTTGTTTTACAAAGCCTATCTACATAACAATATTAAATAATAATATATAACAACTATCTAATGTAATAATAATATTAAGCGCAAAAATATATATTAACAACAAATTGACTTTTATTGACAATAATAGGCAAAAAACTAATATAAAGGCACATTCATACATACAGAAAGAATTTCTAGAGTAAATTCAACAACAGAAAATGCTTGTAAATATATATTTTATTTGAGTCAGTATTAAAATATTATGAAGTTTGGAGGTTGCCATAATTCAGTGTTGGCCATTCAAAAAATAAATGATACAGTAATGGCGATACATTTAAATGGATATGCTTCCATCGCAAATAAATATGTATTATTTTAAATGGCAGGGCTAGTGATTGATTTTATTAATTTTTAATGTGAGAAATGTCAAAAGATGAGTCAAATCTGTAAACTACAAATATATGATCATGCAAAATGATCTCATAGAACAGTTGTGGATAACCTTTGAAAAAAGAAGAAATTTTAGCATGAAAAAGAATAGATCTTGTAGTAATGACAGTTTAAAAATATGTATGTATCTATTCATGATTTTCATTCTGTACATATGAATTTGTTACAAAAATTGGTGTGTGGAAGTATACAACATCATGTATTTATATTATAATTGAAACATTTTTATTCTAGGTATTATATTTATCTAAATATTACATTTAATTGGACATTAACATTATAAAAATATCAAAGGAAATTGGAATATTATTAATTCAAAATATACAAACTATTTTTGGTGTTTGTGATCTTTCATTTCAATAAATTTATGTCTATATATTAAAATGTTCATATTTAAAAATGTCACAATAATTTTTAAACACTTATCATTTAATAATAGTAAAAAAAACACATCTATTATATAAACTTTGGATAGAAAATTTAACACTATTTTCAACAGCATAAAATGGTAGATGATATTATTAATAAGGATTTTTTTATATATCTAGACAGAATACATATCAATAAAAGAGGCAGTTTTGAAAAACAACTAAATTGTATTTGAATATGATTCTGTGTTATTTTTACATAATTTAATCATAAAAACTGTGAATTGAAATGCAATATACAGCTAGTCAAATATTTATTTATACTGGACTACTATCATACTGTACTGGACTGTATTTCATGTACTGGACACATTTTTTTAAAACAAATCAAATACCCTGTCTAGATATATAAATTAATGTCAAGGGGAATCATTCATTACCTTTGGTACAAATCCACGGAAAAAAATCAGATTTTTTTACAAATGTAAGGAAATTAGCAACATTATTATTTGTGCAATGAAAAAAATATTATAAAGGTACATATTATGGCGTAAAAATAATTATAATATATTCTTTTTATTGTTAATATCACTGTTTGAAATTAAACAACAAAAATTGACACCACTTTGAACTAAAAATGGCGTCCATATTGGTTTTTAATACAGCAGGCCAAGTCAGTAAAAAAGTCGAGATCCGACAACGTATCGCCGCTCTTCTCGCCATGTTTACGCCCGTGACGACAATTCGTAGTCACTAAGCGCTGTCGAGTTCGTAAATGCACTTATTGTATTTGTCGCTGTTGGGCTGGCTTGCAGTACATTTTTGAATTATCATCTATGGCAATACACAATATTTTCCCAATGATTTAATTTATGTATGATTAATGTAATAATTTTGACAGGTTTCGAACACAGATAAGTCAATACATTGACAAGTAAAGGTTGATATAAGTAAGATTAAGTTCTGAATTAAACGCTAAATTATTATTCGAGTACTTTAAATGGTTCTTTAATGCATAAGATATTTTTATGCTTCTAATTTAGTAGTTTACTTAATATAATTTTTAAAACTGGTCTCCCTAATTCCAGAATTAATATGTAATAATATATTCTTGGCACTCTATACGTAAAGAAATTTCTTCACATGTCTTCGTTAACGTAGATTAATTATAATTTTTGATATGGGCCTCAAAATATAAAAATTTTTTTTTTAGGATAATATTGTCTCGTACCTATTATGAATTTTTTAATCTTACCGATTTGAATAGCTATTTTATATTTGATAACTGCACGAAATGATCATGAATAAATGGTATAAAATGATTTTTGAAAGAGTCTTTGAATATATTTACTAATGTAAAATATTATAATAAATAGAGCAGTAACTCACAACACAGGAGAATATTAGCATAATAATTATTGGCGTTTATTGATATTTTTTTAAAGAATATATATGTCCAAGTGCAAAGTACATGTACATCCTTATACATTCTCTAAATTAAGCATGAATGCTTGTATTATAGGGGAATGAAATTGGTCGAGACAGCTATGGTGGGGTTTGAACTCGCCATCACAGAATCATTAAGTCAGTGCGATGCCTGTTCTGTCACTGATCCATTTGAAATGAGAGTGAATTCTGATTTTCTTCAATTTTTTATGATCTTCATCTGTTATTCAGAGTTTCGATAAGAATAGAGGTCTATTTTTGCAAATTCGGATTTATTTTACTGGATATGCGAGTTACATCCTTTCCTTTCATGCATTACCAGTTATTTATACCGCTCAAAATACCAATACAATGATAGGCAATACCAGTAGTTAGACTTTCCAAGGTTCTCTGGCAAAAATATCCAAAATAGGGCCTCAGGTGATGATGCGATAAGCTGTGCCACAAAAAGTTACGATTTTCACAGCTATTTGATACAGGAGAAGTTCCTACATTCATAGCTTATTAAAATGAAAAAATTCTCATGTATTGTATATATATATTATCATATATTCCTGCTGTTGGTCCACAATTTAGTTAAAATGGACAACTTATAATGAATGTGATATCATAAATAGCGTAATATTTTTAAGCATTGATATCATGAAATTTCCTTAGTGCCTAATCTAGAATAAGGGAGAAAATAATTCAACGACACTAAATGAATTGAAAAAAATTTCAGTGCATCAATTTTTTCATTCGCAAAAGTAAATAAATATTTAATCTAAGTACATAAAAATAAAATACAAAGTAACTACGTAAAATATCACAAATAAATCAAAGCTAAACAACAACAACGTAAGGATTATTGTTTTTTTTTCAATTTTCGTTGCATTAAAACGTAAAAAAATTGGATTTTATATGTATAACTATAACGGATTTTATACGTATATCAACGATACAGTTTAATTATGATGAATTTGATTTCAAAATTAGTATAAAAATACGTGGATAGTTATTTAAAATTTATGAGATACTTTTTTAGTGGCCATTGAAATGAATTTTCTTGCAGTATTTAATATTTTGTTTAGTATATTATGACATGGCATTTTATGCAGCCACTCAGTGTTGCTACAGTAAGCGCCCATCTAGCAATAAATAATTGCATTTTGTCAATCCAAACTTTTATCTATGGTTTTTGTTTTGCCGCCTTTTTTGTTTGTTATGTTTTGTTTTCAAAAAGATCATGCATTTACTTTTTTTTATGTTATTTATCAGATAAATCTTATTTATACTGTAATAAATAAAATTTATTCAATAAATAATGAAGTATATATTATATCAATACCTTTTATTTAATAACTTTTACCAAAATTTATGCAACCGTGTTAGCCACTCCATGTCATTTAATTAATTAAGAATTCATTCAATAGCTACACAAATGTCAGATAAATGACACACCAAGTATTTGTATATCAATTTAAAATCAGTGCCTAAAATGGGTATGTGTCAATATAATGAAATGTCAGAGTGAATTATTTATTATTCCTATCTAAAAGAACTCTTCATCGCTGTCGTAGCCGATTTTGGAACGTAATTCATTAAGTTTTCTCTTGAATTCTAAACTTTTCCTGTAAACACTTGATCGGGCACAAATAATTTTGTCCTTTGCATAATTCTTCATGAGAAACTTATCGTCTACACTCGGCTATGAAGCCTTGTGCTTCTTTCTCGTCTCTCTTCTTGGTTCGTTGGCGGAATGCGTTTTCAACTCTCGGAAGTCGAGCTGCAACAAAAGATCAATAACATTGTTAATTACAATATAATATAATTTGTCCAAAGAGAAATTCTTTATCTTCCTTGCAATAAACAAATTTAAGAGAAGAAACGAAGTATCGTTTATGGAAAACTAATCAACTATGTAAATGCACTTTACACATACAAAAACGAAATAGGGTCGTACGAAAAGTAAGTATTGTTAGGAACTATGAAGAATGTTTGTGAATATTTTAGAGTTGCAAGAGTGAATTATTGCGTGTGACAAATGAAAGATGATATTTGACAGTAGTCAGTGTGTAATGGAGTGCATATGAGAATGTTCTAGAAGGAGGTGAGCAAAATTGTGTATTAAACTAAAATAAAAGAAGATTCTCAGTACACATCATAATATGATATCAATATGAAGTTGATTTAATATTAAATAATACATACAATTAAGTATCTTTTTGAACTAAAATAGGAATGTTCTAAAATTTTAGAATTAAGGTCATTTGAACTTAATTTCGAATTCCGTAACTGACGTTGTTGCTAAAACTAAAATCTACAAAATTAGTGCACCTTAGATAGTAATATGAATTCAAATTGTCTATGGTGCAGACTACACATGCATACTGAGCACTGTTCAACCGCGTTTATTAATGTCATGTTTCCATGATGTCGCCTAACCTAACATTTTAATTGATTGACTAATATTCTTTGGTTTTTATTTTAAAATAACTTTATTTTTTTCTGTACATAACTGATGTTTTCAACTTAACTAAAACATCACAAACTGCTGTGAAAATAACAAGTATGCTTCCAATAAGGTGTGAACTAAAATTAGGAACATTTTGACAGTTCATTAGACTAAAATGTGGTTATAGAATAGGGAATTGAACTAATTCGTGAATTATTTGGAGTAAGAACGTTCCTATTTCAGCATTATAGAATATCAACTTGGACTAATTGGAATAGAAACGCACCTATTTTAATCGGAACGTTCTTATAATTATCGGACGGATGTGGGCGATGTGGTACAAGGACACAAAATTTCATAGTATATCTGCCATAAGCAACACGTACAAAAATATCAAGATAAAATTTATAGCATACATTGTAAAGATGATTGACGCAAAAAAAGTTTCTAAACCAAGAGATAACTTTCATAACTTTCCACTATAACATAGTAGTACCTAAAGGATGGAAATTTTTTGAAAAAGATCTTTAAAAGATTTTTTACACTTCAAAAAGATCATTGTATACTACAGCAAATTCGATAAAGTTATTTAAGACAACAATACTTACAAGTTCCTCATCATCTGGAACCCTGGACAACAGATCCAGAACTTCATTATTGGGTATTGTGTGAGGTCTCAATATTTTACGGGCAAATTTATTTATACCTATGAAGAAAAACACCATTTTAGTTAGTATTAAACAGTGACACTGTAATAATGAATGCCAACATCAATCATACATAAAAAAGTGAATCTGTCAAATATTATAAATCAAATAAGAATACAAAAAATTGAAATGAAAATTAAACGAAAAAAAAATATTATATCAAGTTACTATGTAAAACAAATACTTAATGTAAAAGACATGTATGGGGTTGGAAGCTATGAGTGAACCCTCTCTGCCATAGTCTCTGCCTGATCCTAACATATTCCTGCCATTTTCAACATTGCTAACATCATAAATTATCAAGTGAGGTATTATGGACGTTCCTCAACGTCCATAATACTTTTTCATTAAAGGCTTGTCAATGTTATTTAACGTCATGATTTATAAAACACATTCTTTGGGAAATAATTTCAAAATAAGCATAGCAGAGGCATCTATGGACAATATTCTAAAACATTTTATAAATATGATGGTGTATGCAGTAATACACATAGTAGTAATACTAAAAATACAATGTGAATTTATCATCCTTTTTTGTGATGCTGTCATTTTTTATGTGAAAACAAAAAACTCCAGAGCACAATATTTCATTAATGTACATCTAGAAATTGTTAAGCACCGCTGAGAATCGAGCCAAGGGTTGTGTTCAGATTCAACACTCGACGTCGGGTGTCGGATGTACCCGAAATTGCAGATTATGGCGTTTTTCACACCAACCTCACTGAACGCTTTCGAGCGGCGTTTCAATATGAACGCAGCATTGGGTGTTTTAAATGTCAAATGTCATGTCTCTTTTTTTGGTTATATTTTCATCGAAAGACAACAATTGGGCAGTGGAGTAAATAATGCTCTCTGACCTTTTATTGGAAATTTTTGAATGATATTTTTATAAATTAACCTCTTTGTGAATGGAATGCATATTGTTACCACAGAAACGAATAGAAGTCATCATACCACAGATAAAATAGAAGTCATCAGAGCGTTTTTCACCTGACAATTTTACAGAGCATTTGGTGTTTACATTCAAAGTTCAATCTGAACACCACAGAGGGTCTTTCGAACGTCTGTTTCCGGTCATTATGAACGGCTTAGAGCGTCACTAAGTGCACTCAGCGCTGGATACTGCCATAAAAGTTCAAAGACTCACCATGCCATGGCAGTTGGCATTCATAAATATATCAAATTTTTATTGGCAAGGAATAGTGATCATTTTGAAAGAATTGTTGGTTTTGGACCAATGTCATGAAATTTTAATTTGATTAATGGATTTACTTAGAAGATAGATATTACCGACTCTTTGGAACGGTTCCAACCAAAGCGTAAATCCAATAATTTGTTTTTGTGTTACATTGACTTTTGCTGTCAGACACCGGCCTATTATAATAGTGCTTCTATTCTTTTCTATTATCATCGTTTTCGAATTTTCCGTAAGAGCCGAGTAACGAAAATACAACAGGCAACAATAACATCTCATATAGTTCAGCAATGAGATTCATCACACATTCTGAATGTAGTGTCTATTTAGGTGAGACGAGACTAGTGTGTGGGCATACAATCATGTGTACATCCTTCATAAGGTAATGCACACCCGCACACCTGTCGCTGGTTACCCAGGTGATGGTATGATTGATCATTGACAAATAAATAGATAATACAGTGGATGCATCTGCTTTAACTACATATTTTAACTTTTTATTGAGTGCGCCCTTGAGGTGGATACACAAAAATGGCGCTATAGAAATTATCCATTTATTATTATTATTATTATTATTTTATTTTAATTTTATTTTTCATCTCGTGCAACTAACAGCTGTACTATGTCAAATATAAATTTAACACGCATACAAAAACAAGTTGCCACATTCTGGAGACTTGACGATATTAATCGTCTCACAGATCCAAATTGAAAACATAATTAAGAACTGTGTCTTCACCGGGAATTGAACCCGGGACCTTTGGATCAACAGGCAGATACCTAACCAACTAGTAAAATTAAATTAAGCCCAAGAATAAAATTAAACAATTTTACAATGTAAAAAGTAGTATGTTATATTATTTATTAAAAAAAATTGTCACATTAAAAAAAGTGCACAATGACGGGTTTCATCCAACCAGCCATATTCATTTGGTGAAGTAAAGTGTGCAGTTGAAATGAGATCGCTAAGAAGAATCTGTAATAGAACGATGTATGACAGGGTCAGAAATGAGGACATAAGGAAAGAATGTAGGATAAAGAAAGATGTTATTAATAGAATGAAAGTGAACACATTGAGATGGTTTGGCCACATGGGGAGAATGAATGAGGAACGCCTGACAAAGAAAATATATATTGCGGACATGAATGGAATGAGAGGTCGGGGGCGCCCAAGGAAGGGATGGCACGTCCATGTGAACGGTATTTTGTAAGACGGAAATGTTAGAAGCGTGAACAACAGACGACCATGTATAAGACGATGTATGAATGTTGACGAGGCGATGAATGTATTTCAAGATAGAAGTAAGTGGCGTTCGGTTCTCTCTGCCTACCCCATGAGGGACATGGCATGATGGTATGTATGTATGTAAGTGTGTGCATGTAGCAATTTATGTAAGTAAAATATACTGAGACATAACACAAAAAAACAATAAGAAAATGGAGGGGAGCGGAGAGGAGGGAATAAGGAGACAGATTTAAGTGCTGTAAGAATGGAAAGGATTCTTCAGATTTCTATTGAAAGTGGGAAGTGTTGATGATACTCTATGTTGCGATGGGATGTGGTTCCAATGTCGGGCTGCTTGTATGGAGAAAGATTATTATTTGGTTGATTGTAAGGAATGGCAATCAATAAGCCCGCCAGTGTACAATATATTATGTTAAAAAGATAAATAAATGAACATGCTTACCCCATAACATGAGAAGATATCTGACAGGTATAAGGAATAAAACCAAGCTAGCAGCAAATAGTAAAATGATTGCCAACCAACTCAAGTATGGAACAGTAAAGTTGAATAAACTAGAAAAAACACACAATAATGATATACATTAATACCATAGATTTTTATTATAATATACCTAGATGTAGTACTCTGTGCAAAAAGTGAGTCATGGAATATCGCGAGTTTGACGTTTTGGTTGGCAACATATTTCAGTTTTCCTTACATTTCAACATATCCTAGATAAATGTTCTCTAAATAATTAATAATTAAAATGTTTTTTAGACAAATAAATCCGAAAACAATTCACATTAGTCGTTATTTTCTATAGAAAAACGATGTGGTCTGGAACCAAAACGTCAAAAATCCCCCCTGAAAAATGACTCACATTTGATTCATACAAAATTTGCTAACTACGACATCTAGTATATCATATGAAAACCTATGGTTAATACACAATGTTTTTATCATAGATTACACTTATAAATTTAATGATTTATGGTCAAATTTTAACCTCTGTTTGATCACAAGTACAAATAAATGCAGAAGTTATTTCATAGATTTAATACTGTGATGTATTTATTATGCACAAAGATAGGTATATAATATTAACATTTATATTTGCCATGACGTATTCAGCTGTAAGCTAATTAAAAAAACATTACTAAGTATATAAAAATTAAGTGGGAAAATGTCACACATAGATACAAGGTTCATTTGCAATTAAGATACATAAGAGAAAGGGAATCGTGGTTTCACTGGATTCACAAATCCAGGCCCACGAGCACGGCCGACCAGAGTACCAGCCATAACAGGCGAGCCACGTGGGCTTGCAACCATGTATGCGGGATTAAGGGGTCCCTTTATGACTCAAGTCACGCTCACCACTCACCCACCTATCTCCGACTGATACTCTACTCCCTTGCGCAACCAAATCCAATAGGATGCGGATAATGCTGCTTTTACCACCCTATCTAAAAGTTCTTTTAATAATACTTAACTATAGTCCGAGAGATAGCAAAGTTTTCGATGAATCATTTTTTAATAACTGGTTTTTTGATACTTCGTATATTATTGAATATAGGTACGAAAAAGGTAAGTCTGGCACTGAGGAGCGGTTGCATTTACCAGTGTGCATCCTGCTTATATGAGAAAATTGCAGATTTTAAAATTATATCGATATAATTTGCACTTGTTTTGTACCTTTAAAATCCGTTGAAAATAATTTCATTATTTAAAAAAAAATAATCGAAATATGTTGTACTTACTGTTACTGAAATATGTTAAAAAAAAAGAAGAAATTTTTTTTAAGAAATCTTCCCAGGTGTGCACTGAAGAAATCACAAGTTTCATTGTAATCAGATGGATGGTATAAGAGCACAAAAAGGACTTATTAGGATACAAATGATCTGCAATTTTGACGTATAGAAAGGGGATGCGTACTAAAACGCAACCACTCTTAGGTGCCAGACTTACCTTTTTCATACCTATATTCAATATGGAAGGAAATATCAAAAATCCAGCCATTAAAAAATGAATTGTTTTTTGACGTTGCTATCTCTTAGACAATTATGTTGAATTACTTTTTGACTTCTTCCCCTAGAGAAGCAATATATCCTATAGAATTCTGTACACTCTGTGTTACTTCCTGTATTGCTAGCAGTCTTTCCTTTAGTGACTTTTTCTCCTCCTGCAAAAACACATTTAAATTAATTATGATAATATTAAAATAGGTTCTCTAGTCCACGCTAGACTTTGCTATGATTTATTGCAAAAATATGTTGATAACATGTAAATATGACATGTTTTACAGATGGGTGGTGGCAGAGAGCTGGGTTAGTAATCCAGTGGTAGCGAATTTGAATCCTGCCATGACCGATTTCGTTCACCTTATAGCATAAGCATTTATGCTTAATTTAGGGAATGTTTGGGGATGTGCATGTAAATGTTACAAGAACATATTCATTCGTTAAAAAATAAAATATATGAATAACATGTTAAATAAATATGTTATAAAAATATCAACGGGTGTCAAATGTGTCACATGTTTTTATGATGAGTCATAACAAAGTCAATCTTGGACGAACTATATATATATATATATGTAAATACATTATGATTTTATTTTTATTTAAAAATACTTGAACTGAACTGTTACATACATGAACTGTAGTATCTGGGGAATATAATTAAGAACAATTTAAATCACATTCAGGGGGGCAAGTCTGGTTCAACCGGCGAAATCGAAACCCTCGTGACTACCCATATCATGGATATAATTATCATATGGAGTTCTATAACATCTAAAGATATTATAGAACTCCATATAATAATTATATCCATGATATGGGTAATCGTGAGGGTTTCGATTTCGCCGGTTGGACCAGACTTGCCCCCCAGATGGCTACATGCAAACATTCATCTGTTTGCATATGCGGAGAGAGAGAGAGAGAGAGAGAGAGTCAAATGACAGACATTTCTCTATTCCATTTAATTGGATGTAATGTATATTAATGTATTTAATTAATACAAAATGGAAAAAATTGCCTTATCCTGTTCAGGATCATCCTCGTCTTCCTCTGCTAATAGTTCTTCATCATCTATGGGCTGTTGCAAGTAACTATGTCCACCTGAAAGAGTAATATGGGATTATTTATAAGGGTAAATATTTATTTGTAAAAGAAATCAATTGTTACTATTCAATTTTAATAAATGTAAACTTCTATTGATATTGTATAATTACCAGTTAACCAAATAAAGAGCCAATTCCTTGCAAAGAGGAGCAACAGTGCCAATGGTCCCATCCACGGCTCAAAGTAGTAACAGATGAATATCCACCCGAGAAGAGCCACAAATGATCTCAGGCGAGATTCCCATTCGAAACACATTCTGAAATTGAAAGACAAAACATTTTACTAAACGGCGTATCAAGGATTTACAAAAGAAGATGAAATCGAAGAAAGAACAGTTAATAGTCGAACACATTGAGTTCTGGAAAGGGTTGAAAAAACTGTAAGTCTGAATCAGGATCCAACTTATATCTAACATTGTGATAATAACAACTGGGTATTTATTCATTTTTTAAACCGATTTCCACAATAATCTCTTCTTTCTATCTTTTGAATCTGTCATTGAATTTAAGTTTGTCAATCGCGCATACACACATTGTTACTCTCTCTCACCCACACTAAATCACACTATTAAATTTTGTTTTTAAATTAGAGTATACATAGTAAGTGAGAGGTAAGAAAAAGCAGAAATCCGGCGAACCAAGAGGCAGTGTGCAATACAAGGATAACTACTCGTTTGAAGTAGTGGATCAATTCATTTACCTGAGCTCCAGTCTGACCGAAAAAATGAAGATCCAGCTGAGATAAGAAAAAGAATTACGGCAGCTAACAAAACATATTTTTTATTGCTCCCGGTTTTTAAATCTCGCAGTGACCATCGTAAAACAAAAGTCACACTCTACAAGACCATAGTCAGAACAGTGTTGGCATATGGATGCTAGACATTGACCATAACGACGAAGATGTCTGAAATGCTGGACACCTTTGAAAGAAAGGTATTGTGTAGAATATGCGGCCCCGTGAAGGATTGCGATGAATGGCGCATTAGACGTAACGATGAGTTGTACAACATATACCAGACGAATGCCAACCTCACGGGTGCCGAAATGAATCATGACTGGACACCCAGGTGGGAGAAGAAGGGTAGGAAGACCAAGGCAGCGGTGGGAGGATAAGGTCAGAAAGAACTCAGCTTCTCCAGGAGAGGAGCTGGAAAGTGGCAGCAGAGGACAGGATGGGATGTAGGCGAAAGTTAACAAAAGATTTGGGCTGTAGCACCATCGAAGAAAAAGAAGTAGTAAGTAAGAGGTACCTATATGTTATTTTTGTATTTCTGTTTATTGTCTTATAATGTATGGGGGTTGTATTGTTTGATATATATAGTTTTGTTTTGTATTTTTACTTTTTAAATAAATCATGTTGTTTAAATCATTTTTGAATAAATCATGTTTATAAATCATGGTGTTATAAAGAATATTGAGGTACTGTCACGGAAACTGTATGAAATAGGATGAAATATTGTACAAAGATGTATTAATGTGATTGTGAAATATTCCACCTCGTTACAGGCTTAAGTCTAGTGAGGTGGATATATAAAATATGTAAAAAATGATATTGTAAATTATAATTAAAAAATAAATAAAAAAAAAAATTATAAGTGCTGTATGCTGTCATGATGATAAAAGAAACTAAAAAATTTATTAATACCACTGTGTGATAACTAAAGAACTTGTAGAGGATTTCAACAGGAAGAAACTGCCTCATGTTTGATGGAAATCAGAATGCTCTTGGAATGAGCCGGAATTAGTAAACAGTACCTACTATAAAAATTATCATTAATATAACTCACTGTAGAATTTTTCCAATTTCGATGAACCACATGATGATGGATTTGAGTCTCATGACGTTTCTTAGGAAGACTTGTCTCTTGAATTTGATCTCTGTGTGCATATATTTGTTCTCTCGAGGATTAAGGGCGCGTACGCAAGCTTTAACCTAAGAAAAACAAATTAGAAATATATTTATGTATATAGTATGTACTTCATATTTGATATTGGTATTTATTTATTTATTTATTTAATATTGCTTCTCGGGCAACTAACAGGTACTATGTCAAATATTAATTTAACATGCACCCAATAACAAGTTGCCACATTCTGGAGACTTACGATATTAATCGTCTCACAGATCCAGACTGAAAACACAATTAAAAACTGTGTCTCCACCGGGAATCGAACCCGGGACCTTTGGCTCAGCAGTCAGATATCTAACCAACTGAGCCACGAAGGCCGACAAATATACATTTATACAGGATATACTTCACAAGAACGAGCATAAATTCCTTTACATGCGCTCCTTGTAGCCACAAAGAGAAAATTCAGAGCTTTCAAGATCTTTCGTCAAAAATACACCATACTCCTGTTTTCATTTTCATTGTATTTCCTTACTACCAGCTCTCTTAGGCACTCTAAGTGCAGTGTCTGAAAGGTTTTATAGTTCTCCAGACTCTTCTTATGCTCTTCATGTGTTTATTCAAAGGGGTCATTTTTAGTCCTCATAAGCAGAACGGGTTGTGGTGGAGGAAGAACAATTGTAAATCAAAAATTTATTTGAAGCATGTTTCTACAATATTACCAGAACAAAAAATAAATAAAGCAGATGGTATTGCACCAGAACAAGATGTCTGTTATATTATATTCTTGATCAAGCTGTCATATCTATAATTCGTTTCATATGAATATACTAAATTGACTATGATTAAAACTTGATATTATGTACTTGTTGAAAAAAGTTTTTGACTAAGATGCAACATATCACTATAAATCAAAACTATACATTTAGATTTTACAATTTTTAATTGATTTCGTCGATAGCTATTTTGTTTTATCTGAACATTATCAAGACCATGTGGAATCTAAACAGTGTTTTGAATTGTACTAATTTATAATGCAATTCTAGCAAACAAAAAATCATTCATTACTAATGCAACATATTTTTTCAGTTATATAAACAAGCATGATCTGAGATCCTTCTGTGCCCATCACTTTTGTCTTTGCCTTGTTCATGTTCAGCCCAGCCTTGGATACCTCATTTATTTCAGTTATGGGATGGGATCTTGATTGAGAATGTCCAAGAGTATGTATGCTTGGGACAATTAATCCAAATTCTCAAAAATCAACAAAATCCCATCAACCTGAAACGGAAGGTATATGAGGCCTGTGTACTGCCAGTAGTGACTTATAGCTAGGAGACTGTGACTGACTATGACCCAGAAGAGTGTCAAAAAACTAAGGGTCACCCAAAGAGCCATGCTGGGATTAAGTCTGACAGACAGGGTGCAAAATGATGCCATCAGGCAAAGAATAAAAATGGTTGATGTCGTTCACTGCATTCTTACCCTGAAATGGAGATAGGCACCGTAGGCTAGGTAGACAGATGGCCAAGGATAATGTTAGCTTGGAGACTGCTAATGACAAAGATATGTGTTGGGAGACCACCAATGAGATGGAGGGATGACATCAGCCGTCATGCTGGTGTCAATTGGATGCTGAGAGCACAAGATAGAGTGGCTTGAAAGAAAATGGAGGAGGCCTTCGTCCAAGAAGCCTTCGTCAAATATTAATTTAACACACACCCAATAACAAATTGCCACACTCTGAAGACTTATGATATTTTTCGTCTTGCAGATCCAGATTGAAAATGCAATAAGGACTGTCTCCAACAGAAATTGAATTCAGGATTTTTGGCTCAGGAGTCAGATATCTAATTGACTAAGTAAGAAGGCCGAAAAACTACTTGTTGAGTAAGTTTTTGACAAAAGCAAAATATTCTCCCAATCCAGTACTTATTAGATATTTAATAAGTCTTACCGGATTCCAAATGACTGTCATTTCAAGAAGTATCTGCGGACAGTTGCCCTTGGCTCTCGCTCTCATCTTCTTGTCCTTGAGTGAGTACCATCTCTTGTCACCGTTCTTTATGTTCAACAGCGGTATCGACAACTTCCCCAAGAACTCAACTTTATGGTCGTGGTCTTCGTCGTACACGGTCACCTCCAGCACCGATGTTATGTCTTTTACATTACTGAAAATAAATTTTATATTATCATCTAATATGCAATTATTAACTTTATGATATATTTTTATAAATCGTTATTTTAGTTTTAGACAGTTTTAGAAATGACTTCCTCATAAGGTTCAAAGGGAATTTACTGTGCCAATGCAATAAGCAATTGGTTGATTGATTTTCTTATCTCTAAGTTATCTAAGCATAATCCTACTTTCGGGAATGGTGCGTATGGAGGACCTGTTCAGCACTGTTCAGGATAGGGAGAGATTACCCTCAGTGATCGTCGGGGGGATCTGACAGGGCACAGGATGAAGAAGAATCCTATTATATTGACATGTATGCTAGCAATTTTTATAAAAATCTTAATAAAAGTATTTTCATGGTATTTTTGTATTTACTGTGGGCACCGGCTTAGAATGGTGATTATTCCCTAAAATAAGCATAAATGCTTGTGCTATAGGTGAACGAAATCGGTCGAGGCAGGATTCAAACTCGCGACCACTGGATTACTAGCCCAGCGCGCTAACCGCTCTGCCATCGACCCATTGTTTTAGGATGTACCGTAAGAACCGGGTAATATATACAAGAGGCATAATACCATCTTACCTAGTTCAGTAATGAAGTTCTCCACCCATTCTGAATGTAGTGCCTTTTTAGGTGTGTCAATGCTAGTGTGTGGAGAAACACGCATGTGTCGTACTTCCTTTTATAAAGTAATATACACTCACACATCTGTAGCTGGTTACCCCACATTGTGGAATTATGTTGTGAAAATATCATGACTCCAGACAGGAAAATATCCAATGATTGTGTATATGTAACTATAAAATATTCGGTATAGTTATTGTAAAACAACTTGAAACAATCACATGGGTGCGCAGATAGCAAATTTGTGTCATTTTGCTTAATTGGTATATGTGCAAACCACCCCCCCTCCACGACATAAATGCTCAAGAAGTTTGGTGGCATATGTGCGAGTATGTATTTATATAAAGACTTACAATGTGAATATCTTCATCCAGTTTGGTTGTAAAGTTTTGTATTCTGTATGAGTTTGAAGGCGAGCGTTGACCAGCTCCAGCACACAGAAGGGGTCTGACTTTCCTCCGAGATCTGCCGCAGCCAGGCCCTTTGCTCCAAACACTTTGACGCAGAGCCAACCAACGCCTCCAGAACCAGTTTCGTTCCATGCGTCCAACCGATTCCATGCCTACGATAAAACAAAATGAACATTTCAAAGATCATTTAATATACAATAGACTGAAAAGAAGAGAGACCTTTTATTTTATATCTTAATAGATACGAAGAAGAAAAATATATTCGTTGTATTACATTATTTCTTTGGCAACAACAACATTGAAAAATTAAGCCTTACTGAGTTCCAATATTTATTTTTTTATTTAGGGCACAGCCACTTATAGTGGCGGAATTGTGCTAAGCAATTTAAATCTTACAACACAATTACCCAATGTTGGAAAGAGAAAGAAAGAAAAAAACAAAATTCCGAAAATCTCAAAAAGAACAAAAAAGGAGATCTAAATGAATGTATAAGGAATGAATGTAGACTGTCAGCTCAGGAAATTTAGCGGCACCCTCCAGGATATCCACGAAGCGAGTCCTGAGGCAGTGGAATGGTTGACAGAAATTGATCCAAGGCTGTAACACTCAGACGCTGCCCATATATACTATGGGTGAAGAGGATACAAGTACCAGAGCCACACGAAAAGTAAAGTAAGTATAAGGATGAATATTCTTCTCTTCTTTTTCTGGGTCACAATCCTAGGATTGGTCTGCACCAAACACTCGGTCTTTCCACTTATCTCTATCGTCCGCCAGTCTCTTCATCTCTTTGTAACTGCTACAGCGCACGTCACCGATTATCTGGTCTATATAGTTGTTTCTGGGGCGACCTCTACAGTTGCCCCCATCAATCTTTCCTTCGATGATGGTAGAAAGCAGGCCTGGGTGTCGGATGTTGTGGCCTATCCAAGTTGTTCTCTTTTGGGCAATTCTTTTCATAATTTGCCTTGTCTCTCCAACCCTACTTAGTACCTCGTCGTTGCTGATGTGTTCTGACCAGTGATGAATATTATGTACTTATTAAAGGACATATTCATTCTTTTTAAAAAAAATCATATTGTCAAATGAGGAAAGTGTATGTGCAAGAAATTCTAATTGAAATATGCTACTTTCAGCAAATGGTCAGGTGAGGGAATGGAATTCTCTGACATTGAACAAAGGCATATTTCATACATATTAATTATAATAAGTAATAAACACTTCCTTGCACCCTGTGCAAGTGACGAGTTTATTGCCATATGGCAATTTCTTCCAATTAACCAGTGTTTCCAGACCAGAGAAAAGCTGAGTTGACCGCCACGGTATAGTGGTAATTCCTTTGACTTTTGTGTTTGAATCGCAGCAGAGGAGAAATTTTTTTGAAAAAATTAGATAACGATTGTTAAAAATATGATCTTACAAATCTGTCGTGTATGTTTTTCAGTTCTCTCGGATTGTCTTGATAGTTGGTGAGGTC
Source organism: Molanna angustata (assembly GCA_963576475.1). NCBI lineage: Eukaryota > Metazoa > Arthropoda > Insecta > Trichoptera > Molannidae > Molanna > Molanna angustata. The sequence continues at coordinate 5,605,555 of OY754985.1, read as the reverse complement.
TGTGATGGTTTCCGCAGAAGTGGTGCCGCTGATGGTGAGAAGCAAAAAGACTTGACCGCTGCTGTCTTCCAGGTCTTGCCACATACTGTGGGTCTTCTCCCTCTCCAGTCGAGACAGGTCTATCACACACCTGAAAGAAGATAAAGGGAATTATTATTTAGTTGGACGAAGAATAGGAAGACATCAGATGTCATGGCTCCACAACATTCGTGAGTGGATCAGAGATGTTTTGGACTACAACAGAAAGAGATGTTTTCTAGATAGTGATTGTGAATGTTGTAGTCTAAGATATAGCAACGTCAGAAAACAACGTGTCTATATAAAATGAACTATAGATATTAATAGTCCGAGAGATAGCAACATTATCAATGAATCATTTTTTAATGCCTGGTTTTTTGATATTTCCTTCTTTATTGATTATAGGTATGAAAAAGGTAAGTCTGGCACCTGGGAGTGGTTGCGTTTACCAGTGCGCATCCACTTTGTATAGGTGAAAATTGCAAATTTTAGTATCATTTAGTATCATCCATCTGTTTACAATGAAATATAGTGATATTGGCAAACCCGGGAAGGTTTTTTGGAAGAAAAATTCAAAAAACTTATAAATATTAAAGTATAAAATTTCATAAAGATCCTCTTGTACAAAACACTCATCAAGCCGGTCTTCACGTATGCTTCTGAAACCTGGGTGATGACTAAGCAAACTGAAGGATCCATAGCGGCTTTTGAGAGAAGGATCCTTCGAACGATCTATGGGCCAATAAAAGAGAATAATGGTTGGCGTCGTCGATACAATAGGGAGCTATATGAGACCTATGAAGAGCCCGATGTGATCAGTTTCATCAGGATAGGGCGCATAAGATGGACTGGTCACATAATTTGAATGGACGACGACAACCCTAAAAAACGCCTCACACTCTCTGTGCCACAAGGTCCAATGAGACCAGAAAGACCAAGGACTTGATGGATGGACAATGTCGATGCCGATGCCTCCTCAGTAGATATTAGAAATTGGAGAACGAAGGCAACGGATAGACGGATAGAGGTGACTCCTGGATTCAACCAAGGCCCTCCCAGGGCTGTCAAGCTTATGATGACGACGACGATGATAAATATTTCACAAACGGATGGATTATATAAGTACAAATCATATTGAAATAATGTTAAATTCTGCAATTTTCACCTATAGAGGATTCGCACTGGTAGAGCGACCACTCCCAGGTGCCAAACTTACCTTAAGAGAATTGCGACATTGTCAAATTAATTTCTGTTGTACATTTGATGCAACTACCTAACTAGCGTTTAATAGAAAGATTTTTAAATAGTTGCTGCACGGGCTTTACACGGTGTACAATTAAACCTCTGGTCAATGGCTATGCAGTAGATTTTTATTAGACTGTTACGCTTTTTCATTTTTGAAGTTTATACATTCTTTAAACAAAAATGATTAAACTAACTTTTCCAGAACTTGAAAAAATCTTATCAGTTTTAAGTTAATGCACTATGAGATTGATATGAGGTTTATCGAATTTATAATTAGGGCTGTAAAGAGGACACAAACTTTCATTATGACTTGGAGAAGCTTAAGTGTTAATAGAATTGAACAGTGAGGATAAAGGAAGATACAATTGAATTCACCTTCCCAGAAAATCATCTTTAGATTGCTTGTCTCTGTCCCACAGTGTGATCTCTAGCAGCTGTTCCTGGTCATCGTAGAGATGCAAGTCAAATTGTTCCAACCAGCATGGATTTAGTGATCTCCATACCACCTTGCTTTTGTACTTTTCATTTCCTAACCTGAAATACAACAATAAATCAACAACGGAATGATTGTTTTAAATAAACAAAATAATCTTTTATAAATCTGATTTTGAAGACAAGATCCATTATTTCATTTTCAATGTTTTTATAATTTTTGCCAAACATCTTGAACGAGCTTCTGGTTGCCCAGAGCGCATATTTGTGTCTTTTTGCTTCGTTGGTTTACGTGCAAATCACCCCCCTTCTCGGCTAAAAGTTCAAGATATTTGGCATCAACTCTACTAGAACTATTTATTTTCTAAAGAACGAATGTGTCTTTTTGTTGTAAAACAATTTCAAATACATCCTAATATATTATTTCCTAAACTAAGAATAAATGCTTATACTATAGGTGAATGAAATCAGTCAAGGCAGGATTCAATCTAATCCATCAGATGGGTGGTGGATCCAGATTCAGTGATCGCGAGATCAAATCCTGCCATGATCAATTTCGTTCACCTATGAGGATGTATATGTACTTGTTTCAAGGATATTCATTCGTGTTTAAATAAAAATATTCCTACTCTTGCTTCCATATTTATATTATGATGCCTAAAGTTAGAATAACTTAAATTTTCTCATGAAACAATCCAATACTCAGTGCTGTGGCAGAGTGGTAAGTCTTTTGAATTGCGCTAGCATCCTTAGTTTGATTTCCAGCAGGGGAGTAATTTATATTTAAAATTATATTTCACACAATTATTATTTTCTCGAGTTGGAAACACTGTGAGTTAAAATAGTTTGGCAAACTTGCTTTTGTGGACTTAGTTGTAGAAAAATTTAATAAACATTCCACTAAATAATGCCTCTAAGTATGTAGTTCAAATAAATAATGTGTATGCTATACCTAAATTTGCAGTAGGGATCACTAGATCTTGTATCTTGGTCCATGGCTGTAAGTCCTTTAGCCTCCACCAGCACGATGGTAACCACGGAACTCCAGATTTGGCACTTGAGACGCTTGTTCACGTCGCATAACCTCGTATTGCGTTGGAAATACTAAAACAACGATAAATAACGTTGGTTAGAAAGTTACACAATATAATACTATACATATATAATAATGCAATAGCAGACCAATAATGAGTTACGTTAATGTCTAATGGAAATATAACACTTTTTACACAGTAAAAATATACACCAAATAGGTAACTAAAGAAATTATATTTATTGAATAATTTTTGATTGATATTCATTTTGTATCCTTCAATCCCCTCCTTCCATTCCTCGTTGCTTACATTTATTTTGAATTAATATTCCTTTTGTCTCCTTCAATCCCATCACAAATCGGGCGGTAGATCCTTCTGAGTACTTTCTTTTCAAAAGTTTCCAGGGCTCTTCCATCAGTTTTAGTAAATTTCCAGCATTCCAATACGAAGGATTTATTAAGTAAAGGAAAAAAAGGAAAACTACGGATGTGGACAAGAAGAGTACGGAGTACAGAGAGTGAATTTTAATGCGACAGATGGAGAATTATATTATTTAAAAAAATATATATTATATCGCATTGTTTTCCAATAAATATTATCGAGTATCTAACTAATGAAACATTTCATTCTATACAGAATATTTTAACGGTTGCAAAGTTACGGGATTATCGTTGAATGAGGAGCTGACTGTTCCATGGGACACAAATATTCCAAAAGACCACCAATACAAACTAAACAAATATAAGGAACTGGTAGATAAAACAGTTCAAAATGGCTTTAGCATGAATATACATATATGCTGTAGAGGTGGGGGTGAGAGGCCTGCCCGCAAAATCTTTATATTCCTACTTTAAAGACCTGGGTCTCCCTAGAGATAAAATAAAAGAACTTTTGGATAGGGTGGTAAAAGCAGCATTATCCGCATCCTATTGCATTTGGTTGCGCAGGGGAGTGGAGTATCAGTCGGAGATTGGTGAGTGAGTGGTGAGCGTGACTTGAGTCATAAAGGGACCCCTTAATCCCGCATACATGGTCGCATGCCCGTGTGACTCGCCTGTTCTGGCTGGTACTCTGGTCGCCAGTGCTCGTGGGCCTGGATTCACGAATTCAGTGAAACCACAAATGCCTTTCTCTTTTGTATCTTATGTCATCGAAACACAAGGTAAAATAATATTATTTTTTATTTCTGTGAATATTTCACAGTTTGTTACTGATTTAATACATCGACTGTCATTTTTTAATCACATATTACATTTGGTTAGGAGAATCATACGATAGATAAAATAAAAAATAAAATAAAATACATAAAAATAGGTTTGTTTCATAGAGGACATGATTTAAAATAATTGATAACTTTGTTATCACCCATACCATTATATATTCCATTGTATACATATCTGGAGAACATTTTAGTGAGAATTGGAGTTGTATAGTCAAGTGTGTTTGAGTCTGGATTGAACAAGGAAAAGCTAGATTATAATATTTACCTGTAGTGATTAGAGTAAAAACACCAATTTCATATCAATACATTTTGATTGGAAAAATACATATTTTAACAATCACTTTAACAATTTCGGGATTGCACAACATTGCATAAACTGGTGGATGCAAAGCAGGTTATATTATGAATGTAAGGTAATGATAGAATAATAAGAGTGGATGAATGTAAGGTTAATGAACTTAAATAACTAGATTTTTTAGACTGTTTGAACTTTTGATGCAATAAAAATACACACTTTAAAAATGCATTCAAGGATTGTCTAAATATAAAGATAAAAAAAATCTATGATCTGCCATATCAATGTGAAATAAAATGCATATTTGTATGAGAAAATGTATATAACACAAGTAAAATAACTTCTGTATGGGAAAGTTGAGTGATTAAATTCATATTGATATTGTATGACATGTGTCTCTATAGACAAGGTTATTTTTTTACTCTCCACTTCTATCTTCCTAAAGGGGTAGGTAGTAAGAACCGAACACTGCATTCTTCTATCTTGACACATATACATCGCCTTATTAACATTGATCAATACATTGTCTCATACATGTTGATCTTGCTAGTAATGCAATTTTTTTACATCAATTTATAAACGGTATCATGTTGAAAGTGCATACTATGATTTTTGTGACAATGCTTTTGTGTGTATGGTGTATTGTGAAAACTTTTGTCCTCTGGGAATCTAATATTTGTTTAAGAATCTAAAAGAAATCTAATGCAATTAGAGATTGTCAACCTTTCAAGAAGAAAAAATGTACACTTACTAGGTACTTACTATATAGTGGAGAGTGATGAAGTGTTAGCCACAACCCAATCGTTTTCACTTGTGCTACTCGATCATGCTCTTATAAAAATACTCACTCTTATTTAAACACCACACACACACACACACACATATACTAGAGAGAGAGAGAGAGAGAGAGAGAGAGAGAGAGAGAGAGAGAGAGAGAGAGAGAGAGATATACTCATTTTGTAAAATAGAATTGTCTCTTTGCAAAACAAGGCAAGACTGGCCACCGGTAATATGTGCTATTTTCGTCTGATAAAGCACATGAGATCCAAACTGTTAACAACGAAGAAAACAAAAATCCCGTTATACAAAACTCTTGCGAAAATAGTGTCTTGATATTTGAAAGGAAGATCCTGAGAATGATTTTTGGCCCAGTAAACGATAATGAACTTTGAAGGATGCAACATAATCACGAACTACAGGTATTATATGACGAACTCAACATTGTATAATAATTCATACGTAGTACAAAACCGTGAAGTGGGGATGGGCGAGCCACGTGGCTAGATACTCCAAAGACAGATGGCAAAGGATAGTGTTGGATTGACCGAGAATGACAAGTCAGAGGTGTTGGAAGACCGCCAATGAGATGGAGAGATGACATCAGCCGTCATGCTGGTGTCAATTGGTTGCTCAGAGCACAAGATAGAGTAGCGTGGTAGGAGATGGAGGAGGCCTTCGTCCAGGAGTGGACGGGATTAGGCTGAGAAGAAGAAGAAGAAGAAGTACAAAACCACGTACTACAAAAGTATGTAGACTGCAGTGGTCGAGACATGTCAGCCGGAAGAATGATGATCGAATCCCCAAAAAGATTTTCAACACCAATCCAGAGGGCAGAAGAAGTAGAGGCAGGCCCAAGTTAAGATGGCTGGAGGATGACACAGAAGACGACATAAGGACGAATGGAATAACAAACTGGAGGAGAGTGGCCGAGAACAGGGACGGCTGGAGAAGAATTAAGGAGGAGCAGTGCCGGATAAACGTGTTTTTGCGCCCGTAGCAATATATTTGAAACAGTCTCCCCCCCCTCTCTCCCAATTTTTTTGGATTTTTGAGAGAGAACGAATGATTGAAAGAGATAGGTAAGATATTAGCACTAAGCGGGATTTTTTACATACACACCATCACGCCGAGCCTCTTTCCGGGTACGCAAAGAGAATCGAGCGCCATACCTGCGAATTTTTGATTTATATATTTAACATTTTAGAATTTTAAGCGCCCTTTTTAAGACTACCGCCCTGAATGATGTTCCTGATTGTTCTATGATTTATCCGGGCCTGAGGAGGAGGCCAGGGCCCACACAGGGCTGAAGCGCCGATGATAATGAAAAGAGTGACATCTAGAGAGGAAAATTGAATAAATTTGGATTATTTTTATAGCGCCGTTTTTGTGATAACCTCACCTCAAGGGCGCTTTGAATATATTAGGGGTTTTTGTAAGACTCGCGGAAGAAGTGAGTTTTTAGGTGTTTCCTGAATAGTGCTAAGTTGTCGATTTGCCTTAGTTCAGGTGGTGGAACTAGGTTCGTCATCCGTGAAAGAGATGATGTTGTCATCTCTTTCACGGATGTCTTCGTTGTTTAGACATTAGAATGATAAAATTGAAGATAAAAATAATACATGTCATATTATAAAATGTAATTTATTAGTAAATGTTTTTATACAACACTTACAATGTGCTGATGACGTGAATTTTACAATGACATAAAAATGTTGTAAGATTCAAACGACTGGTAATTATACAAGAGTTTCAAGTACCTACATCTAAAGACAAAATTTCGGGTAGGTGACGATCAGCCTTCGTTGCTCAGTTGGTTAGATATCCAGAGCCAAAGGTCTCGGGTTCGATTCCCGGTGGAAACACAGTTTTTTATTATTGTATTTTCAGACTGGATATGTGAGACGATTAATATCAATGTAACAACTTGTTATTGAGTGTATCAGCGCTGGAAAGGGGGTTTAATGCGCCAGCGCCCAGGGGCGGATCTCTGATTGGTTTTTCATGTACAATAATGCATTAATTAATTGTAATTCCATTAGTGTCCGACCGAACTTTCTGTCATCTGCAAAAAACTGAGAAGTTTTCTATTCATCTGCTAAAAACTGATAAATTTTCTATAATCTACCAAAAACAGAGAAGTTTTCTATCATATGCTAATGACAGAAGTTTACATAATATGCTAAAAACAGTAATAACTGAATAATTTGCATTAAAAACGATTAAAATGAGTTTGAAAAGTATGGACAGAAGAATAAAGAAATGTATGATTTATACAAATTCTTTACGAATACTGAATACATCATTTGATTTTTTTGCAGGCTTTTAGTAAAAAAAAAACAATTATACGATAGCAATTTGATGATTTCATATTTCTAGAAAAGTTATCGTTCTAAATTAGTATTCCAAAAAAATGAAAACGTTCTAAGTAAGTTATCCTTAAAACATCACCCGTGATAATTAAACTAAAAAATTATGTTTAAAAAACGCATATACGGAACTTAACACCGTAACCAAAGCGCGGAGATATTAACTAAAGACTGATTTAAAAAAGTACGAGATGACAACAAAACACACGTGGCGCTAACGGTAGTGTGAATGACCTCGAATTAAATAAATCAGCTGAATCCATTGATCAATAAATACATTACTCTAATTCAAGTGACCCGTTTGAGACAACAACTCAACTCAACTTTATGGCCGTTCATCAATTTATGATACAGTACAGATACACACATATATTATAATGTAATCAGTGGACTGCTACATTCAAATACACAACAGTTCGTTATTGAACATCGCCATGTTTACTGCGCGCTTAGCACGTTCTTCCATGATAATATGGACAATCCTAATATACTTTCCCGCCGAAACTAGGTTCGTCATGCCTCCGGGGCTGTACGAGAAACACAGAAAAGAACTCATCCAGGAGGAGATGACCGCGATGCTCGGGGGCAACATACAACTGACTGAAAAGGAGGAGTTGGCCAACAACATACTGATGATGGCGAAATACAAAGAGGTCGACAGCGGATTCGCGGACGAGTCCAAGTTCAACCCGGCCTCGCACTTCTTCCTGAGGAAGGCCAACATAGAGAAGTCTTCGGTGTTCAAGATAATCAGAATGATGCCCAAGGGGGCGGCCCTACACGTGCACGACACTTCCATGATCGGAACGGACTACCTCCTCAACAACATCACCTACAGAGACAACCTGTACTTGTGCGACGAAGGAGACGAGTGGAAGTTGATCTTTTCGGCAGCGACTCCTACGACGGACTCCTGCGGATGGAAACTCCTCAAAGATGTTCGAGCCAGTCACCCGAACGTCACGGAGTTCGACGCTGGCCTCGGGAAGCGCATGACCCTCTTCGTCGACGATCCGATCGCGACGTACAAGAACAACTATCAAGCGTGGGACAAGTTCATCAAACTGTTTCAGTTCATAACGCCAATGCTGACGTACAGACCGGTCTGGGAGGACTATCACTACGAGGCGCTGCGGCAGTACAGGGAAGATAACATATTCTACGTCGAGATTCGATCCACTTTCCCGACCCTTTACGACCTGGACGGGAAAACATACGGCCCCGTCGAGAGAGCGAGGATCTACAAGACGGTCAACGACAAGTTCGTAGCTGACTATCCTGATACGTTCGGGTCCCGGCTGATCTACGCCCCAGCGAGGTTTGTCAAGATCCAGACGGTGACGGAGTACATCAAGATTCTCAAGGAACTCAAGAGGGAGTTAGGAGACTCCGTCGCCGGGTTCGATTTGGTAGGACAGGAGGACACAGGGAAACCGCTGAAGGAGTTCATTCACGAACTGTCCGCCATTCCTTCTAGCATCAACGTCTTTTACCACGCCGGGGAAACAAATTGGTTCGGAACCACGACGGATTATAACTTGTTCGACGCTGTTTTGTTGGGTGCTAAGAGGCTGGGTCACGCGTACGCCCTCACGAAGCACCCGTTGATAAGTGAAGTGGTCAAAAACGAAGGTATCGCAGTGGAAGTGAATCCTATCTCCAACCAGGTGCTGATGCTGGTCGGAGACATAAGGAATCATCCGGCCAGCGTTATGATATCGCAGAACTTTCCTCTCGTGGTCTCTAGCGACGATCCCGGACTGTGGGGGGCTCTGCCCCTATCCCACGACCTGTACGAGATGTTTGTGGGAATGGCCAGCAGACATTCGGACCTGAGGCTCTTGAAGCAGTTGGCCTACAACTCCATCGAGTTCTCGAGCATGAAGAAGATCGAGAAAGCAGAGGCCTTTTACAGATTTGACAATTTGTGGGACAAGTTTATAAATAATATTATTAAATATCCAGAGGCTGTCAAAAGTTGAGGTATTTCATAATGTTACATTATTTGATGAAAAATTATCGATTATTCATTAGTACCTAAATGCCAATTTTTATGAACCTAAAATTTTTATGAAATTATGAGAAACTCGGGTGACTTTTAGTGAAATAATTTGTTTAATCTTAACAGAGGCGAGAACGAAATTGGATAATACATAGTGAAATATAATAAAATTTATTAATTTGTGTATATATTTAAATTGAGTAGTTTTTGCAAATAACGAAGACAATACTCAACTTTTAATGAATATGTTTAATTTTGTTTTTAATAAACATTTTGATGAAATAATCGGATGTCAATTATTTTTATAATTGAATATTCCATAATTTGATTAATTGAAATTTAATTAGATTATGAAATATTATGATCAATAACAGGTTCACGGATGAATGAATGCATGAATCGCCCATTCTCTTTCTGATTATTTATACTTCGTTATATCAAATAACACATTTGTGATAATTTCTAAATCAGTCGTATCAAATAACTCATTTGTGGGTATTTATAACCCGGTCGTATCAAATAACACATTTGTGGCCATTTATAAATCGATCGTATCAAATAACACATTTGTGATAATTTCTAAACCGATCGTATAAAATAACTCATTTGTGGTCATTTATAACACGGTAGTATCAAATAACACATTTGTGGCCATTTATAAATCGATCGTATCAAATAACACATTTGTGATAATTTCTAAACCGATCGTATTAGGCCTCGCTCACATTGGATGCGTTTTCGTACGAATTTCGCTCGTGCGTAAACGTACGTAAATGCAAGAACGAACCCGATACTTGATGTACTATGAGAGTGCTCACACTGGATGCGAGTTGGTCGTACGTGATCGTACGTAGTCGTACTGTGGTCGTACGTATACGCACGAATTGTTACGACGTCTGAGTTCGCTCATGGACATGCTCACATTGGATACGTTTACGTACGAAATTCAGTCGTCCGAATACGTACGAAAACGTCGAAAACGTCGAAAACGCACGAATAATCCCGTTCCTTTGAGCACTATGAGAGTGCTCACACTGGGTGCGAGTTAGTCGTACGTTGACGTGCGTATAGTTACGACATACGAATTCGATCCAAACTTGTTTGGATATTTTGCTCCGTTCGTACTTTGATTACACATAAATGGATACAGAAAATTTTGTTTTTGGACACAAATGTTTATGAGATTTCTGATTACGTTATGAAATTTGATCCGAATTCAAATAACTAAATATTTTTTTATGACTTGGTATTTTTATCTTTGTAAACTGTTATTTTAAATTTCTCTTCATGTGTTGTTACCTGTTTTTTTTATAATTTGCTTACCCCAAGGTTTTGTGCTATGTGAAGAGAATAATATGTTATTATAAAATGTTATAAACAAGATAATTTTGTCTATATATATATATATATATATATATATATATATATATATATATATATATATATATATATATATATATATATATATATATATATATATATATATATATATATATATATATATTACAATTGTCGGCCTTCGTGGCTCAGTTGGTTGGGTATCTGACTGCTGATCCAAAGGTCCCGGGTTCGATTCCCGGTGGAGGCACAGTTTTTAATTGTGTTTTAAGTCTGGATCTGTGAGACGACTAATATCGTAAGTCTCCAGAATGTGCCAACTTGTTATTGGGTGCGTGTTAAATAAATATTTGACATAGTATCTGTTAGTTGCCCGAGAAGAAATATTAAATAAATGAATAAATAAATAAATGGGAATAAAATAAGATGGGTCGATGGCAGAGCGATTAGCGTGCTGGGCTAGTAATCCAGTGGTCGCGAGTTCGAATCCTACCTCAACCGATTTCGTTCACCTAAAGCACAAGGATTTATTTTCTTATTTTAGGGAACGTAGGAAGATGTATATGTACTTGTTTAACAAGGACATATTCATTTTTATCTAAAAAAAAAAATTGGCTAACCCACAGAGAGGCTGTGCCTTGTGGTATTTTTGTATGCACGGTAGCTTTGTTGTGATTGATATTATGTTTATGTGTATTGTTTGTTTGTTTGTTATCCGTGTACCAAATCTTAAATAAATAAAATTGTATGACCAGCATCGTACGTCGACGTACGATCAAATTCGTATCAAAAATCGGAGATAGCCGTATCTAGTGCGCGCACTCGACCAGTATCGTACGTATACGTACGATGCGAATTCGTATCCAATGTGAGCAAGCCAGTGCGCGCACTCGATTCGTACGACCAGCATCGTACGTTTACGTACGACCAAATTCGTATCCAATGTGAGCGGGCCCTAAAATAACTCATTTGTGGTCTTTTGTAAGCCGGTAGTATCAAATAACTCATTTGTGGCCATTTATAAATCGATCGTATCAAATAACACATTTACGATAATTTATTAACCGGTCGTATCAAATAACTCATTTATTTTATTCGTTTATAACCCGGTTATATCAAATAACTCATTTGTGGCCATTTATAAATCGATCGTATCATATTACACATTTGTGATAATTTCTAAACCGATCGTATAAAATAACTCATTTGTGGTCTTTTGTAAGCCGGTAGTATCAAATAACTCATTTGTGGCCATTTATAAATCGATCGTATCAAATAACACATTTACGATAACTTCTAAACCGGTCGTATCAAATAACTCATTTATTTTGGTCGTTTATAACCCGGTAATATCAAATAACGCATTTGTGATAATTTCTGAACCAGTCGTATCAAATACCTAACTAATTTGTGGTCATTTATAACCCGGTCGTATCAAATAACGCATTTGTGGTCATTTCTTAACCGGTCGTATCAAACAAATCAAAGTAAATTTTAATAATAAAATTGTTTAGAAAATATCATAATTTTATTAACAAAAATAATAATAAAATTATGTAGTACAGTAGTGTAGTTAAGTTGCTGATATTGTTTTTTTGTATATAAGTGAAACATGGGTATCTTCATAACTTAGTACAAATGAGAACTATAAGACAATCAAATCGTGTGAATTAATTTGTTCCGATCATGAAAACCTCGTTTGGACAAAGACACAAACACACTTGACAGCTCCACATATCTTTAACCAGTTGGATAGTAGTATTAAATAATTGACTACAACTAGATCCTTCAAGGCTGCACTGATAAACTGGATAAAGATATCAGGTAGGCACTATAAGGAGGTGGTTATCCGCCCGTTACTTCTGACCCGGCACATGCCACTATTTATATTCACATTTTTTTGTTTCTGTCAATACTATTTGTATTACCTTTTATCAATATTTTAAACAATTGATTATTTTTGTGCAAGTATTTGTATCATTCATTTTTCATGTTTTTTTGTTTAGTCTTCTTTTATAACATGCGAAAATATGAAAATAACAGCTGAATAAAGATACTTAACTGTGTAAAATAACAGTCCCAGAACAGGGTTTGGTAATTATTTACAAGAGCTGTCCCTCGCCGATCGTAATAATTTTTATATCAATAGATAGATAAACGCGTATATATTACGGGAAAAATAATAACTTTTGGCGGTGAAGCTTTAAAAAAATTAAAAAAATAAAATAAACTTACGAAAAATATATGGAACTTCTATGACGATTTGTTAGTTTTCTAACACAATTTAAACTTTCGAAAGTCACCGATAGGCGGCAATTCTGCCTCCAAACCTCTAGCGCTTTGAAAACAAATTACGAACAATGATAAAATTGCAATTTTCACATTCACACCCGTGGAATATATTATATTCCATTAAAATTATTGTAATCACATATTAATATAACGATATTCTTATATTCAAAACATGATTTTTAAGTAAAAATTAAGCACCAATATAAAAAAATAACACGCATTATCTAACTGAACAACACCAGGAAATATAAAAAGCATAGATACCATACGTCATTCTATTTTATTTTTCCAAAGATATATTTTCGTGATTATTGCCAACACAAAAAATAACAAGTTTGAAAATGAGTAGGTAGATACCTACAAAATATCTTGAGCCGTTTCGCTGAGAAGGAGGCTATTTGCACGTATACCAAAGACGCAAATAAACACAAATTGGCGCTCTGCGCACCTGTAAACCATGTTAAAATGCAACAAGTTCGCTCACGTGAGTCGCAATATTGTCTACATACTAACCTAACCAACCTATTTGAAACAAAAGTTTGGTTAAAATAGGTTGGTTAGGTTAGTATGTAGACAACTCTGCGACTCGCGTGAGCGAGTTGCATTACTGATTGAATCAATAAATGTTGTAGAGAAATACCACTATCATTAAATTTATCCTAATTGAAAAACGTTGAAATGATGTTCACACGTTATATTATTATTTTTAATGATTTTGTAATACAGTATATAATGCAACTCGCTCACGCGAGTCGCTATATTGTCTACATACTAACCTAACCAACCTATTTTAATCAAATGTTTGGTTAAAATAGGTTGGTTAGGTTAGTATGTAGACAATATAGCGACTCGCGCGAGCGAGTTGCTTTACTGATTGAGTCAATAAATGTTGTAGAGAAATAGCACTATCATTAAATTTACCCTAATTGAAAAACGTTGAAATGACGTTCACACGTTATATTATTATTTTTATTGATTTTATAATACAGTATATAATGCAACTCGCTCACGCGAGTCGCAATATTGTCTACATACTAACCTAACCAACCTATTTGAACCAAAAGTTTGGTTAAAATAGGTTGGTTAGGTTAGTATGTAGACAACTTTGCGACTCGCGTGAGCGAGTTGCATTACTGATTGAGTCAATAAATGTTGTAGAGAAATACCACTATCATTCAATTTACCCTATTTGAAAAACGTTGAAATTACGTTCACACGTTATATTATTATTTTTATTGATTTTATAATACAGTATATAATGCAACTCGCTCACGCGAGTCGCAATATTGTCTACATACTAACCTAACCAACCTATTTTAACCAATAGTTTGGTTAAAATAGGTTGGTTAGGTTAGTATGTAGACAATATTGCGACTCGCGTGAGCGAGTTGCATTACTGATTGAGTCAATAAATGTTGTAGTGAAATACCACTATCATTAAATTTAACCTAATTGAAAAACCTTGAAATGATGTTCACACGTTATATTATTATTTTTATTGATTTTATAATACAGTATATAATGCAACTCGCTCACGCGAGTCGCAATATTGTCTACATACTAACCTAACCAACCTATTTTAATCAAAATTAAAGTAGGTTAAAAAAGGTTAATTAGGTTTGTAACGTATAGTAACAATATTTTTTTATTCTATGAATGCGTTTATTTTAACAATATTTTTTCAAAACTGTATCCAAGTATTATGTGTTTCTGATAGAAATACCCGGTTTATAGATTCTACAGTAAATTCGCTACTGTTAAGTTGGTTTATTATCATGTTTTTAAATAACATATTCTATATTGTGAATATATGTACCTACTCGTTCTATTAATGAATTTAGAATTCCGATTATGGCAACATTTTAAATGAAAAATACGAACATTTCTTAGCTTTTCATTGGAGGGAAATATCTAGATTTTCAGAAAGCCGTCCATTTTTGTCGTTCAATCGGAATAATTGTAATTACTTATTTTATGTTAATTTTGTGTGTTTTCGGTATCGTTTTTACGCGTGTGATTGTGTGGAAATTGTGATTTAAATATTATTTACAGTTAAAAATAATGCCGTGTGAAGTTTGTAACATTAGTGATCGCGACGCCATCAGAATGGACACGACCAAGTCCTCGATTTTTAAATTGAGCATGGTGTTTTAAAAGATTCAACACCATGCGAAAAATGTAAGATGTTTTTTTGTGTAAATATATTTCATTGGAATCCTTATTCAAAATGGCATCAAAAATTTTTCACGAAATGAAAATGTGAGTGTTAATAAAATATGTTATAATCGTATTTTTTTTTTAATTATTGCTTCTTCAACTCTAGCGGTGAGTTTCGAAAACTTGAGTAGAGTCAGGAAACCAACCATTTTTATAATTAATTCTGATTTTTTTTCATAGATTTTTCGCAATTTTATTTTATTTTATTTAAATATTTTAAAGCCTCACCGCCAAAAGTTATTATTTTTCCCGTAATATATACGCGTTTATCTATCTATTGATATAAAAATTATTACGATCGGCGAGGGACAGCTCTTGTAAATAATTACCT
Source organism: Molanna angustata (assembly GCA_963576475.1). NCBI lineage: Eukaryota > Metazoa > Arthropoda > Insecta > Trichoptera > Molannidae > Molanna > Molanna angustata. The sequence continues at coordinate 5,589,986 of OY754985.1, read as the reverse complement.
TATTATTATATTTTTTTGTTTTTCATGTTTTTGTTTTGAATATTTTTTTTGTTTGTTTTTATATAAATACTGAGTGGTCTCTGTGGTGTATTTTTTCTGTAAGTTTTCTTTTCTTATAAAATTTATTTTCTTATTTTTTTTTTACGCGGCGCTGGCCGATTTACTAATGATATTAATAACAATTAAGCACTACAAATAATAGCACTCAATTATTATTATTACCATTATACACTTCCTCAAAAGAATAAGCAGATCAATGCGTAAATTGTAATTTATTTAATAGAGCAAAATAAAATGCAACAAACGCATCATCAAGCTTTCAATTGGGAATAGTTCACCCATCCAGATACTTAACATATCAAAGGATTAGGCTCTGAGGAGGTCTCTATACTACCTAACAACCCTACTGATTCCCGAATATTAACGTTTAAAAAATCTTTAACGATTCTACATGTATTCATAATTACCGTTTTTTGCATTTTTATTTAAATTTTTCGATAAATCTATAATTTCTAAATTACGGATTAACGATTTTGGAATAATATATTAAAAATAATATATTAAATAATAAATTAATAATATATTAAATAATATATTAAATATGTAAATATATTATTATTATAATTATTACTATTATTATAATATTTGTTTTGTGTAATAATAATAATAATAAATAAATAAATAGTAAATAATTATATAAATAATATGAACTGGATTGCATCAAAGGTGTTAAATATTGATAATTATTTATAATATACATTTTTTATATAAGAAATACCTATTTGTATTTTTTTTCAAATACTTAGTGGGTCCTTGAAACGAGTGATTCAAGATCAAATATCCTGCATATGCATGACACTCTTGTTTCAATATTTTTTTAGTAATATTACATAAGTTAGTCTCTGTTGATATATAAAATAATAGAATATAATATTTCAGTCTAAAGTTACTAACATACACATGAGAGGCACCGGCGTAGAATTGTGCTTCCACTTTTTTGAATTGTTATCGTTTTCGGGTGACCCAGAAGAGCCCGGTAATCAAAATAAAAAAGGTAATTATTTACAAAACACAAAATTAATTTTCGATATTTCATAGAATTTTCATTAACTTCAGATTTTTGCCGCGTGTTTCTATACTAACAATTAGTTTGAATATTCGCCCATAAATGTCAAAAAAGCAACTATTTACATGTATTTCTTCATACATTTTCGTAATGTATTTTTTTTTTAATTTTTCTAGGCGTTTCCCGGGAAAATTAATATTTTTCCCGTAATCTGTATATTATTGTCTATCTATAGACAAAAAATCAGCAAAATTGAAGACTTATACCACTTGTAAATAATTACCAAAAAAAACTGTAAAATGGTTTAATTTTTGTATACGTGTAGATTTATATTGATTGTTGAATAACTAGGTATTTATTTGCAGTGTACGAGAGGAGCTTCCACTCACAAACTGTGAAGTGTAAAAAAATATAACCAAATATAAATTTTATAAACTAATAAACAGTTTAAAAAATGTAACAAGCAACAATAACATCTCACAAAAGTATTCAGCAATGAGGCTCACCCCACATTCTGAATGTAATGTCTCTTTAGGTATGACGATACTTGTGTTGGGTATACCTACACGACGCATGTTTCCTTTTATAAAGCAGTTCATACCATTCGCTGGTACCCCACATTGTGGAAAATGCCGTGATGGTATGAATGAAAAAAAAAAACGATTGTACATTATTATTGAATTATACAGATAATAATACTTTAATTTTAGTTCTAGGAATTGATACAATAAAATAATACACAGAACATACAAGCTTTTATTTAAATCATGTAGATATCCTTTTCTAATAAAAAAAACATTGAAATTGGACAACTTGATAAAACATATAATTGCTGAACAAACCTAATACACAAAAAAATCAAGTCGAATTTATCTTCTTCTTTTTTGAATTTATAAGCTCAACTTTTACTGAACTGAAGCTACCTAAAACTGCTGATAGAAACCTTCGGCTTGGGGAAAACTTTCAGTTTAACTTTGGCCGAAGCCGAAGCCGATGATTCGGTCGGACACTATCAGAAATAGATTATAGAAGTTATAGAAATGTTTGAAATATAATATGATAAATACCCTGTGGACCATGTCTCCTTTCTCCTTTAGCTTAGGAAACTTGTGACCCAGTTTCTCCAAAATCTCATATGGATACGCGTGTAGATGATGGCTTCTCGATACAATATCGTCCTGTCCAGTCGTCAATCCGCCGCTTGCGGTATCTTCAACAGCTTCCAATTCAATTCCCTCGCCGGATCTGGTTTAGTTTCATAACAAAATAAAACCACGATAGTCAAAATGTGCAATATACTATACCATAACCTCAATACTAGCTGAAAGTTTCGTAATTTGTAACTAAGAACCTTTTAAATCTGAACGCGACTATAAAAATGGAATGTTGGTCTTGAGCATTCTGTGTATTTGGTAAATTTCATTTTGAGTCGATTAATTGCCTATAAATTATAATAGCATATTAATTGTCTCATAACAGAAACAAAGTTTACTAAGTTTATTATATTTGCCTTGGTTTAATCTTACTCATTTAAGTATGTAATATCCGATCAACATTGAGTTAGATTTTCTTGTAAAAACTATTTCCTGAATCCAACCGTAATCTTGCACTAGGAACCATTTAAATTTGAGCATGACTATCTAATGCTTTTGTTGAATTTCGTTTGATCGTAATATTCGATCAAGTTATCTTTATTTGTATATGTATGAGTTGATTCTAAGTCAGATCGGAATATTCGATCAAATTTTCTAAACCTTAATCAGAGGTGATTCTGTTTGCAATTGTAATACGTACATATGTCCTATCGTATAAAATCCGTCTACGTTAAAACATGATTAATTTAGTAATACTAATGTCTTTTTTGATCTTGATCAGTTGTAAAATTAGGTCAATTTTCTGAATCCTATTTTGAGTTGATTCTGAGTTCTATTGGAATATTGAATCATTTTATCCTAATCTTGTTTTGATTCGATTCTGAGTACTATCATTATATTTACGTGTTTAACATTTCTTGATTGTGGTACCTACTCGTTTAATAAATGTGAAGATTTGATGACACCAAAAAGCATTAATTCCATAATATTTGAAAAAAAAAATCGTGCAATGTAATCAGGTATTAAAAATAGCAATAAATAAAATATATTGAAACAAATGACGTAGTTTTAATAATATTTATTATGATGCACTCAAATGTAAATAAAATTGAGATAAATCAACTTTCCCAGCCAATTAAATTGATATGTGACACAAAATGATAAGGTTTTGCGCAAATCGAGTTGGGGAACGTGCGTCGAAATGAAAAATAATACTTATTATTTCCTTAATTGAGTAAGATTCTGATGCAGAAATTCTAACTAGATTCAAGAGTTTTATTTAATTGCAGACAGGTGGCGAATCAGCTTCATCAGCTGTTCAGCAGACGCGTTATTGCAGCTATTGAATTGATATCAGAACCGTTTTAAGATTGAGTAAATTGTATTTATAAACTTTATAGCTAATTTTGAATTCAGATTTGATAGTTCGTGTGCATTCATGACACAGAACACGTTACTTGATTCCTAAACCATTTTAATGTTTTCAAAAACGAACTTTCAACATAATATGATCCTTGTATGTATGTGAAAAGTTTCATTACCAAGCTATTTGATTGTATAAACGCATGAGGGAACTTTACTTGATCTGTTTATATATTGTTTTATTTTCTAACTAAATTGTTTCCATAATTGCATAAAATAAAATATATCTTCATTATTCATTTAAAAATTAATAATGATAATGCTTTAAGAAACTATTGATTAACGATAAAAGGAGACTTACTTTTTACTAACAGCAGACACATCAGAAATAGCTCCATCGTCTTCGCATTTCTGTGGTTCGCCATCCAAAATACCATCAGCGAACGAATCATCGCTGTCAAATACCTCACTATTATGTGACAATTTCCTCTCCCTACCTCCATGGGCGATCTTTTCTTCGTCCTCCATCGGAAACAGTTCTTTTTTGAGAAGGCTGATCTCGCTCTTTGACAGCTTTAACGGATGCTCCAAGTCCAAGTCCCCCGGGGTCTTTTTCAACAGCAACTGCTTCAGAATCTTAATTTTGGACGACAACCTTAATTTCTGCCATGGTTCTTCTGCAGACCCAACAATGAGGCTCTCCATGGATGCGCTCTTTGAAATTTCACGCGCGTGTACATTTTCAGCTAACGGGAATACATTTTCTGAGCTTTCAGACTTGGTGAGTGTTTCGGTTCTGGGTAGCGTCAGGTGTGAGACAAATTTGTTGACCCTGGGGGACGCCGAATGGACAGTTTCCTGAATGTCCTCGTACAGATCTTCCACCCTTGCTTGGATCTTGTCATGTAGCTTGTTCAATCGATTCTTAACCCGTTTAATTTTGCTATCGTCGTTTTCGCTGGCCATTGTGCCAAAAGTTTACTTGTTCAATTCTTGATAAACGAGGTCACAGATCAAAAGATGCACAAAAGAAACCGAGTCAACTCCGCATCATATTGTATAATGATATCTATAATTATACTTTGCTGTTTAACATTACGATTCATCGCAATAACATAATATATATAATGATTTTGAATCAGACCAAAGTTTTATTTGAGATATCTGTATCCGTTTACTAACCTAAAATCAAAGAGTTGTTTCTTAATCAAATTGGAATACTGTAAATTTGAATACACGTAAAATCATGCCGTGTCTCTGACAAAGTATCTAGAGAGAACCGAAATCCGTACATTAGTTTCTAATTTTGTAATATGGCTAAACTACTTACTAAACTACTACTAGCCATATTACAAAATGATTTTGATTATTTTCAATAATTAAAGACTATCTATGAAATATGAAAAACGTCAGCAAATATTACATATCCATCTCTATAGGCAATCCAGCAGTATCTACCAGTGATTAATATATTTATATATAATTATTGTACTATGTTTTATTTTGTGTATTTATAAACACCGAAAAAAAATATAAAATGTATCTAATAACTAGGAAATACTGTAATTGGCGATATAAATAAGAAAATTATTTACTGTATACCTATTAATGTTTGTAAACAGCTGTTGTAGGTATTTCTTAATAAAAAAAAAATAAAAAAAAAATAAAAAAATTAATAATATGAAGAGGTGAATAATAAATAGAAAGGTTAATTGCATATTATATTTATTGTGCAATTTTAAATACCTATATGAATCATTTCACTTAACTTCGATACAACATACAAGAAATCTCATATCAAACAATATCTAAAAGGACAATTACTTACAAGGCATACAACAGATTTTGTAATAGATACGGTGCCTAAATATCAGAAGAAATTAATTATCTCTTGAGACCATGGTCACTTTTCTGGAGCCCAGAATATAAAGACAAGTTGATGACAGTCCACGAGCGTCAAACTCGTCGGTTCCTTTTAAACTGTGATTAATGATCTTCTTCTACTTTAATAAATGGTCCTGCACCCGATAAGCTAGTGATATAACCGTTTGCACACTTGAAATTCTTACAAATAAGAATATAAACTATTAAAAAAAGACAAAATAAAAGGAAAAAACCTCAAAAATAAGTTCCACAAGTAAAAACATAATTAATAAGAGAACGTTAAAGTGTAGGTCAATATGACAAAAATATTAATTTAAACCAAAAAACATTGATACCGTCATTGCCATTTCGAGAATATAATTTCTAGCTACCACAAACTAAGAAGTGTAACATAGATCCTACATAGCTAACTGAATACCGGGTGCGGGGTGATACAAAGAAACCATTTCTGTTTATATTCAAGCAGAAAGTGATTAGTAATGTAGAGGGCTTAATGAAGAACTTTTCGTGATAAGCACATCTTTCGCTGTTTTATAATACAGAATTCGCTATACTATAATTCGAACTTGACGCTAAATTCGCAGAATTTACCGTAAAATATAATTTTATAACTCTATTCCAGGGCGCAGGCACAGAAGATAAACGATTTACTAGTTTTCTATTGGATTTGAAAATATCACTTGTTTTAAAACATAAATGGTCCACAATGGTGAAACATATTTTTTGATATCATGTGTTTTTCGATCAAGTTTCGACCAAAGAACACCTGGATCAAAGATTGCCCCAAGATCAAACAAAAATGGCATTCATGAAAGCGATACCCAGAACCGCAGAGTAAGTATATAGCCTGAGGACGAAAGCTAACCTCAATATAGGCATTAACTTGGGATAGTGCCAGGAAGAAGAAGAAGTGTTTTGACAAAAATAGCGCGGACAGTGTGAAATATTCTAATATAATTCACAACTCTCTACCTTCATAACCTGAGAATCTCGGATAGCCTAGTCTTCACACCATTTTTTTTTTAAACATAACCTACAAAAGTTTGGTAAAAATACCAATTTAGTCATTTATTTTAATATTTTAGTTACTTTTTTTAATATATAATGCAACTGGCTCACGCCAGTCGCATTTATAACTACAAACAAACCTAACCAACCTATTTTTACCAAACTTTTGTAGGTTAGGTTTACAAAAATGGTGTGAAGATTAGGTTATCCGAGAATCTCTACCATAGCTTGTTCATAATTTCTATTCCATATCTATGGATATAACTGAGAGGTGACTATATTTTTGTTTTTTTTTTCTCATTTTCTGTTTATGTTGAATTATTTTGCTTTCAATAACACGTAACCTTAGACCAAATTGATTATATTGATACTACCCCAAAACAGATTTTCACAGTGACTTTGAGCAAGCTTTCTTCTGTTGAAGGGAAGCAGGATTCATCGATACTTATCTCAAATAATAGTGTGTGTCAATTATTTTTTTTATTATTATGACGCATTTTTTAGCTGAGACGGTTTGATGTGCAACGGCAGTGGATTGCTAAAAAATGGCGTGTAGCACCAAAAAATCAAAACGGGGTTGGGCGCGAGTTAATTCTATGAATACTTCACATGTCGTATCTTCATAGTTAAGTAAAATACTAAATAAAATACAATAATAAATAGAGGTACTGAATGGTATTTTATTAAATACATAATTGAAGTGTAATACTCCGAGAAAATGTATAAAATTAACATCGAGGATTATCCTTTTAACGCTGTGTAATTAAGATTTATACTTAACAAGAGACTCAAGATGGAAAATTCTTTACATTTCAAGTAGGTAGACAGCTAAGTAAAAGCTAACATTGAAATTCAATATTTTCTTACCCTACATTTGAAGCATCAATCCAAGTTAAGTATTTTAGGGTTGGATTATAAGCACGCGGTTCTCGGTTATACATATAATGCGTTATTACGTAACCATATAAAATATGTGAATGAACTCTTGAACCAGCAATTCTATAAATACTACATACATACCATTACGCCATGTCCTTTGCGGGGTAGGCAGAGAGAACCGAACGCCATATTTTTCTATCCTGGCACGCATCCCTCGCCTCGTCCACATTCATGCATCGTCTCATACATGTTCGTCTATTGCTCATCACATAGAATATCGTTCACATGGTCGTGCCATCCCTTTTTTGGGCGTCCCCGACCTCTCATTCAATTCCTTTCCGCTCTGTATATTTTCTTCGTCAGGCGCTCCTCATTCATTCTCCCCATGTGACCAAACCATCTCAATGTGTACACTTTCATTCTAGTAATGACATCTTTCTTCATCTTATATTCTTTCCCTATGTCCTCATTTCTAACCCGGTCATACATCGTTCTATTACAAGAATCTATAGATACCAGATACCAGATGCCAGGATTCACGATGGACCAAAAAGATCTTAGAATGGCGACCGAGAACAAGCCGAAGAGGTGTCGGCAGACCTCAGGCAAGGTGGTCTGATGACATCAAGAAATGTGCCGGAGGGAGATGGATGCAGTGTGCCCAAGACAGGGAGCTGTGGAGGATCAAGGGGGAGGCCTATGTCCAAGAATGGATGAAAACAGGCTGAAGAAGAAGAAGATAGATACTACCACAGGAGATACTCAGAATAACGTGCATCCCTGGTCCATCTTCCACCCATTCACAATAGAGTCACTCGTTTTACTCAATCTCAACACCCGTTCACAGTAAACCTTTAATATACACGAAACAGTCGCTTCTTCAACTATTTTACTAACACATCAGCGCAGCTGTGGAACGATCTTCTGTATTCTGTGTTTCCACCTTCGTACAACCCGGGTCTTTTTAAAACCCGAATTAATATTTTCTTGAGTAGATTGCAAACCCTCCCCAACGCTACGTAATGCGCTTCTTCGGAAGAGTATAATGGACTGAATCCTAATAGCTGGTGTCCCCTACGTATCCATGTTAAAATATTTCATCCTCATAAATTCCCTAAATTAAGCACTTATGCTTAATTTAGGGAATTTATGAGGATGTATAATGCATATTATGTACTTGTCACAAGGACATATATTTTTTAAAGAAAAATATAATTACAGAGGCAAAAAAAAACATCAATAAGAAAATAAACACAATAACAACAGTCAATAACTAACTCACTCATAAAATTGGGTATGGGAGGAATAGTAGATTAGGACTGTAAGAGAGAGGAAGATTCAAAGCGTATAACCTCCAATATTTTGCGACGATTGAGAGTAATGTGTTGTGAGAATTGCATATGCGTGGAATTGTTGCATTCTTCCTGACAATGGTTCTACATAATGAAACATTCGAAGGTTCAGGTCGGCGAACCGTTCTACCAGGAACATGGATTCCCATGAATTATATTAGTTTTTTTTGATTCTGGCCCGCAAACACACCCGAATTTTTGTAAATGGCCCTCTAGGAAATTACACAACTTTGTGTACATCGCTACAATTATAACTTTTATTCAATTGAATAAAAAATCCTCTTACGAGATGTTACGAGAACAAAGTTCCTTTCCTCAGGAGGATACAAAGTATACTAAAATGAATGAACAATATACATACTTTAAGTAAACATAAGGGGTGGAGTGTAGGCTGGGTAATATTATTTTTTTAGGGTGGGGTATGCGGGATGGGGTCCATTGGTTAAGTAATTTTTGTATTGGGAAAATATTTAATATAGGGCTATTAGGGAATTGTGTTTGGTTATTAATTATATTATTTCTCATATGTACGTTTTTTCTGATTTCCAGGCTGTCTAACTGTCTTGTCACTTAAATTACTTTGTATTATTTTCACGCTTACATTACTTATTAATAAAAATATGGTTATTTTCGATTAATTGGTTTGCAAATTCTGAGTAATTATGCTCCTTAACTCTCGTTTCTATGTTTTTGTGGAATGTAAACACACAAATCTTATACGAGGTACCAGACACATGGCTTGAAGGAATGAAGTCACGCAAACAATTATTAGTATCTCTTATCTTTTTGCTTGAAATAATTGACAAACAGATTTAAATCGTTAAGGCACCAGTAAGCGCTAATATAGTGGAGCAAGAATGTCTATTACTATTATAACTTGTATCACCTTTGTGGAATGGTGGTGGCGCAATAAATGTACGATATCGATTTAATTCACATAAGTCATGCAGTTCTTACGCCCTCAATAACTAAGAATTGCACATAGCTATGAAATGAGTTTAAAATAATTTAATTTCTTTCCGTCTCTCCAACAGCTTAAAAATACCCAGAAAAACTTTTAAAAAGCCACAAAACTGGCTGAAAAATGAAAATTATTCCAAATTACAAAACAAAAAACAAATATTACTTCCAAAACACTCAATAATTGATCCTAAAATGATGCGTTTTTAAAATCAGATACATTTTGCTACTGAGATGCAACGTAGGTTTTAGACATGAACGAGTTTAAAAAAAGTGAATCCAAATGTGCCAGGAATGGTAAGGGCCGGCGAAGAAAACATTGGTATTATCATGTAAACAATATTCTGAAACGGAGTCTTTAGCACTGGAATCTCTCTACTTTTCCTTTTGATTAATTCGAAATATTATTACCTATCATAAGTCTTATGGAATGCAAAAGAATCGTTCTAAATTTCTTAAAAAAAAAAACTTTTTTGACCTCGGGCTTTTTTGTTTCTAGGGCAACTAACAAGTACTATGTCAAATATTAACACATGCAACCAATAACAAGTTGCCACACTCTAGAGACTTGTGAAATTTACTGTTTCAGATCCAGACTGAGTCTCCACTGGGGAACGAACCCGGTTATAATCTTACCGACTTAAGGTCAGTTATAATCTTACCGACTGACCCACGAGGGGAGAAATAGATCATGTCGATTTTAGCGGGCAGGCGGGAATGAACCGTATTTCGCAATCAGAGTCGTCTGATGATTTGATCTCTGACTAAGAAATAATAATAATGAAAAGAAGTCGAGAAAAAAGAACTAAGTAGTTGTCTGTCTAGACCAGCCAAATATATAATTATTAGTTGGACAGTTTTCAAGAAGAATCTTCGGAAAAAGAAACAACAAAAACTTTTGCAATCAATCAAACTCTACAAATGAACACTCGTACAAGAGATGAAAATGAAAACTTTACTAGATTGTCAAAGTGATCTTTGACATTTGATACAAGCATCTAATTTATTTATTTATTTACTAATAAACGGCATAAATTGCCTTTTATATACATACTAACATAAATACACATATTGATGAAAAAAATATAAATCTACGCAGTAAAACAAACAAATCATATGGACTCAAAATAAACCAAAACATCATTTGATTTGATTTTGGAAGCATGTGATTCATATTAACTACACCAATGTTTTTTTTTAAATGATATATAATATGTCCTTGAAGATGTATATGTCCTTGTTAAACAAGTACATATACATCTTCCTACGTTCCCTAAAATAAGCTAATAAATGCTTGTGCTATAGGTGAACGAAATCGGTCGAGGCAGGATTCGAACTCGCGACCACTGGATTACTAGCCCAGCGCGCTAACCGCTCTGCCACCGACCCATCTTATCGTAGTTCGTCTCTTTTTATGGTTCTTAAATAAAAATCGCGTCAGAGTTTGGTTTTATGACAGGTAACTATGGTGGACATTAGGATCTGGTTGATCTATTTTGTGTGAGCCCATATGTTTGTTGAGGTAATGATTGCCAGTGCGATGAGATTGGTGTAGCTATTTAGTGTGGAACGGGAACAATCACCTGGTTCATAATTGCGTATAATTGTCACTAAAAATTGTAAACTGCTAGCCCTAGAACAGGATCTCCTAGTTGGGCAGCAGTAATCTACTTATTGTTGGGTCAATATAAATATTGTGTGATAAAAAGTAAATTAATAAAATAAATATAAATAAAAAAAAATAAATATAAATAAAAAAAGCATTATAAATAAAAAAATAAGCAGCAGCCGTGTATTTTTAATTAAAAACAAACAAAAAAGATACACAAAAAAATAATATTATACAGTTGAAAATATACAAATCCGCACTGAAAATATCAAAGTTGTTTCTCTCATGAAAAATGTGTATATTGTCCGTTTATATTTATGATTGGAAAGCATAAAACTGTCACCTAAATGAGAGTATTTATTTCCAATATTATGGAGACGACTGACTAGCGAATGATGTCTGTATACGTGTATTGTTGTAACAAAATTGTGCTGTCTGTCTGCTGGATTAATGGGGTAGGCAAAGATAATTTCACTTAAATCTATTCTTGCAGACATTCATCTCTTCATCATGAATGTCTGCAAGAATAGATCTTCAATCGAATTATATTGCTTTCCAATCGCTAAGGTCCATTTAAAACATCAACACAGCTAAACGAGCTATATATTTTTTCTAAGGCGACCTCTTCCTAGAAGTGAAGTCCTGTAGAATCTAGAATATATCACTGCATGAATAAGACTTTAGATAACTTAAAATAATATTTTTTTTTTTTATATAATTTAATCATTTCCCAGAGCTAATTAACCTACTTGTTTTATATAATTTCTAGTTCATATGAATAAACTTATTTTCTAATATTTTGTTTTATGTAAGTATATAACTTTTTCACTTTTCAAAGTTAATTTATGTGCTTGTTTTATACATTATTGTTTTAATTATAAAAGAGTTTTTTCCTCAGTTAATGAATACCTATAATCATTGAAAATAGTAAGTTCATATAAAAAATACAGGCTCCATTTTCACTTGTTTGCTATCCATGAAAAATTCTATCTTGTCTTTATATAAATACTCTGTTAAACTAATGTATTATTTACTACTTGAAAATGTGTTTAGCACGAAACCGGTTGTAGATGTAGTTAAATAAACAAAATTAAAACTAATGACATTTAAGATCAGGTTTGCAAAATAATCATATCAATATTTTTGCAAAATATAATAGCAAGAGAATTTACGTCATGCAAAAATTGAATACTTAATATTTTTAATTAAAGTAAGCATTTTTTTAACCTCCTAATATCGCAAATTGACTATAAATTGTTGATTTTTTAATATTTTTTAAATAAAATAAACAAATACATATATTGCACACTGTCGACTTTCTTGCCATTAGGCAATTTTTTTCAAAGAACCTTATTTCAAAGTGAGGACAATTTAACATCTCAATAGAGACGAAGTTGCAATATTATAGAAGAACCAAGGCACCTACAGGGCTTACTTCTTGATTTATGTGATCACTTTAAGTGCTTGTTCAATGTTTACCAAGTATGCATTTTAAATTACTTCTCTCATTAATCCAATTTTTGAAAGTTCTATGTAATATTATGGTTACTCATCAATTATCCGCCTTTGTACAGTTGTAGATTACGGTGAAAGGACACTATTACGACAGGACTCTGAAACTATTACGAAACAGGACACTGACACAAACTATTACGGTGAAAGGACACTGAAAGTAAGCATACCGAAAATATTTAGCACCTTTCAAGTGGTATGGATAAACTTGATAAAATATCCTCAGTTAAAACTATATTTAAAAAAAATATTGTAGAAAGTAATAAAAAACATTTATTTAATATTTAATATTGTTTCTCGGGCAGCTAACAGGTACTATGTAATATATTAATTTAACACGCACCCAATAACAAGTTGCCACATTCTGGAGACTTACGATATTAATCGTCTCACAGATCCAGACTGAAAACACAATTAAAAACTGTGTCTCCACCGGGAATCGAACCCGGAACCTTTGGCTCAGCAGTCAGATATCTAACCAACTGAGCCACGAAGGCCGACAAATTTGACACAAAATAAATCAAAAACATGTATCATATATTATAATTTTAATACTGTAACATAAGAAATGTAACATCTACTTGACCTTTTTGTATGGTAAACTAACTGATAGCTTGTAGGCTAGTGAGATACCAATTATTATTTTTTTTTTTACAATTTTTTGTTATTTGTATGTAATTCTTTTATGAAAATAAACAAACAAAAAAAAAGATTAAATTTATAAATAAATAATACAAAATAAAAATATCTGTTCGCTTGAAAATAAGTTGAAAAAAAAACACGCCATGTGTGGAAGCGACGAAGAAATTTTTGTCTAACGCCATGTATTAAGAAATTGGTTCGAAATCAAGTACTTTTCGATAGTGTTTTTTTTTTTATTTATTTATATTTAAGAGGGTGACTGCTGCCAACGTACCTATTTTTTCAATTTGATATACCATCATTATTACTAAACGAACCATTTTGAAAAAATAACCTAGTTAGTTTGGATATTAATAAAGAGAAATATAACTTAACTTTTTGATTATGTTCTGTATATATTCTTGTAGGAAAATAATAAGCATACCCCGATTTTAGACATTTATCTTAAATTTCTAAAAATATATAAAGTATAGAGCAATATTTTTTTTATAAATTAAAGAAGAACAAAATACCTGGAAAAATATGATATGACGTTGCATTAACGCACCAGGTTAAGTAAATAAACCAAAAAAACTTTTATTACGCAATGGCGCTGAATGGAAAATATTTTTTTTTAGGTTTATTTACTATACCTGAAGCATTAATGCAACGTCACATCATATTTTTCTAGATATTTTTGTGTTCTTTAATTTGAAAAAAAAAATATTACTATACGCCTTATATTGTATCAAAAATATATGATAAACGTTGAAAATCGGGGTATGCCATTATTTTTCTACAAGAATTTGTACAGAACATTATCAAAAAGCTAATGTATATTTTTGTTTATTAATACCTAAACTATCTAAATTATTTTTTTCAAAACGATTTGATAAGAAATAATGATGGTATATCAAATTGAAAAATAGGTACGTTGGCAGCAGTCCCCCCCCTTAAATCAATATTATATGTAACTACGATATAAAAAAAAATATTTTGGAGAAAAATATGTTTTGAATTGAACTTTTGCAAAATGGAAATTATAGCTATCGACACTAAGTAATTGTATTATGTTTGATCTGGTTGAATCAGTAAGGAACATAAGCATCGCATTAACACCACCTGAATTTGTTAACACAATAAATTTAAGAGGAAAAATAAAGTCAGCGAGATTAAATAAATATTTAAAAAATGTTGGCAGAATGATAATATTTGTAAATCATTGGCAACAGACAGTTTGAATAAACAAAGTATAAAATATTGCGTAAACAACAGATTAATATAATGGCCCACTAAAAAAAACGAGTGGGTTGTAGCCAACACTAAACTCTCCACACCATAGTAATTGCTCATTTTTTTCTTCTTGAAAGGTTGACAATCTCTAAATGCATTTTTATGAAGTATATTTCTATAGCAAATATAAGATTCCCAGAGGACAAAAGTTTTCACAATACACCACACACAAAAACATTGTCACGGAAATTATTGTATGCATTTTATACATGATACCTGTTGAGAAATTTTAAGTAAAATTGCATTACCAGCAAGATGAGCATGTATGAGACAGTGTATCAATGTTGATGAGGCAATGTGAGGCAATGTATGTGTCAATATTGAAGAATGAAGCTATTTTACTTCTGAATGAATACAGAAGCTATTTTACTTCTGTTATATACATTTTTCATACAAATATGAAATTTATTTCACATTGATATGGCAGATCACAGACTTTTCTTTAAATTTCGACATCCTTGAATGCATTTTTAATGAGTGTATTTTTATTCTATCAAAATTTCAACTGTGCGGGCGTCCTGGGTTCGATTCCCAGCTGAGGAGAAAAATTTATTGCTTCTCTGGGCTGGAAACACTGGTTAGTTGGAAGAAATTGCCATATGGCAATAAACTCGCCACTTGCACAGGGTGCAAGGAAGTGTTTATTATTTTTTATTATTATAAAAATACCTAAATACCTATTATAAAATTTTCCAAACAGTGAGAGCATTTTGAAAATTTGGACAGATGAAATCACAGAGAAGAAATTAACGGATATCTATGGAAAACTAATCAGCTCTATCAGTCTATGCACTTTACACATAACATAATTTTGGGCTGTAGAGAGGGCACAAAAAGGATAATCCATATGCCGTACGCCATTCATACAAACACATCACGACGAAACTCACAGTGTGCACTCTCTACATGATACCCGTTGAGAAATTGATGTAAAAAATACGCTTAAAAATTGTGAAATCATGACTCTCCACTATTTCATAGTGTGGAGAGTAAAAAGATTCAGATTAGCGAAATTGTTTATATTTTAAAAGAAATCGACAAGCTTATGCATACATACATATATTGTAAGACGAGAGATTTTGGTGCTAATTATTTACTTTTAGTAACAAAATCTCTTGGTAAAAAAGTTTAAAAAAGTTTAAAAAAGTTGCGGTTTCTGTCTTGATCTTGCCATACTCTATCGAGTCTTGGGCTTGCAAATTTTACAAAAAAAAATATATTTAAAAAATAATTACAAATAAAGAAGAAAAAAAAAACAATTTATGTTATAATAGTAACTACAACTGTTGTAGGTAGATAAAATACGTATGTTGTGGGTAAATATTTCCTACCTACACTACACTATCATTGTGAAGTGTGTGGTAGGTGCAGTGTCTATTTTATATTAGGTATGTTATGTTACGGATGGAAATTACATAGTTTACAGCCGTAGATTTAAGATTAAACATTCATTGAACACAACATTTTCAACACAAATTAAACACGAGAATCAAAAGATAATGAATTGAGAAATTGTGTGGTTTTTTGATGTCTGTTTGGGATTTGAGAAGATATCGATATTATGCATTAGATGAAATGAATTGTACGTTCTGATTAAGCAAGGAATATGAGAGAGATAATCGATATTAAATTTATATTGTAGAAGTTTAAGTGAAATATATTTCTAATTATGGTGTATCTAATTGGTAGTTATTTGAATTTGAGGAAGGATGTTTGGTACATATAACTGATGTATATCTTGCAAGACTCTTGGTCTTGCAACGACACTTGCGTTCTTGGTTTTGCAGGTACCGCAATACTTGCAAGACTTATGCTCATCAATATTTTTTTAAGTTTATGAGAGAGCCCGAGATGAAGAAAATTGGAGCCTTTGAAATGTGGTACTGTAGGCGAATCTTGCGCACCCCATGGTCAGCCAAGAGAACAAATGTATCCATTATCAATTAATTGAATATTAAGGATCGTATATACCAATAAAATGCTACAGACGAATCTTCAAATTCATTGCACACATTGCCAGTATGGAATCGGACTATTCCAAAGAAAAGCTTGTCGTGAACAAAGAGCTCGTGGTCGCTGACCAACCAGATGCACTGACCTATTCAAATCTGTAATTGAGTCTTCGGTGAACTTATCAGCATGGAGGCAGGCCACACAAAGAGTGACTGAGTACAGCCGCCAGCATCCTCAATCAATAGGAAAATGATGAGAGAGAAAGATTATGTCGTTCTGCGCAATTAATAGACTTTGAGAAGGCATTTGACTCAGTTGAGATTTGGGCAGTCATGAAGTGTTTGAAAAACTGCGAATTGAGTGGACGATAGGAACTCAAATATCCTGAAAAACATATATGACATAGCAACTTCCACAATACGTTTACATGAGCCTACTCATAAAATCAATATAAAAAGAGGCGCGGTGTGACGTAATGAGTCCCGTATAAATTCAGTCAACTTTTTGACATTTCTCATATACGGATAAATTTAGACAAATCAGAATAGGACATAGTATGTTAATAAGAAGTCTTTTTTTTGTCTTTTTTTATCTTTTAAATACCTAGTTAACAATTTACGCATCGATCTGCTAGTTCTTTTGAGGAAGTATGTCGGCGAACAGTAATTTCATCTTTGACAATTGATGTCAAATGAATCAATTGGTTTAATAATGGCAATGACCCAATATTTAAAACAGTTGGATGCGATTGGTTTCAGACTCCAATGACAACATTTATTAGAAGCAATAGTGTAATTTAATATTATTTTTTTCATAAATTTTACTGAAATCCAACATAAAAAAAAATCTTTGATCTCTTGGCATAGAATTCGGATTGGATTTATAAATAAAACAATAACAACTAAATCAAATAGTTTCGTGAAGTCGTATTGTAGAGAGCGAAATATGCGAATGCTTTAAAAAATCCAATAACTTATCGGCATTATTGTCATTTTTATCGATAATTTGCACTGGCTTAGAATGGTGCTTCCACTTTTTTCCATAATCATCGTTTTCGCGTGTCCCGCAAGAGCCGGGCAATCAAAAATACAACATGCAACAATAACATCTCACACCCATTCTGGATGTAGTGTCCTTTTAAGTGAAACGTGACTGGTGCGTAATACGCACGTGTCGTGTTATCTTTTATAAGGTGATGCAAACCCGCGTAAGGTGATGCAAATATGCCGTGATGGTATGAGAAATGAACGCATTTCTATGAAAATAAGTACCTATGTTCATTATGTATTTTCTTAAACATCCAAAGTATTTTATGCTGTTATATCAAATTCAATTGAGACTTTACGTTGCTATAAAGAGATTGCCTTATGGCAATGAACCCGCGTTAGAGAACTTTGCTGCACAACAATTGAATAAGTAAATACTTAAATAATTTCGACATCAAACAGGTATATACGTTACTTAATGCAGATTTATAAAGGTCGCTACGAATAACATGAGTCCTAAATGTGATCCTTGCGGATCACCCGAAGTAGTCATTGTCTGCTTCATTTTTTGTGAATAATGAATCATTTATATTTGTCTATGCATCATTCGATTTTAATGAATAGGTACAAAATATGCCAATTTGTATCTACGTGATAAACGTGGGTAATTTGCAATGACTAGAGCGGCCTTCATTTAGAAACTTCGTTTAAAAATGATTTCGTCATCATAGTAGGTATACTCAATGCTCACATACGATGTTGATATATTGAACAAACCCACATAACACAGGATGTTGATCTTAGAAAGATGGACAATGCTTTATAATATATCCGTTATTCTTCTTCTTTGGCTGGTCCTCTTCCCAGTTCATCTGGGGTCGGCCCTCCTGGTACGCAGTCTCCACGTCTTTCTGTCATGTGACATCTCACTGGTCAGCTGGTCCTTCCTCAGATCTCTCTCAATACTCGTCCACCAGGTGGCCTGTGGACGGCCTCTAGCTCTGGGTGGTGTGGGAATATTTAGGGCCACCCTGACCACGTGATCGTCTCCCCTTCTATTCACATGACCATACCACCGGAGTCTGGTTTCTTTCATTTTCTCCGGGATGGGCGCGATCCCAAAGCTACCACGAATATATTCGTTTTTAATTTTGTCCATTATAGTGACACCCGCGGACCATCTCAGCATTTTGATCTCGGCTGTATGCAGTTTATGTTCGTGCTTTTTTTTTGTAGTTCAGCACTCCGAGCCGTAGAGCATAGCCGGGCGAACAGCCGTTTTGTATATTTTTCCTTTGGTATATCTTTGGTATATTTGTATATTTTGTTTTGTATATTTAATATATCCGTTATTATTGTTGTCAAATCTCTTTAAGTATGTAGAATATCATGTTTGTTATAAATAAATAAAAAAAATGACGAGATGTTTTGTCGGATTGACGGATATTTCATTATTTTTTAAGTCACAAATATTTGGGTTGAATCTTTCAGGTGCCATTTCTGTATAAGTCTGGAATAGGATATTTGCAATCAACTACTGTTTCTGTTTGCAGCCAAGAGAAGTAAAAAAATTAAGAATGGTTTAGAGAAGTCATATTATCTTCACTGTCGTGAATTAATCCAAACTCGTCGTGAATTAATCCAAAATGAACTTTTTCTCTGGTCATGCTATAGCAAACAAATATATAAAGAATTTCTTTTCTTTATTATTATTGGGAATAGTGAAACGTTTTTACTTCTCACTATTAGTGAGACATTAACCCAAGGGGATATAGTGGGGAGTTATGATTTCGCAATTTTTAAGGTTATTTTTTTATTGCAGATTATCAACTAGAAACTTTCAGAATACAATCATGCTGAGATTGTATTCTGAAAGTTTCATCACAATGTATCATCTGTGTGTTTATGCTATGTGCTATGTAACAAATCTAATAAAGCCGGATTAATTGTCATAATAGGTTTCAGAATTTTCAATAAACTGAAAAACACTTCATAATAATGCTCCAATAGGAAATAAACTCAAATAATTCCAATAGGAAAAAAAAAAACTTAAAAGTAGAAAGCATCATACCTTCATGCTAATAAGTATCTAGTAGAAATACTAGTAAATTAATATTGTGTGTTAAAATAAAAAAAAAGAGCAAATTTATGAACGTTTTAAATACAAAATGTGATGCAACTTGCTCACGCGAATCGCGAAAGTCATAATCAAACCTGAATTGACTAAGTAAAAAATATTATAATAAGGAAATTACTCGTAATTTCCCCGTTTTTTTACAAGCAAAGTCGCGAGATACGCGAATATAATAATAATAAGTCATAATTAACACTTATTTGCAACTTGTGCAAGTAGCAAGTTAATTGTCACGTGTCAATTTTGAACCAAGTAATAGACGAGAATATCTAGAGCTACAAAAATATTTTGACGAAAACGGAGTATTGAATTTTTTTTTGAATTTTTGTAAGTGTAATTTAAAATTGACTAAGCGAAATGATTAAGAAACAACATTTTGATAGTTGAATTCATGGATGGATTAAGTATAAGTAGTTCAACATGTTCAAAACCTTTCAAAGGTTTAAAACGATAAACAAAATCGTGTTTTCTAAAACATTTATATATACATGATTCCATTGAATACATTCAATTCACAAAACACATTCACTGCACTTTGCATCGAGTTTTTATATTAACACAACACAACCTCGCATTGTTTTTAGAACAACACCACTAATAAAACACAAACAAACTGCACGCAGATTTTAACAACCAAATAATAATTAAAAATTAACGCGCATTAGAGGAACAAAAACAAACTGAAAACATTTCAATAATAGTAAACACAAATTGCAACCGAAAATAAACAACAAACTTTTGACGTTTGACAGCTAACAAAGTTCACATATCTCTATTTCACTTCGTCGCAAAACTCACAAATCCGGTCGACAGTGACAGACTAATTATTCATTTTTTGAACCGACACCGGTTAGATCATTTTTCGAACATCCATCAAAACGTCATTTGAATAAAAAAGGCGGTAAAATGCATTTTTATTTTTCTGTTTTATAACTGCATTGTTTTGAGGAAAGTAAGTTGTTTAAAAAGGTTATGTTACAAAGATTGAAGACGATTATACAAGGTATGACCGACATAGACCGCTTCAAAACACGGTAAACAACTCGAATACTAACTTGTTACGGCAATATGAATGTAGCCGCCATTACAGCGGTTGAAGACCTTTCCGTGGGAAGAATTATTTTTAATAATCAATTATTATTTTCTATCAACGTGCCATAAAAACTTTTCATGATCATTATTATGAAACCACTTATATAGGTACTTATATTTTTTTGTAGTCTGTCCTAACGAAGAAGCAACCGCTTTGAAACTGGTCACTAAAGAGTTCATTTCGAAAATATTAATGAGTACCTAATTAGAAATGTATTCGTTTCTTTTTTATAAAACGATCGTTTCGTCTGGATAGTTCTTTTTTCATTACTTGAAAAGGCCATTTCTAGACAAATCGATAGATAAAAAGGAACATTTATCGTAGAATATTAAATCGTGGTAGGTTCCGTAATAAACTAAGATTATTTTGTTATGTATGTTTATCGAGTTTTGTTTGACATTAATTGTTTTATTTATATGCCATTTATTTTTTATATCTTTTCCAATAGTTTATAATTATATATTGTTGGTATTTTCTAATTCGTGTATTCTATAATATAAAATCAAAGTATATCATCATTGTATGTACCTATAAAATTT
Organism: Molanna angustata; assembly: GCA_963576475.1. NCBI lineage: Eukaryota > Metazoa > Arthropoda > Insecta > Trichoptera > Molannidae > Molanna > Molanna angustata. Next base: position 5,568,641 of record OY754985.1, on the reverse strand, counting down.
CATCTAAAAGATACGTTATATAATTTAGAAATATTTTTAACTACAAAATTCTAACATAGTTTTGTACAACAAAATTTTTCACTTTATTTTTGGACAATTACAGTGAAATTTAAAACCATTTTTTTTACTTTTGTTATTATTTTATATTAGGTGCATTTTAATAAATATTACTTTTAATATTTTCTGTTATAAATATTTAGGTTGATGTAAAAATATTTATTTTTTAATTTGTATACTCACATACAAGCTATGCATTTGTGGGAATTTTGGTGTTATAAAAAAACTTATCACATAATTAAACCAATTAACACGTAAATAAACAAACAAATACATAAATAAATAAATATATATTTTTTATTTAACCAAAAACGATTTTTTTATCAATTTGATTAAATATTTAATGACGGATATTTTAAGAATGATGATTTTTTAACTGTTAAATAATATATTATCTATTGATTGTGACCGGAGATAAACTGTTTAGTTTAAATAAAAAAATGCCTTTTGTTTAAGATAAGTTTTATCCTTATCGTTATCTATTTGAACGTATAGACAGGCACTAATGATAGTTCCTCATAATAAAATTTTATCAAATGTATATGGCGACAGTGAGAACAATAATTATTTCGAGGTAAAATCTCATATTTTTAATGCAGATATAATATATTTTAAATCACAACACTAGATAAAATGTGGTTAAGTTTTTATGGCGCACATTTGACGGAAAATAACGACCGCAATGATTTTATGCACAATGCAAATTTACCGGCATATGAAGTCCCAGACTATTTTATTTACTAGGTATAATTCCTTTTGTTATACCTAATGAATAAACTAAACAACGGATGAGTTATTTTATATTGACCGGTTTCGAAGCGAATGCTTTCTTTTCGGGACCGTTCGAGGCGGATGGATTCGGTCTGGACAGGATAGGTTACTGGAGAAATTTATTACTGGAAGAAGGAAGCTTCACGAGGAAGATGTAATGTAATAATCTAACGTAACCCATTTGTTTTGCTTAATGAGTCATTGAACTAAACAATGCGTTAGAATACATGGTTTGAGCAATTGCTTGAATATGAAAAAAAATATTTTACATAATGCATCTTTATCAATGGATTACATCATACGAGTGTAGTATTAATCCTTTTTCAAAGTTTTATCTTTAACACAGTGGAAGTTCATATTTCGATGGCTAACCGGACATATATTGTATGTCCACTTTTTGGTGAAATTGAGTTATGATTCACATTTTTTAGAGCTCCACTTGGTCTTTACTCTGTGAAAATATAGTATGTCCATATGCAATACAGATAAAGATATAGTCAATTTAAAAATGAATATTACAAGCAAATGTTTCAGCATTGTGAACATTCTCGTTGAGTTTTCTCAAAACTATCCATAATGAACATACAATATTTGTCCGGATAGCCATCGATTTATAAATTAAAATATTTATAAAAATGAATCAATACACATAGCTTTACTCTACAAATGAGTATGAATTTAATGAGGATAAGCGCTTTCGCAGAACGCAACCGGCATTCTCAGAGGCAGAAATCAAACTGAATATAATATATATATATATATATATATATATATATATATATATATATATATATATATATATATATATATATATATATATATATATATATATATATATATATATATATATATATATATATATATATATATATATATATATATATATATATATATATATATATATATATATATATATATATATATATATATATATATATATATATATATATATATATATATATATATATATATATATATATATATATATATATATATATATATATATATATATATATATATATATATATATATATATATATATTATAATATTTTTATCTCGGTTTTCCCGTGTCAGTAGGTCTTGACTAAGACCATTTGTCTTCCGACGTTTCGCCTGAATATCACCAGGCATTTTCAAGGACTTAACGAAAAGCACGCGCGCGACACACGTCTACTCACACTGAAAGCTCACTTGACGGTGAGCTTTCAGTGTGATATGTGTGTCGCGCGCGTGCTTTTCGTTAAGTCCTTGAAAATGCCTGGTGATATTCAGGCGAAACGTCGGAAGACAAATGGTCTTAGTCAAGACCTACTGACACGGGAAAACCGAGATAAAAATATTATTATTATATATATATATATATATATATATATATATATATATATATATATATATATATATATATATATATATATATATATATATATATATATATATATATATATATATATATATATATATATATATATATATATATATATATATATATATATATATATATATATATATATATATATATATATATATATATATATATATATATATATATATATATATATATATATATATATATATATATATATATATATATATATATATATATATATATATATATATATATATATATATATATATATATATATTGTGTGGATGGAGTGAAGGGAGGGGTGCGGGGACTGGGGTGTTGCAGTAGCGTCTAGCCCATGAGTTTCTTTTCTGCATTCTTAGGTTAGGTTTAAGTTTGTGTATAATAATAATAGCGACTCGCGTGAGCGAGTTGCTTTATAAATTATTAAAAATTACATATATAATATTCTTTTAATTTTTCGCATTTAATATAAAATTTCACAGCTCATTTGACTTAATACTACGAGATCTCAACCAATCAGAGAGCCAACCGGAAACAGAATGCAAACGGTTAGATTCGTAGTGTAGACTATAGTGGGTGTTGCAGACCGCCAGACAAACAAATAATATTATAATTTAAGTTTTGTGCATAACTAAATAAAATGTATTGGATAATTACAGAGTCAATACATTTATCTTATATATTTATCTTTTGCATGTATTGTTGGTTTATGCAATATAAAAAAAATACTGTTTTTCTGTTGTGTTGAGTTAGTTTATAATGTCAGTACTTTCTGTGAAGTACGTTTTATAACTAGAGTCTACAATCCGCATTTACCCTTTTGCATTCTGTTTCCGGTTGGCTCTCTGATTGGTTGAGATCTCGTAGTATTAAGTCAAATGAGCTGTGAAATTTTATATTAAATGCGAAAAATTAAAAGAATTGTTAAATTTAATTTATAATAATTTATAATTCAATTTATAAAGCAACTCGCTCACGCGAGTCGGTATTATTATTATAAACAAACTTAAACCTAACCTAAGAATGCAGAAAAGAAGAGCTGTGGCTAGACGCTACTAGTTTTATATACCAGTCAATTTACTATTCACTATCGCCTAACAAAATTGTATTTTGAATATATAATATTCAAATTACATTATTGAATATACTCTTAATCAATTTATTTGTCTAATTTGATTAATATTACAAGACGTTTAAATAATGATACGTAGGTACTAAATCGTAGTTTGTTCTAAAGAAATAAATTTATTCGATGAAGTGATCTATTTCACTTAATATTTTTTACTTATTTCTTTCGTGAACGTGCCTGAGATGTGCTTATGCGTAAGTGACTTAAAATAAATGTTTCACAAATAGAAAATATTGACCCTTGTATCTTGCGTAAGTGGCCAGTTTATTGCGAGATGGCTAATTATCTCAACTTATCGGTGTTTCATTGAATCCAGAACCCTCGAAAAGATGACAAACGACTAACCACTACACAAAGCGGGCAATTTTATTTCGATTTTAATGGTAAAATTCTCTTTGTACCAACGATCTCGCACCAACTATTAGTATGCCAACACATGGGGGAGCCTTGTATGAAGAGGATCTCCTATAATGTAATGGGTCAATATAGATAGTCTGAACACAGAGACGAACGAGTAAAGTTTTACTTTTTTTTTAAATTTGATTAAATTATTATTTTGCTGAATATTAGAGAAAATGTTGTCGAGCTCTGGCTAGACAAAAATATCTCTACTCTCTGGCAAGTCCACGAATCTATAACTACGGTTAGTAATTTCAAGGTATTCATACAAAATTTGCTCAAAATGTGTCCTCTAAAGTTCATAGAGGTGTGTTTCCTTAAATATTTCCATAACATCATAATTATGTAAAATATAAAAATAAAAAGGAAGGTTGATCACTTTTTATGCATATTTAGACAAGTTTTTACTCCTCACTACCCCAATGAGATATAGTGGGGAGTTATTAATTCGCAATTCATAAGGTTATTTTATAACGCAGATCATCAACTAGTATCATTGATGAGATTGTATTCTAAATGTTTCATCACAATGTATTTGTGTGTATGCTACGCAAATTGATAAAAAGGCACATCGCTTTCACAAACTGGCATTGAAGTATTATCAAGTTTTCATAATAAAATATTTAAACCAAAAATAATTTTAAAAAACTAATTACATGAAAATGCTAAATATTATACATACCAAATTTGAACACTTTGTGGAGTGACTTGGTTGTGAGGAGTATAGCGTTGGCCACAACCCACTCGTTTTTTATAAAATATTATTATTGTTAATCTATTCTTGTAAAACATTTCATTAACATATGTACATATAAGCTCGTCGTTCGAAGTATAATCTGCAAGACAATGAATGGAATAGTCTTATTAGGTCCGGATAATGCGTCGTCTAACTCATTTTGTATTTTCAAGAAAAAATTAAAGAAGGAATATTATCCCTAAACACCTGATCCCGATTTCCTCTCCTTGTCCATTCCCTGTCCTTTTTATGCTATGAAGTATTTTTTTTTTTTTGTTTCAATTCTTATCTTAGTGTTATATATGTATATATATATTTTCATTGATGTTTTTGTTTTCATTCTTTTGTTGATGTACAATCACAATTTTGTAATCTGGTGAAATATATTTGTTTATATTAGTTACAAAAAGATAAATAAATAAATAAATAAATAAATAAATAAATAAATAAATAAATAAATAAGTAAATAAATAAATAAATAAATAAATAAATAAATAAATAAATAAATAAATAAATAAATAAATAAATAAATAAATAAATAAATAATAAATAAATAAATATATAAATAAATAAATAAATAAATAAATAAAATAAATAAGGAACGATGTTTTATTATGTCTTTTTCAGTTGAAAACATCACCCAGATCACCAAATGTTCGTAGAATTCGTAGAATTGAATAATTTCGTTTATATTTTTATCGGTGGAGTTTTACGATCTATCATAGCCTCAATCGATAAAATTAAAAGCAAAAATATATTATACACTGGCAGGTAAAATCGTAGGTATATGTAATGCATTTTGTTGTTTTTAGCCTTACACCAACTTGCATTATGCAAAGTTGGTTTCAGCCTTGCACGTAGGTAGGTATGTTATACTACATAGTTGAATGTTATTGAATACTATTAGATGCATTAAAAAATCGCTGCGTGGATATCGCTTTATAAGCTAATACTAAACCCAACGAAAACAGAATTAATGCGGATAGCTTCATCGCGGCGACAACATCTAATTATTGATAATGCTCCTATCAAAATTGGTGGAGAAACAATGTACCATCAAAGAATGTTAAATTCCTAGGCGTTCACTTGGACAACAAACTACTAACCCCATAGATATTCTTGTTGTTAATGCTTCGGTACATTCTAATTTAGGTGTGATAAGCCTGATAAGGGAACGGCCAGTAATGAAACCTGTGAAATGTAGTGAATACAAAGATAAAAAAATAGTAGTGAAATATTAGTGAAGATAACAAACAATATATAATAATAAATAATGCAACACCATCAATTTATTGTCGCGAAACCTGCTCAACTTTACGACCAACTGCCAAGATAAAATACCTTGGAATTATTATAGACCAGAATATGAAATGGAAAGCGCTTATTAGTGATTTGGTGAATCGAATAATAAAATGTATAATATATGTCTTCATAAGATTAAGAAATGTCTTAAATTTAAGAAATCTAAAAAATGTTTACTATGCGACGGTTCATTCTTTGCTTATGTATGGAATTGTTGGTTGGGGAGGAGCATATGACAATATTTTAAACCAGGTTAAAGTTGTACAACATTTAATAATAAAGATTATACTAAAGAAAAAACGTACATTTCCCACAAAACACTTTTTTATTCATTCAAATGTCCTAAAATAGAGGATATTTATAAAAAACGTCAATTTTACAAATTTTTAAAGATAATGTATTGCAAAAGTTTGAAAAAAATATGTCACTACGATTCCGAAGCGATTTTAAAATTCATAAAATGTAATACTAGACAAATGCAAAACATTTCCATTCATATGGAAATATAGAATTTCAATTCCTCCCAGATGAAATAAAACAGATAAATGATTTTAAAATGTTCAAACAAAGACTGAAAAAACATTTCACAATCTAAACGTGGTGTATGTAATGATGTATGTATTGATATGACCAACATTGTTTGGAATTGCCCATTTTTTATTGTTTTTTATGTATATTTGTTTTTTGATTGTGCATAGCTTTTTTTTCACCGTTGTATAATATCTAATATAAAATGATTCTCTCATCATCTTTTTGATGAGGTAATGCAACAAAATTTACCATAGTTATGAACTTTGTAAATTTATTTGTAATATTATTAAAAAAGTATGTAAAATAAAATAAAATAGAAACAGTTCAAGGACATTTAAGAATTATATTTTTTCATTTTCTGTGGTGCTATATAATCTATGGGCAAAATGAATGTCTATGGTGCATGCCCAGGTGACCGCCGTCATCGTGCGAGTTCGTGTGCATGATAACCGCGTGTGAGCATTACAAGCTATTTCGGCATTTATAATATCATGGCTTCAGTGAAAATTGGTGATTTAGTGAGATGTTTTGATGGTGAAGGTGACGTGATTCAGTGGTTAGAAAAGCTGGAGTTGGTCGCAAGGCTGAAAGACATTGGAGATCTCGCGACAATTATACCGCTTTTCCTGGAAGGGCCAGCGTTCGCTGTATACAGTGAACTTGGGGACGAGGAAAAGAAAAATTCGGAGGATATTAAGAGGGCATTACGCGATTCATTTGCCCTGAATGCATTCCAGGCGTACGAGCAGCTAGCCCAGCGCAAGTGGAAAGATGAGCCGGTTGACGTCTATTTGACGGAACTGAGACGTTTGGCCAGATTGGCGGGTGTGACGACGGACCAGTTGCTCAAGCGTGCTTTCGTTGTTGGGTTGCCGGCCGCAATATCACGTGAGTTGAGGGCGTTGCCTGGTATTGAGACAATTCCGCTGTCGTCCTTGTTAGAGCGGGCTCGGGCATTAATGGCGGAACTGCATGATCCGGGTGTTGTTGCTGCGGTTGTGAGACGACCGAGCGGTCCGATGACGAAGAGGTGTTTTAAATGTGGTGGGCCGCACTTTGTTAAATTCTGCACCGAAACATCAAAAAGGCTGTCATGTTGGTTATGTGGGGAGATGGATCATATATCCAAAGAATGCCCCACGAAGAAGGGAAACGAGAAAGGGGGAGCTGGTGCGTCGGTAGCTCTTCCTCGTCATCATTGAAGGCGCTACCGATTGTGAACGTTTGCATAGGTGGGAAGTCAGTACGAGCTTTGGTGGACACGGGGTGTTCCCGAACGGTGTTGTCAGCTACTGTCGGATGTGCAGTTCACAATGGAGGTAACCGGTGCATGCTAATTAGCGTTGACGGGAGCCAAGTGCCATGCGTAGGCGAGGCAGTAGTGACTATACATAGATGTTAAGTGCGGAATGAACAACAGTGGGAGAGAGGGGCAATCCAGTGGTGTGTGGGTGAGTTGTGTGGTAGTTAATAAGCTGTTTGACGGAGTGGATGCTATTATTGGAATGGATTTTATAAACTTGTGTGGAGGAGTGACGGTGAATAATAGCCAAGTGATTTTTTTATGTGTTCCGACCAATCTTAACGCAAACAATAGTTGTGATCTTGTGAATGCGATAGCGGAACCCAAAGTCATAAACGTTGATGACCAAGATTTTCAAGCGCGGTTTGATGGTGAGAAGTGGTGGGTTAAGTGGGTGTGGAAAGAAGGACCTGTAGACCTTAAAAACAATGTCTCATCATATTCCAGCCTTCACAAACATGATGTGAAGGATACCATCAAAGAGGAATTGGAGAGGTGGATAAAGGAGGGTTGGTTAAAGCCTTGTACCGGGGAGTGCAGCGGTGTTGTGCCACTCCTGGGAGTTATTCAGAAAAATAAGGGAAAGGTGAGACCAGTGATGGATTATAGAGAGCTGAACAACCATGTGCAAAGTCACACGGGCGAAGATGTAGCAGTGTGTGATGAAACTCTCAGGAGATGGAGAAGACATGGTGAGTCACTCAAGCTCCTAGACTTAAGGTCGGCGTATCTTCAAATCCACGTTGACAAGGAATTGTGGAAACATCAACTCGTGAGATTTGAAGGCCAGGTTTATTGCCTGACGAGATTGGGTTTTGGGCTAAACAGCGCTCCTAAAATTATGACAAGGATAGTAAGGGAAGTCCTGTCAAGAGACGAGAGAGTTAAGCAAGGCACTGACAGCTACATCGATGACATCATAGTGGATGAGACGGTGGTGTCAGCCGAGAAGGTCGCAACCCACTTAAAGAAATATGGATTGGAAACGAAGGCACCACAGGACCTGGAGGGCGGACGCATTCTCGGGCTTCGAATTGAGCAAGAAAATGGAGTTCTGGTGTTCAGGCGTGGGAACACTATTCCTGAACTGGAAACGGCCTCGAAGCTCACAAAGAGGCAATTGTTCTCTATGTGTGGGCAGTTAGTTGGGCATTACCCGGTGTGTGGGTGGCTACGGGTTGCATGCAGCTTTGTAAAAAGAGTATGTTCTGGCGACACATGGGACTCATATGTTGGAGAAAGTGCCCATAGAATTTTATGTGAAGTAATCCAACGAGTTGAAAGTAACGATCCCGTGAGAGGTTTTTGGAGTGTTCCTGCAAACCTCACGACGGGAAAAGTGTGGTGTGATGCAAGTTCATTAGCGCTCGGAGCCGTAGTAGAAATTGATGGTAGAATCGTTGAGGACATGTCCTGGTTGAGGAAGACCATGGACGTTGGTCACATAAATGTTGCAGAACTCGACTCCGTTGTGAAGGGAATAACTTTAGGGTTGAAATGGGGGCTGAAGGTCATGGATTTGATGTCAGATTCCGCAACTGTGGTGGGATGGGTTACATCTATTCTGACAAAAGATCGCCGTATCAGAGTTTCTGGTATGTCAGAAATGCTAGTGAAAAGGAGGCTCGGGCTGATAAAAGAACTGGTGGACGAGTATGGTCTCGAATTAACTATCACTCTCGTTAAGTCAGTTGAAAACAAAGCAGACTCTTTGACAAGAGTAGATCGCAGGTGGCTCAGAGATGACGTGGCAGCAGTAGGAGTAGCCGAAGACTCTCAAGTTAAACGTTTGCATGAACAACATCATTTTGGTGTCGACAGAACCTTGCATCTGGTCCGTCTTGTGAACCCAGATGTTCAGAGGAAGGAAGTTGAGAAATGTGTGAAGAATTGCATACAATGCCAGACTATAGATCCGGCACCCAACAGACACAACCCCGGAGCGTTAGATGTTAAACGCAATTGGACCAGGATTGCGGTTGATGCGACGCACTATGGAAACAAGTGTTACCTCACCATTGTTGATTGTGGGCCAAGCAGGTTTGCTCTATGGCGCGAGATAAGAACCGAGAGCAGTGAAGATGTAGTTCGCAACCTGAGAGAAATATTTAGAGAGAGAGGTCCCCCGGATGAAGTTTTACTTGATAATAGCAAAGCATTCCGTTCTCTGGCTTTGAGAGAATTGTGCAAAGAATGGAGTGTTCGCCAAAGATTCAGGGCTGCTTATCGCCCGTCAGGGAACGGGATCGTAAAGAGACATCACCGAACGATAAAGAGAACTGCGGCACGGAGTAGAACTGACCCCCTGCAAGCTGTATTTTGGTACAACCTGGCCTCTGCTTACCCGGGTCGAGAAGAGACTTCCCCCGCCAACATTGTGCACGCTTATTTGTGGCGGCACCCACTTACACCACCTGCTGAAATTGAAGAGAACGAGGAATCCTCGTATCAACTAGGCGATGCAGTCGTGATAAAGCCACCCAACGCGAGGTGTACAACAAGATGGCAGCCTGGTATTGTCACTCGTGTTGTTAGTGATAATAACATAGAGGTAGACGGTATGCCAAGGCATGTGCTGGACATTAGACGGTTATTTGATGAGAGCGAAGACAGTGAATCAGAGGATGACTGCAGTGAGGCTGTGGATCTCGATGGAGAAGCGGCAGCGGAAGATGGCAAAGGCGCGTTGGACGAGTTCGAAGATCGAAGGCAGGGTTATGAGCAGTGATGAAGACATCAGGAGGGCGTGTGGTGCTATATAATCTATGGGCAAAATGAATGTCTATGGTGCATGCCCAGGTGACAGCCGTCATCGTGCGAGTTCGTGTGCATGATAACCGCGTGTGAGCATTACATTTTCATCATACAATAAAATGCATGTGTTTTCAAAATATGATAACATGTTATTTTTATACCCAGAAATAACATCATAACCAATTACTTGAATTTTATTAGGCATAACTAAATAAGAAACGAATTGAAATGTTGGAAATGTGGCTTCATCGTAGGAACAAATCATGATACGAATCCCATGGACAGATATGGTCACCAACATTAAAGTTTTGCTAAGAGCTGGCGTGGAAAGATAATTATTGTCCAATATAAAAATGACAAAAATGGCAAACTCGGGATACATTCTCCGTAACAATAAATACGGGCTACTGCACCTCATCGTGAAAGGGAAAATTGACGATAGTCACGGAGTGGGTAGGAGGCTGATATCCTGGCTGAGAAACATCAGAGAATGGAACGGATACCACATAAGAGAAGAGCTGAACCGGATAGCTCAAGACAAAAATGCCTATGTCAAAGTAGCAGCCAACGTGTCGGGGGAAACTGACATGGTACAGAGAGAAGAAAAATGTAAATAGAAAAAAAAAAGACTGAAAACCTTTTGATTTGTTCACATCAAGAGTTAAGTACCTACCTATTAAAATGTATATTTAAGTACCAAGATTTCAGCAGGATATTGATTTTTCCTTCAGTGAAAATAATGATGGTGTTCCTTTAACCTTTACCGAAATACTGTATCTAAAACCATTGTTAATTCTCAAAATAACTTTTCATTGACCAGTTTTCTAACAAACAATCACACTATTATATTTCAATAATTAAATTGTCTTTACAACGAGGGACTCTTCAATAAAAATAGAACTAATCGAAAATTGATTTAAGAGGGTGACTGCTACCAATGTACCTATTTTTTCAATTTGAATTTGTATCATTACTACAAAACGAATCATTTTGAAAAAAATAACCTAATTAGTTTGGATATTTATAAAGAAAAATACTTTATAATTATGTTCTGTATATATTCTTGTAGGAAAATAATAGGCATACCCAGATTTTTGACATTTATATTAAATTTATAAAAAACTGTAAGGTATAAAGCAATATATTTTTTTATAAATTAAACAACATCAAAATATCTGGAAAACTACGATGTAACGTTGCATTAATGCATCAGGTTAAGTTAATTAACCAAAAAAACTTTTATTTCGCACTGGCGCTGAATGGTAAATAAATGTTTTTTAGGTTTATTTACTAAACCTGAAGCATTAATGCAACGTCACATCATATTTTTCTAGATATTTTTGTCTTTAATTTAAAAAAAAATATGTTGAACTACGCCGTATATTTTATTAAAAATATAAGATAAACGTTGAAAATCGGGGTATGTCATTATTTTTCTACAAGAATTTATACAGAAAATTATCAAAAAGTAAAGATATAGTTTTCTTTATTAATATCCAAACTATCTAAATTGTTTTTTTTTTTTCAAAACGATTTGATAAGAAATAATGATGGTATATCAAATTGAAAAATAGGTACATTGGCAGCAGTCGCCCCCTTAAAACCAAATATTATTCGATTTATTTATTGATATAAATATAATGAAATCAAACATACTCATAATGAGGCGACAATCAAAGCTTACTTAAGTTTCGATTATCGTCTCCTCTAATGATAGTTTAAATATCGAAAGCATTCAGGTTCTTATTAATAACCCACTGCGTGATCTGTAGACATATTGACAGAAGGACTGTTTTTCCTACCCCACCATCCGTTATGGGGAATAATAACGGTCCCTTGCAAAACTCTGAAAGAACATAAGAAGAGTTTGGAGAACTCAAAAACCTTGCAGACACTACATGTATAGTGCTCGAGAGAGCCAATTACAAGAAAACCATTGACTCACCGTTTATAAGAGTGAACCGTATTAAAGAAGGGCTTCTGATAGCCTCGGAACGCTCGTCATAATGGAAATCTAAGAGGATAGAAGATACAGAAGTCCCTCACCTACTCGACGCGTCCAACGAAGTACCTCTTATCATGTCTGCAACAGGATTTTCAATAACCGAAGCCCTTCGATTTGTCCGAGATTCAGACCATACTTGAGCGATTGAACGTAATCGGCATCCTTATTCATGAGGTAAAGCAGAAAGAAAACGTGGATTATAATTGTTTTTAATTATATTCATCATATGAACTTCCACTCTGAAGTGAACAACATTAAAATTAGGATAATTAAATTTATAAACTGACAGTACCTAAGCTTCATATTTAGAATTTAAATATTGTGTAAATACATACTTAATAGTTAATGAGTTCAGGATACTAAGAATTCTGGAGACGTGTTTATGTGCTGTTGATATTTCAAATGAAAGACCATTCAGGAGCATAGGGATTCTCAAAAGTTTCAATAAACCAACTGACCTGTTCTTTGTCTTCTTGCGTTCTTGGCCACAGTGTCGCCGTGATGACCACCTCTCCCATGTCGTGGTACTGCCCTTGTCTGTTGGGGTCCTGGAGACACAGCACCAAGTCCTGCTGCCTTCCCAGCTCCAGGGCAGTCAGGTCCAGGTAGCAGGATCCCATGAAGTCGTCCTGGAGTCCCCAGTCGTAGTCGAAAACCTTGACATTTCAATTTAAATCTTAAATAGAAGCTATTTTCAAGATTAATTTTAATATTGTAGCCTAAGTTCTTCTTAGGTGATAATTCCATTGCCAGTTCATTTCTTGAAAATCGTAAAATAGAAAGAGAGACAGTATTAGGTATCCGATTCCATCTTATGGTTTTGTTATAAAACTTAGTAGGTAATCTTTTACCATTCATAAACATGGGACCACTAACTATTTTGGTGCGGTAATCTATTTAATGAATATTATAAAGATTGGAGGCCTTCGAGATGTGGACCTACAGATGAATTTTATTTATTTTTTATTTACTATAGGTTACATATATTTTTGAAATACATATACATTATAACATTTAGGTAACTGTCTCAAACTTAATAGTCTAATGGTGACTTTCACCAACGCCCCCTAACTCTTAGGTGCTACCGTGAATTTTCGTTTCACCACCTACATAAGAGTTACCTAAGACGCTAAGACTGGTGAAAAACAAACGATACGTTAGGGGCTACCCAAACTTAGGCGATACCCAGCTATGTGACAGTTTAGGTAACGTTAGTGAAAGTCACCATAAGAATCCGTGACTGCCAGACTTGCCATATTAATTTTCGTAAGTACCTAAACTAAATAGTTTCTATTAATCCCGAGTAGTGATGGCTTAGGCAGATATCAAGAAACAAAGGTGTAGAAAATTTCTGCCCAGACGCGTCATAGTATAAAGCGAGATTTTTTTTAATAACTTGTCTTGTATATAATAGGTATTATTATAAAATATGTATTTATTTTAGGAAAAATAACAACTCATTTACAGATTAATAGCACAACTGTTTGTTACAGAGCCAAAAAACCATTATATCATACAACATTTGAAAAGAATAAGTAATAAGAGTTAACAAACAATAGATTCACAATCACTTATACACAATACATGAACATTAGAGGTATGGGAGGGATAAGAGATTAGGAAGGTAAGATAGAGGGATATCGATACGTATCTCCTTCAGTATTTCGATTAGAAACCTATTATATTTTGCATTGAAAATGTCTTTTACAAAGAAATGATGTTACCAATTGACCGACACATTGGTTGGTGGGAACTTACTTAGAGACACATTTAAAATTTCATAAATTGAAATTGTACATACCTTAATATGAACGGGCTGGAAGGGGTCTTCTATCGGCACAGTGAAGGTCTCGTCCCAGACTGGGTTGAGGTCTCTGTAGATAGTCTTGGACTTGTGCAGCAGTCTTCCACCAGTCTTGAACTTGACGTAGGGGTCGCTAGTCCCTGCCGAAAGAGCTAACATTGCAACATATATTGCAACGTTTGCGACAACTGGCCATTAATCATTTTGCATACACCAGATACCTCCAACTTTGAGGTCAAAGAAAAACCTTTGTTTTATTTTTCAATAATAGTTAAAAATAATAAATAGAGTATTCAAGAAGAAGTAATGAATGTTTGATCATTTAGTAACAGTGCTTGTTTTAGAATGATTTCAATTACATCTATCAGCTGATGTTTGAAGTTGTTGCCAATTAGCAATAACGTAGTGAATGTTTCATCAGTAATTAGTGGTGTTTCGTCAATAAGCTGATGTTTGAAGTTGTTGCCAATTAGCAATAACGTAGTGAATGTTTCATCAGTAATTAGTGGTGTTTCGTCAATAAGCTGATGTTTGAAGTTGTTGCCAATTAGCAATAACGTAGTGAATGTTTCATCAGTAATTAGTGGTGTTTCGTCAATAAGCTGATGTTTGAAGTTGTTGCCAATTAGCAATAACGTAGTGAATGTTTCATCAGTAACTAAAAGTGCTACCTCAATCAGGTGATGTTAGAAGTTGTTACCAATAAGCAACAACGTTGTGAATATTTCATCAGTAATTAGTGGTGTTACGTCAATCAGCTGATGTTTGAAGATTTTGAGAATTATCAACAACGTAGTGAATATGCAGGTAATGATGCTATTCGTACTGTGATGCAAATTACGATAGTCAACTTTCGTTGCCAATATTAGCAACAAAAAGAAAACTCAATGAAATAAATACGAATATTTCTAGTGCGTAGAATATTTATAGTTCAATGGACGTATAAATTGATGTTTATTTCATAGTACGTAGGTAGCGTTCCGGCTTCAATTAAAATTTTAGAATTCCAATTTATCTATCATTCATTCATACCATCACGGTATATCTCACAATCTGGGGTTACCAGCGACATGTGTGCATAGCCTCATAAGAGGAAGACACAAGCGTGTATCACATACACAACTCTCGTCTCATTTAAAAAGGTACCACATTCAGAATGGATGGTGAACATCATTGCTGAACTATGTGAGATGTTATTTTGCCTCTTGTATTTTCGAATACAATGGCACTTAATAGAAAATAGTGGAAGCACTATTCTATGCCGGAGCCTCACATTTATATATCGATTAATTTATTCTATATCCGATATTATACATATCTCAAAATTAATAACAAATAAGAATATCAATAAAATTAGCTGACTCCTCTCGCTACAAAGAGCTTCAGTTCAATACATACGATAAAGTACTTTTTGACTTGCAAACTTTCTTATTTACTAGTCTTAGATTAATTCTATGTTATTAGTATATATTTCTTAGTTAAAAAAAGTAAGTAAATCATTTCGTTTATAACAACTAGTTTCATAACTGTTGAAAAAAAGTATTTCATTATAAACTATATATTATACGTTTATAAGTAAGATTTTTTAATACCGATCTTAACTATATATTTTAGTCGCGCTTATCTAGTTACGCGTTATGTAAGCTTTTAACGAAATCTAATAATAGATTTTCTATTCTGTGTAAAAGGTGTAATTCAATCGACTACGCACATATACAATGTACATGTACATTGTGCTTATAGCTTAAAAAGCTTATGTCATCAGAAAAAATGCTATTCCGAATGCATTAAAATCGAATTTGTTTAAAAAAAATTCAATAAACCATGTACGTTTCAAGAACATTCAAATATAACGTAAAGCGAGCGAAGTCGCGGGTTGTCAACTAGTTATAACTAGGTATATTTTAAAATTGAATAAATAATTGCACGAATAATTAAAAGTGTTGGTAATTATTAGCAAATAATACAGTGTGGTGTCATGTAGCGTGATATATAAATGTGCTAAAGCTAATTATAATATGCTGTAATTTAATTGTAGGACTTATCTGTGATTATAATAGATGTAAGTAGGTAATTATTATAAATATGTGAAATAAAAATTTAAAATAAACTAATAAGGAACTGAATTTAATATATGGACAGGTATGTTTTAATAAAATAAAAAATAACTTTGGAATTGTTATATTTATGAGGTTTTCATTCCAATTAATAATTTTCATTCCAATAAAGGGGGGGGGGGGGGGACTGCTGCCAACGTACCTATTTTTCAATTCGATATACCATGATTATTTCTTATCAAATCGTTTTGAAAAAAAAATATTTAGATAGTTTGAGTATTAATAAAGAAAAGTAAAGATAGTCTATGAGACTATCTTTACTTTTTTGATAATGTTCTGTATAAGTTCTTGTAGAAAAATTATGGCATACGCCGATTTTCAACTTTTATCTTTTATTTTATCTTATATATATAACTTTTATCGTAGTTCAACATATTTTTTTTAATTAATGAAGACAAAAATATCTAGAAAAATATGATGTGACTGTTGGCGCAGATGACAGATACTTCCTTTTTGTACCTATCCTCATCTTCCTGACATACCTAAAATCATCATACCTACATCCATACCTGAACGTGGCAACAACAATCTCGCCTCTGCTCGCGCGCGAGCCAGCCACGTTCTCCAGTCTCTCGAGAATACGCGTCTTTGCACCATCTCGTGTTACACAAGCGCCGTGCGCCATACATATAAAAACATTAAATTACGTTCGCGGCTTTCGCACGTATATTACAGACAATTGTGAACATAGTTTTATTGAATCAGTGACGAGAAGGAAGGACAAACGCGACAGAGGAAAAGAAGAAACCAGTTGGCACAGTAAGTCCACTCCTTTCATTTTCTGTCTAGTCCAATCTGTTCTTTGCCGATATCGCACAGTGACGTTGCATTAATGCTTCAGGTTTAGTAAATAAACCTAAAAAAAAAACAATTATTTTCCATTCAGCGCCATTGCGAAATAAAAGTTTTTTTAGTTTATTAACTTAACCTGATGCATTAATGCAACGTTACATCGTATTTTTTTTCAGATATTTTGATCTTCTTTAATTTATAAAAAAATATAATGCTTATACCTTTTTTTTAGAAATTTAAGATAAATGTCAAAAATCGGGGTATGCTCATTATTTTCCTACAAGAATATATACAGAACATTCTTGAAAAGTTAAGGTATATTTTTCTTTATTAATATCCATACTAACTAGGTTATTTTTTCAAAATGATTCGTTTTGTAGTAATGATGCAAATTCAAATTGAAAAAAATAGGTACGTTGGCAGCAGTCACCCTCTTAAACTTTATTTCGCTTCACATACTCAACAAACTAAGCGAAAATGCTTGTATTTAGGGCAAATGAACGCATCGAGGTATGAATTTGTTTTAGACAAAATGAATAGGAAATTATATGAAAATGATGTATGTTTTATGCACTTAATACTTTTAATTGAGAAACTGAGAAAAAATTGACTCAAACATCAAAACACATCAAAATTGCGTTAAAAGTATGTATTCAAACATTTAAAACAGAATTTTGATTTTTAAATGATTTTTTTTTCTCAGTGAAATAAGTTGGTATTTATTTTCTAAACATTGGTATTAATAAAATAAATGAAAGGAGTGTTAATTTTTAAATACATCATGCACATGGATAGAAAAATGATTAGTGGCCCGAAGTTGCTAAAAAAACAAATACAAAATATATTTTTCAATAAATTTTTAATATCTGAGCATGCAAACATTTAATTATATTTGGTGGATATTTAAATTTCAAACACAAAAAAAATCATATTAGTAATTGGGAGTATTTTATTGTCATGATTTATAAATGAATGTCAAAAATTCAAAAAAGGAATAAAAGATCTATGGTTAGTTTTCTAATACAAATTAGTTATAAAGATTATTTTATAATATTTATGGTTTGTCTTTATCAGCTTCAAAAAAGGAATATAATATAATTTATCTTTGAGTTTAAAGGATCAAAATCAAGGTTAGGTCACGTTTTGACATCTATTTTTGATCTTTGAAATTTTCATTACTTTTCGGGTTTTGAGGTTATGATGTGATCGATGAAGTAAAGGAACAAAAAGGTTTTATTTTAAATAATAAACTAAATCATCAGTTTAAATTATTAAAGTAAATCAACATTAAATAATACTCGATTAAGAAATCTCATAGACATCGTAGGTACATAGGTACTTGATTAGTTTAACAATTAGGTAGATACTAGAGTAAGATTAATTTAAAAGTGCATTTTGTCGTCAAGTTGATATGATTGCATTTAGTGTTGCTATACGTTAAAAACCGGATATTCCCGACAATTAGGTATTTTTTTCTTGTTTTGTAACATTTGTAAAGCAATTTCAGATAAATCTGCAAAAATCGTTACAAAACAAGTTTGTTTTGTTTAAAATAATTATAGAATGACATGTTGTATCATTCAATCACGTAAAACTCAGATTGTTTTATTAATTGATATTTTTGCCTGAATAGATCTTCATTTGATCTGTATAACTCTATTGTAAATGTTCCTCGTCCTTTTAATGTTGCTCACCTATTGTCATAGAACAAAAACCACTTTTATTGCCATATTTCTAAATTTCTCTTCTTTTATCAAATGAATTTGTAAATAATCAACCATTAATCAAATTAATTATTCGACTATACATAATAATCATTGTGTCTCATAGACTCAATCTCGATTTAGATGGGGTGTCGATCTTAAAAAAAGTTTTGAATATGAGATTAGAGGAAATTAATTTGGAGATATGGCAACATTATTCAGTTTATTTACCAACATTATCTTGAAGTGAAACGCGGAATACAAAATTGATTTAGTTCGACGATGGACAGTTCTTGGTGAAACCTCCTGAAGACATAGAATAAAACACTTGTTTAAGTTTCGTTGTTCATTTACTAAAAATTAACAGACCTTAGAATAAAACACAGCTAATTTATACCAATTTCGAATGAGCTGTCAAAGTTGACACAACTCGAAAATTTTTAACATAAAAAATAATAAATAGTGTTAAAAATCATACAATTACGTAAAAATATTTTGAGAAATATAATTTATCAGAGAAATTTGATCAAATGCGAATACACGATAAACTTATTCCTAACCTCAAACGGCAAAAACAACAACTGCGACTCGCGCGAGCGAGTTGCTTTATGAATTGAATAGAAATTGGTTGCATGTTATCAGCACCTTTGTCATTTGAGGTAAGGAATAACTTTATTAAATTTAAAGATATAACTTTGTATTAACCACGTTTTTTGGTTGAAACGATGCGACCGGTTTCGGAACTAACCGTTCCCTCATCAGGCTAACTTTCAACTGAAACAGAATGTGACGACGTGCTTACAAGAAATCTATGGGGGCGGAGGTAGAGGTAGGGTGGGGGTACTTAGGGTTGGGTCTTGTGCAGGGTGGGTCCGATTGGCTGAAGGATTAGAAGTAAAAGGAAACATATTTAATAATGGACTGAAAGATAAATTTAACTGATTGTTTATTATGTTCTGTTTTGAATTAATACACTTTTTAATTTCTACATAGGAAAAACAGGACGGAAATTTGAGACTAGAGTAAAAGAACATATCAGATGTATAAACAATGATAATTTTTCAGAATTCGCAGAACACTTAGTACTTAATGATCATCAATTTAATATGCAATCGGGAACAAAAATTTTACACGTCAACAAAGTAGGTCTCCGTCTTGATAATTTAGAGTCGCTAGAAATTAAAAAGTGTATTAATTCAAAACAGAACATAATAAACAATCAGTTAAATTTATCTTTCAGTCCATTATTAAATATGTTTCCTTTTACTTCTAATCCTTCAGCCAATCGGACCCACCCTGCACAAGACCCAACCCTAAGTACCCCCACCCTACCTCTACCTCCGCCCCCATAGATTTCTTGTAAGCACGTCGTCACATTCTGTTTCAGTTGAAAGTTAGCCTGATGAGGGAACGGTTAGTTCCGAAACCGGTCGCATCGTTTCAACCAAAAAACGTGGTTAATACAAAGTTATATCTTTAAATTTAATTTGTTAAATATGAACCACAAAGTTAACATTCAAACATTTGAAAATAACTTTATTATTTAAGAATTCACAATTTTAAAATAAATTAAATTTCCCAACCTATTATTATTTACGTAATTGTATGATACCTACTATTTGTAATGGTACTTACTTATATTTTTTGTGTTGAAAATTTTTGCGCTTATGTCAACTATGACAGCTCATCCGATCTTGCTAAAAATGTACTGTGGTGTAGTCTAATGATACTTACCAATATTGCTACATCTAAGACCATCAGCGGGTGAAAACGTGTCTAAGATGTTTTTTAGACCGATACCTCTACTAAAACTAGTGTTTTATTCTATGTCACGCCACTTTGTATTATTGATTCTGTCGATTGTGCAGATAAAAATATAATATACAAGAATAAGCGATTTTAGCAGCGTGATATGATATGCTTGTAATATTGCTTAGCTGCTCATACAAAATGAAAGTCTTCTGTAGGTAATTGAATCTTGTGTAAATAAGTTTCTTGTGTTGTAGGAAATGTTGCCAACTGTTTCGGATTAAACTTTCAGCGAGTGAGCTGGTTGAACAAATATTTATTTGTTGGTAAAAGACCGCCTACCCATCCGAGTCGTTCTAATAGGTTTGGAATATTTTGAATTATTTAAAGTTCGATTGGTCTTTAAATTTGTTTTCTTCGAAGAGAAAATATATTTTCACAGCGATGTTTAACTTTTGTCAGCAAGAAGAACTAAAGTGGTAAGTTGTTTGACTTCTGCGCAGACGTCGTGGGTTCGTTTCCCAGCAGGCGAGAAATATATTTAAAATAATTTTTCTGTGTTGGAAAAATTTGAAAAAAAAAATCATTAAAAAAATACGAAAATGTGAATGTTATTTCAAATGTGAAAGACATCTAAGAAATCTGAACGATCGCCGGATGTACGAGTCAAGAGACTGTAAAAAAGTCTAGAATATTTGAAAGGACAAAGTGTGTGGAGCTCGATTCTTTCTGCCCGCTCCAGTAAGGATATGGCGTAATGGTACGTATGAAAACTTCTCAGTCTCCTACCCCACTCCATAGGGAACGTTTTAGAACTTGTAGCTCTTTTCATAGGAGCAGCTGCTCGTCGGACAAAACAAGAAACTACCATCAAGCATATTTCATACCACTACGACTAAGAGTTCAACCACAAACGTGTAGTTCCATTCATCCCCGGAGCGGCTGCTCGTCGGTCAAAACAAGAAACTACCATCAAGCATATTTCATACCACTATACCACTAAGAGTCCAACCACAAACGTGGAGGACCGTAACGTGGGTACGCGGATCGCTAATTTGTGTCATTTCGCTTGGTTAGAATATGTGCAAACCGCTCCCCTCCACTGCGAAATATTAACAAGGTGGCTATTAGTTACCTGCAGCTGTCATATCTTTCAACCATGAAGGGACGGTTTGGGCATTTACATAACCAGCAAAAAACCTAAAATTTGTGTTCTGCGCAGCTCACGTGATTTTCAAGACGCCAAACTATTAGGTATACTGCTTATACTTTTTTTTATTTCATTCCGAAACAATTGGCAACTGCAAATTGATCAACAGTAAATTTAGGATGACTTCTGTCAAAAAAAAAACAAGATATATAACTGTCTCACATTCTCTGTACTGATAACAGTAGAAAGAGGGAGGCAGGTGAAGAAATCCTTATATTTTTGAGACAGGTCATAGAGTCTGTTGTTGGTATAGCTGTGGATTCGTGATGTGTATAGTCGACGTCACATCATAACTTGTCCCGCGAACAGGCGTGGCGCTGTGATCGCCAAAACGCCGTTCCTTTCGGATTTTACAATACTATTTTTAGTTCCCTACTTTCCCACCGCGGGACAAGTTATGTGGAACCGATTTACTATCTGCAGATACTAAAGTGTTAATAAAGTGTTAATAAATCTCCGTCGTTTGGTGCTTTGGCTTGCTTCAGTCTGGACGTTTCTTCTTCCTTGCTTCTGATGGCGACACTAACCGTTCTTGTCCATGGCCACGAGGTTCTGCCCCCTCTTTAGGTGTATCCTCAGTTGGAAGAATGAGTACTGTCTCAGTTGGGTCTCTCGTTTCTGTGCTAGTTCATCGTCGATCATAACCTGCAGAGAACCAAATTAAGAATCAATAGCGGAACATTATATAAATCTACCTACAAAAAAGCAGAAAGTAGGATGCATTTAATTAAAATCTGGTTAAACTGTGACACACTTACATCAAATAATGAAAAAAATAATGCTTATTTTTCAATAATCTTTTACCCAAATGAAAACATACCGTTAAAAATTCATGACTGCAAAAACCAATAACGTGACTGTATTATGTACTGAAATAAAAAAAAAACTAGACAAACAAAAATACTTGGAAATAACAATTGATCAATGTCTAAAATAGAAACCCCATATCTCTCTTGTAAGCACGAAATTAAAAATAGTAAATGATAATTTTCGTTCTATCAGAAATGCCTTGCCAAAGTCAGTCCTAAAAATAATGTATTTTCACTCTACCAATCACAAGTAGAATATATCGCACCATTGGGTGGGGTGGAAATTACAAAACAAATATTGATCCATTAGTTTGTTAAAGCTCAAAAATTGGTTCTAAAAATTATATATAACGCACACCCTCTGCTGAATTAGTAAAAAAAATTGAATATTCTAGATATACCACAGACACCTATGTGCTAAAAACAATTGACTTTACATATATAAACACATCAACAGTTTCCAACCAACCCAAACTACACAAAAGACTAGACAAACTAAACAAGTAAACATACAGATTCCTAAGACAAAGTCAACTTTTGGTCAAGAATATTTTCAATTCCTCTGATTCCATTGGAGTTGAAAAAGGCTAAAAACAAAAATTAATTTAAAAAATGGATAAAAAACACAGACAAAATTTTAATCAGGTGCTTAATTTAGTAACGCAGTTCACGTACGCATCAAGATGACGGAATAGGCTCCAAGGTACTTTTAGATTGCTAATTACACCGTACTCTTAAAATTTACGTCTTCAAAAAAAATTTGCCCGATACACTTTTATTCATTTTGTGTAATTTTTTTCGTAACTTTTTTTTAATAATACCTGTTTTCTCAGATTTTTTATCCACAACTCAAAACTTGTAAGGCTTAGTTAGAAACATAAATGTTTTTATAAAATAATAAGTATTTTATAACTACATGTATATAAAATAAATGCTGAGATGGGCAGATGGGGTGAGAAAGCTTGTTAAAATTCGAAATGAGCTAATCAGAGGAAGCTTTGGAAGAGGAAGCCCCCATACCAGAAGAACTCACAGAGAGCCGACTCAGATGGTATGCACATGTAATGAGAAGGCAAAAGGATCATGTGGTGCTGCTCTGCTCTTGCACTCCCAGAAAACAGGAAAGGAAAAGGACGTCCACGTGGTGGGGTAGTATGAGTAAGCTCATGGATAAATCCCAAATACCAGCCACGACAATACAGGACAGATCATACTGACGCCGAAGGATTAGGAGAGAAGGCCCTACCTAAAGTAGGACAAGGCTAACAAAAAGAAGAAGGTATTTTATAAATTTAAACATTGGCTCGATACGTTTTCACTCAATGTTTTCACTTCTTTGTAAAATCAAATGAACAATAGTATTTTATGTAACGCTCGATTCAAATTTACTAATCTTTAAGAACGTAGGTACATTTTCATGCAATTTTTTCATAGTTTACATTTGATCCGCCTACATTGCCTTACCCTGCTTCTTAAGATATTTTTAGATAACCGTATTAAAAGATACCCGTGTTCATACGAAACGAGTACTCGGTCGAGTAGTACTAACTACTCGTACAAAGTAGGTATAGTTGTCGCCAAATAACTTGAACTTTTAGCCGAGAAGGGGGTCACAAATTTTCGCTCTGCGCGACCGGAAGCTCGTTCAAGATGTTTGGCGAAAATTATACCTACTTTACTCGGCTTGATTGAACTTTACTAAGATTTGATATTTTTTGTAATTTAACTAAGTAATCAAAATAAAATAAAGCTTCCCACGATAAAGATTTTGTCCAGTTAATGGTTCAAGATGTATAATTTAATAATACTCATATATGTTACCGGTATGATGTTGTCTAAGGGGGCGGGCGTTGGTAGGGGTGTGGGCGGTCTTTCCACCGAATCCTGCCCTTGTCCTTGTCCTGATGTCCTCGCCAGGGGTGAATCTGTAACAAAAACAGAACAATTATTTATTTTATTGTCTTTTTTTATGGCAGTCTGGTTGTGTAAGATCCTAAATCAATATGTAATTAGGCAATTAAATTCTTTCAAGAAGTTAATATTCGATTTGGGCTTACCACCTTTGTTGAACATTATTATTTGACAATTAAGGGAATTACCACCTATGTTGAACATTATTATTTGACAATTAAGGGAATTAACACCTTTGTTGAATGATCGACGAAGTTTTTATATTGTAGAATTCCATTATAAGTTTTATCTATAATTAAAAGTAAACCACTTTTTGATTCTACAGAGATTTTTATATTTCGCCTTGTTAGGGCATTTACTAGCTTATAAGCTAGTAAACGCCCTAACAAGGCGAAATAGGCCTAGAGCCCATAATAAAAATCTATGTAGAATCAAAAAGTGGTTAACTTTTAATTATAAATATAACCATTGTTGAACATTTTTATTTGATAATTAAGGGAATAACCACCTTTGTTGAACATTTTATTTGACAATTAAGGGAATTACCACCTTTGTTGAAAATTTTATTTGACAAGGGAATTACTACCTTTGTTGAACATTTTATTTGACAATTATGGGAATAACCACCTTTGTTGAACATTTTATTTGACAATTAAGGGAATTACCACCTTTGTTGAACATTTTATTTGACAAGGGAATTACCACCTTCGAGCGTATGCCTGGGATAGTTTCTGGATTAAAACATTTTTATTCTTCCCTATGAAGGTGGAATATCTAGGGAGAAGAAGTACCAATTTTGCTTCCATCTCTTCGTAGGTTTCTGGATTTAAACTTTTTTCTTCTTCGTATATTTGGTAATTTTACCTATGAAGGTGGAGTATCCTGGGAAAAGAAGGAAAAAAAAAGAAGAAAGAACTGTCCTTTCTTCTCTTCGCAGAAATTCCAGGATGGTTTCAGGAGGTACTAAAGGGCCTGAAGGGACGGGAGGTACTGAAGTTCCTGAAGGGACGGGAGGCACTGATGGGCCTGAAGGGACGAGAGGTAGTGAAGGGCTTGAAGGGATGGGAGGTACTGAAGGGGCTGAAGCGACGGGTGGTAATGAAGGACCATTTTTAATTACACAGGCAATACGAAGTTTGCCGGAGGTACACTAGTAGGTATTATATAAATAAAATAAAATATAAAAATGGTTAACTCATCTTACCGCATACTTTAAAACATTTTAATTCTAATCACCTTTGTTGAACATATTTTTAATAGACACTGAAAGACAAACAAGGTACTTACCATTTTTGTTAAACATTTTCTTAAATTTCTTGAACACAGCATACACACGATGATTGACACTACACTTTTTGTCCATTTCACCCAACATTGGTGTAAATACATTCAAACACTGTCTTTAAATAGTATTTATATTCATAAACATATTTTTGGTCATTCGTTAACCCTTCGACAAACATTAGATTAATCATCTATAGCTACATATGAAATAATAACGAAATAAAAATATATAATAATACCATTGTTGATAAATTCATTGGATGATTGATGAACTTGATGGCCTTTAAGACTGTATGACTTGTCTCCGATTCTGAGCAGTCATTATGGAAGCACTTTACTGTCAGAAACGCCTTAATACAACAAAACCTGTCTAACACAAACACTATACAGATTGTATTTTAAGGCGTACAAATGGAATAACGAGGAAAAGTCTTAGGCCCGAATTTATAAAACGTACTAAGAATTTTCTGAATGCTTCGCATGACAAATTCCATACATTTTGGTGTGCTAAGCATTGACATGAGCACTGAGAATGGTTTATAATAAGGCCCTTTTTATTAGATAAATTTGATAGCATTTAAGACTGTATGACTTGGCTCAAATTCTGAGCAGTCTTTATTGAAGAACTTTACTATCAGAAACGCCTTAATACAACAAAACCCGTGTAACACAAACGTTATACAGATTGTATTTTTAGGCGTACAAATGCAATAACGAGAAATAATATAAATATGTTAGGATAAGGGCTGCCATCACCTTTATTATTGACGCCGGACAAAAACTTAAAAAAAAAACAGAATTTGGTTGAAATTAAGTTTTTCCCGGACACCGTTTCATTCATTTATACGACTTGTCGGTGATGTAAAGTACATAGTATCAAATAAAATAATCAAATTAGACTATATTCTACTCTTCTCTTTCTGAGTAAGTCTGGTAACAAAAATAACAAGAAACACTCCTCTCATTAGCATCAGATTAAAAACGAATTATAAATATATATTTTGGTTTTCAAATAAAGTAAAATTTTCAGTACCTAGGTAAAATTTTTGTATGGGAATTTTAGTATACACATAAGTATTTGAGTACAGGTGAAAGGTGGTTGGGACTTGCATCGAGTCATCGAGTTTGGTTATGTTAGTTAGGTATCCAAAAACCTAAACTATTTATTAAATATCAATTGAAATTAAGTAACAAGGTTTAATTTTAATGAAATCTTTTTACTGGTTCAATCAAATGGATTTTCCTTGACACAAACAGTGTCATGGTTTCACCCGGACATTTTCCAAAAACCCCTTCCGAACGTCCCCAGGACGTGCTTTAAAATTGAACAAAGCCGGAGAATTCCGGACGGATGGCAGATACCTATAGGTTGTTAGGATTAGTGATTGTAATCCAGCAGGATTTTCTGGATCCAGCAATTTTACATTTCTTATAAAAACTAAAATATTAATAATATATAATATAATATATAATGAACAGTTCCTTGCACCCTGCGCAAGTGGCGAGTTTATTGCCGTATGGCAATTTCTTCCAACTAACCAGTGTTTCCAGCCCAGAGAAGCAATATTTGCGTGAGAAATGAATTTAAATAAATTTCTCCTCTGCTGGGAATCGAACCCAGGACGCCCGCACAGAAACCCAACGGCTTATCAACAGTACACGGCGTATATTGTCAATTGAAAATAGTATGAATAAGTCATATCTTCTAAATTATCTTTATTTTGTTGTGTAAAAATAATATATTGATTAATGTTTTTGTACATTAAGCAAAACATTCCTCCATGACAATGACTATATTTTTCAATATTGGTAAATATACAAATTAATGGCTTACTTGGATACTCGTATCTAACTTTTTTACAAAAAAATGAAAGAGTTGTTACGATTTTACATGGAATCTTGATGTTTTAATAAAATTACGAAGTCTTTTACGCCATTATTTGGAAACAATAATTAATTTTCTGATCCGCTGCGCTGGAACTATCAAGCCGAAAAAATTGGTTGGAATCAGCTAGATGGCCGGATGCGGGATCCAGCAGTTTCAATCCCTTGTTAGGATAGAAAATTATAATTGTCATTAACATTACTTTGTTCCATTATAATATTTAATGTATAACGCGTTTTACTTTACATTTTATAATGGCTCAGATGGTTGGGTATCTGACTGCTGATCCAAATGTACCGGGTTTGATTTCCGATGGTGACACCGTTTTTAATTGTGTATAAGTCTCTAGAATGTGGCAACTTGTTATTGGGTGCGTGTTAAATTAATACTTGACATAGTACCTACCTGTTAGTTGCCCGAGAAGCAATATTTTTATTTTATTTTATATTAATTCTCGGGCAAATAACAGGTACTATGTCAAATATTAATTTAACACGCACCCAATAACAAGTTGCCACATTCTGGAGACTTACGATACTAATCGTCTCACAGATCCAGACTGAAAACACAATTAAAAATTGTGTCTACACCGGGAATCGAACCCGGGACCTTTGGCTTAGCAGTCAGCTACCTAACCAACTAAGCTACGAAGGTCGAATATTAAATAAATACTCTGTTGTAAGTCGTTTAATTAGTGATTAATTATATTATGTTGATGTAAGGTGATTGCGTCATATTGTATAATTGACATTAAGGTTAGGAATGAGTGAGAAAGCTTTTGATGAAAGTTCAAGTGTTGTTAGTCTTGATTACATCACGTAGAGGAAGTAGGTAGGTAGGTAGGGACCTACCTACCTTCTCAGAATATTGCTAAAGTAAGTGTTGCCACCAACACTGAGAAACTTTAAATTAATTAATTTGTTTCTATACCACATTTTCTTTGCCAAGAAATATTGTAAAATTATATGTTTACATGATATTATGATTAAGAAAATTTGTAAGTTTATCTTTGAACAAAAATAATCATACTAATGCATCGATGTAATCAATAATAGTCTTACTTTTTCGTGTTTGTAAGTAATTATAATCTTATTTTTGCATATTTGTAAACAATAATGATCTTATGTAGTTTTGCATATGGGTAGTTTTGCAATACATTTTTTTAAATATGCATGGTGGATAATGTGTATGTGGATATGGGTTTGGAAGACTCAATAAAGAAGGCGAATGTATTTTAGATTTTGCCTCACGTCATACTCTAACAGTGATAAACACAAATTTCAAGAAAAAATCAAAACAATTAATTACCTATAAAAGTGGGGGTTAAACTTTGCAGGTAGATTATATATTAGCAGACAATAGATTTCGGAGAAACTTCAATGACTGCAAAGTTACTACCGGAGAATCCTTAGCCGCGCAGCATAGAATTGTAATATCAGTTTTCAACTTGCCAAAACCCATAAAAACAATCACAGATAAAACACCAAAAATAAAGAGGAAAGAGACAAATGGCACAAAGGGAATACTATTAAAGGAAAAAATCCATAACTACCTTGCTACCGACCTAGATAACAACTTTGACAACCCCAATACGATGTAGTCCAGTTTTGAAATATTCTGTAGGAAAGAAGCAAGTGAAACACTTGGCATATCGAAAGGGGGTATATAAGCACCGATAAGGATCTAACATGGTGTAATGATGAGCTTTGATACAATTCACATGTGTGAATATCTCTAAAGCACTCCCTTCCGATCAAAAAAGAAATCAATAAAATCGGTCAATGCTGTAAAAAGTTCTTACCACTGAATTGCAAAATGAAGATTTTGATCAATTTTTCATAGATCCAACTATCGCATCTTGACCAAAATGAAATGGGACCAATCGGAAGATACCACCTTTCTAATGAAAAAAGAAATCATCGAAATCGGTCAACGTGGGAAAAATAAATCGCTGAACATACGTAGGAAAAAGTTCACATCGAATCGATAACCTCGGTTCTTGGAATTTCGAAATTTCTTCAAATGTTGGCTCAGATTCAAGTTGTAAATAAAGGACGAGAAGAATTTGAAATAACAAAGTTGAGAATTATACCGGAACAATGAATGAAACACAACATGAAATATTTAATAGTAGTATACTAAATAACAAGAAACCTTTAGGGGCATAGGATTGATGATAAATACTTATATTAAGATCTTAATAAATCTTTTTTACGTTCATGTGTTGTACGATAAAATAAGTCGGATACTTAAGACATTAGTTAGCTGAAAATAAATATTTAATTCATATAGAACAAGTTTATTATCAACTTCTTGCTAAACATAAAAATGAAACCAAACCGTAAACTACATTTCTCTAAATTAATCTTCAATAGTAGGTATGATTAAAATATTTTAATTCACAATAATATCTCAATAGAGACGAAGTTGGGATATTACAGAAGAACCAGGAACTCAGGCACCTACAGGGCTTACGACCTGTCATCGGCTGGTTTACGTGATCACTATATGCGCTTGCGCAACGTTTACCAATTATGCCTTTATTGAGTTCCCTTATCAATGTAATTTTTGAAAGTTCCATATATTTAAATAATGTGTAAACATTTCACCTGAATAATACGAAATTATACTATTGACATCTATGAGGTAACGAAGAAACCTATTTGTAACGCCATCTATTGAGAAGTTGATTTATTTGTAAACAATGAAAGTAACAGTCCTTGTAAATGAGGTGACGGTGTCTCGCACAGATGTCACCTCTGAACTGCGCCAGAAATATTATTTCATTTTGGTTTGTTTACCTACATGTACCATGTGTACGTAAATCGAATATATTTTTTAATTGCATATATGCAAACATTGATTTTTTCCCCATTTGACTCTCGACAGGGAGTCAACAGGGAGACAAAAAATATATTCGATTAAAATATTTATTATTTATTTATTTAAGAAAGAAAGAATGATAAACGCCTGCCAAAGAAAGTAGGTATACAAGGCTGAAAAGACTGGAATGAGATGTAGGGGTCGGACGAGAAAAAGTTGGCAATATCTAATAAATGAGATTTTGAAAGATGGTAATATACGTATTCAGAATCTTCGGAGAGCACGTATGACGTGATGTATGGATGTAAATGAGGCAAAATATGTATGTCAAGATAGAAGAGTCTGACGTTCGGCTCTCTCTCTGTCTACCCCAAATAGGAAAAACGGAGCGATGGTATATTTATTTATTTTACCGATACTGAGAGAAATTGCTTCTTTTAGTGAAGTAATGCACACACGCACACCTCTCGCTGTTAATCCCATATTGTGGGCTATGCCGTGATGGTAATGAACATTATAATATTCGTAAGAAATACACCTTATAAACGAAATGTTTATAGCAAGAATGTTTCATAATACCACGATACTATATAAAATGAAAGTCTTTGATAAAATGTAATGACATTCAAAAATAATTTGTCACAAATTTGTAGTTGATATTATTTTACATGTTTCCAATGAAGCTTTCACATAATTAAATATTGTAAATTCACTTTGATCGACCGATTATAAACAGGTATTAAATTAATGACATTAGGGTCGTATTACGGGAGTTTTTATTTTTTATTTTTATTTTATTTTACCAAGGACAGCACACAGTACATGCATACAATTATTGAAATTAAATAAATAAAAATACAAAAATAACATGTACCTCTTACGTACTATACCTAATATCAAAATAATACAACAAAAAAGTGTGAATTAGTGTGGGTGCGCGCATGAGAGAAGAGTAACAATATGTATGTGTGTGTGTGTGAAAGAGATATCTAGAAAGAGTGTGAGTGTGTGGGTGTGTATGTGTGTGTGTGAGAGAGGGTGTGCATGTGTGTGTAGACGAACATATATTGACAGATTCATGATTTGGGAAGAAAAAGAACATATATTGCTGAGGGTGGTTGGGAAAAATTACTTATGAAATATATAAGAAAAAGGCAAGGTCCCGTACTGCAAGAATACTGCTCAACTTTTTCTATTTTTTTACTCCTCACTACAGCAACGGCGGGGCTAGGAATTCCCATTTTTTTATGTGATTTTTCATTGCAGATTATCATGCTGAGAATGTGTTCTGAAAGTTTCATCACAATGTATCTGTGTGTGTGTATATGTGCTATGTACGGCATGTTTATTCTACTTAATCGATTAAAGTAAAGTACTGATTCGATTCTTTTTCAAATTTGTATATCTAACACTCGCTTACATCACATTAGATTAGATTTTGAAAGATATCTGATCAGTGTTTCTCAATTTTTTAACTGTCAAATATAATCAAGTGATCTCAAGCTCAAGAGATTTGATATTTTTGCTTTCAAATTGCTAAAAAGGCACATCACTTTCATAAAATGGTATTGAAGAGTTATCAAGTTTTCATAATAAAATATTTAAAACGAAAAGACTCATTTCATAAAAATGCTGAAATTATTCCATACAAAATTTTAATACTTGGAGTGACTTGGTAGTGAGGAGTGTAGCGTTGGCCACAACCCATTCGTTTTAAAATAAATAGATAGGTATTTGACCTCTGCTCTTTGAGTTTTGTTCATTTACCACGATGACTTATGGTGTCCCTGAAGATCGGATTATAAATAAATTATAAGGAGATTCAGTTAACCTTTAATAGCTCGTGAGTTTGTGTTTGTTGTGTAAACTGTATGTAGGTACCTGTAAATAATTACACCCGTAATTTACCCTCCCTAAAACAGGTTGCATCTGAATTATGTTCATTAAATATTTATCTTCATATTATATTACATAGGTAGATATACAGGAACGGATCTATTACAGTTTTCAGCGACTGGCGCAATTACTTAAAAAGGTGTCTCCCCTCTTTTTAAAAATCATATAAAAATAAATAACGCAAGATGAAGCACTATGTGAACGATTTTTGATAGATGGAAACAAACGATGACCATGTTTTTTTTGTGTTGATGCTTTTTTTGTATTGATGCTATTTGTATTGATGCTTTTTGTATTGATGCTATTTGTATTGATGCTTTTTGTATTGATGCTTTTTATTGTTGTTTTGATGTTTTATTTTTGTGTACCTATAGTTATAATATTGTTGATTTTATATATTTTGTATGTCTTTATGTAATTATGTGATTGAATCGTTCTCTATATGTACTCACTTTCTCAGCACAAGCATTTTATGCTTTTTTGGGAAAGAGATAAAAAAGACAGTTTACGAATTCAGATAATTGTTTTATATATTGTTTATTGAATAAATAATTTTTAAAAAAATGTATGAGACGATGCACGGATGTAAAGGAAGCAATGCATATTTACAAGGATAGATGTGTATGGCGCTCTTTTTTTCTCGTTTTTTTTGGCGCCCCAGGTATTTTGCGATTAGAGCAATTACATCATTTGAACGTATGGTGATTCGCGACAATTTCCAAAGATTGACCAACCTTAGCCCATCGCCGTCCGTACAGGTCAATCGCGCAAATATTCATGCGTCGACCGTTTAGCTGAATAGTCGAGTTTATCTTAGTTTACTTGTTTCAACCCTTGACACCATAAACAGATGAGTTTATTATCTTATTATATTTATATTAATTGTCAATATAGTAATGTTGATCATGTAAGTAGATCTTTTATTTGAAACCTTCATCACCATAAATTATATATTATCAAATATTTATTGAACTGGATTTTTGCAATATCGTATTTGAGGTAGATGTTTAAATTATAAATCTTTTTGAACATGTACATTTAAGGGGTCATATAAACCTAAACACCTCAATTTCAAATCAAATATGTTAAAGTGTGTTTCTAGAAAAAATAGTATAAGCGTTTTCAACATTTCTCTAGTGAATATTCGTCACAAAATTTCAAAATTCTATTCAATAAATATTTAAAATATTCATTTTACTTCATTTTTTTAAAATTAGGTACTCCATAACAATGTGTCGTAGAGAAATAGATCTTATATGTACTCAAAGAGTGCATAAAATTAAAATGAATGACCGATAAAGTTTTTTCATTTCAAGTAAGGTTTGTTCTTGAAATTCCGATAATTTAAATCACGTAGGTATAAACCTTTTTTAATGCAAGCGATAGTTACCTTTATTGACACGTAACTTCATAGTGCATTAGGCGGTTTTGATACATTACGTTTTCAG
The DNA here is from genome assembly GCA_963576475.1 of Molanna angustata. Classification (NCBI taxonomy): domain Eukaryota; kingdom Metazoa; phylum Arthropoda; class Insecta; order Trichoptera; family Molannidae; genus Molanna; species Molanna angustata. The sequence continues at coordinate 5,534,853 of OY754985.1, read as the reverse complement.
TCACTAGATTTAGCGTTATATGTCCTCTTAATAATATCCTTCTGATAAATAATCGATAAACACATACTCCCAAAATAATTATGAACAAATGGAAGCACTATTCAAATCCGGTGCTTTATAAATATAACTAAGAATATCCTTACGAAATATGTAGGGCTGTTCTGGAAGGCTTTTATTTATAATTAGATGTTATTTGTATACTGCCTCTGGCCAGTGTTGTATTTTTGGTTATAATGAAGTCTGGGAGGTGAAGTACTCAAATAATAAATGTCTTCGTACTTCAAGACCAGACAAATGAGGATACGACTGCAAAGAATAATTTTCCAAGACCTACAGACTATAAGTAAATGAATAAATAAGCCCCATTCATTTGTCTCTATTTTGTAAGAGTGTTTTTGGTGGAATTATACGTAACGAGTATTTTATACCCGGCGTTGCTCGGGAGGGTAGATGTGAAGCAATAAGCTAATTCCCCAAGAAAATCGTTTTTTTGTATTTTGTGAAATGTTTATTTGCTATGATATAAATTCAGAATGAGTAAAATATATCCAAGGCAATAAATAAAAATTAACATACATAAGAAAGTTTGAAAAAAGTCAGTCCTATCCGTCCCTTCAATACCTCCCTCATTTTGAGATTTTTTTGTAACCATGTTTATCTTATAAGTTGGATTTTTCTTGTGTTTTTTTATACAACTCAAATCAAGTAGATTTTTTTAGAAAATTAAAAGATTTTGTGTTTCCAAAATATTAATACCCCAAACCTAAGGGCGAGTTTTAAAAAAAAAATAAAAATATCAGATTGAATTTGTTAATGAGTGCTTAAAAAAATATCCATAAGATAAGAGTCCGACTGACAGTAATTTTTACTACGCCTGTCGTTTGCTTGTAAACAAATTGGCAATGTGTATAGCACATACTCAAAAGACAGTTTATGAAACTTTAAAGATGGAATGGAAGACAGGATTTCTTGCATTAAAAAACACATTAACAGTCTTCCATTAACGGTCTTCAGTAGTTATTATAAAGAATACTGAATAATACTGAAGTGTTGAAATAGCAATTTTCAACACTTTGAAGGCTATTTTATCTATGAAAGTCCCACTACTAGTATAGTATACAATCGAAAAAATCAAATCTTGTCTAATAACACATTTTTGGTCACAGAGACATGAATTATCGAGATACATGCTAGATTATTTTTTCAAAATATGTAGTTAAATATGCACGCCAGTGTGCATTATATTTGCTTCCATTATGTACAAAAAGTTAAATAAATAAATAAATATTATCCAACTGTCGATTCGTTCAAGAGAATGAAATTATTTTGAAGGAAGAGGCAGTTAAAATCCAAGACGCGTGTATGAAGGAACACGATTGAATGCAGGGTCTATATTTTTCACGATTTTTCCAACTTTGAAGTCAAAAAACACCAATTTAGAGGCTTCGCTGCATACATATGTTCCATACACGGATTTACTCAGAATTCAGAGTAGAAAATTTAGTGTGTCCGTGTGAATGTCTGTGTGTGTCTGTATGTCCCCCCCCCTTATAAATTTTGATCCGTTCAATTAACAGAGCCCAAAATTTCAGAATATTATAAACAATTATAGGCCTACAAAACTTTTACACTCAGAATTTTGAATTTTTGTTTCAGTCAGGGGTTATCATATTTTGAATTTTTACTTTATTTTTCCATATATCTCATAAACCATAAAAAATAGAATGCTGAAAATTGGTATGAATATAGAAAAATACAAAATCTCAAATTTATTTTTTCAACAAAAATTCCAGAGATTGTAAACATTTTTTATTAAATAATTTTTTTTTTTGATAAATTTATGTGTTTAACTGCCTATATTTCCAAAGTTTTTGAAATTATCGAAAAAAGCCGAAACATCCCAAGATAATTTAATTTCATATATAAAAATTGACATTGTAGCAGCACATCTCAAATTATTTTTAACAATTTTTATTAAAATTGAATTAAGTGACGACATTGCTTCATACAATTTGTATGGCAGTCGCCTACACACAATATGTAAGAAGACTTAATAATTTGATACTTAGTTTCCAAACATACATACATACATACCATCATGCTGTTTCCATATTCTTGGTTGGAAAAAAGGACTGACCTCCATATTATCCTACCTTAACATACATACCTACATAGTATAGAAAACAAAATAGCTTAAGATATTCAATAATTTAGATTTATGGGTTAATAGTTTGGTACTTATTCTTCAACTATACATACTATCGCTATCGACAGTTGGATCTCATGTGTTACATGCAACTAGTCTACGAAAATCCTACTACGCAGAGTTTATATTATGTAAATGTTGTTATCTGCTTTGGTATCCTCTTGAAGAATAAAAATAATTATGGCATACTACGACGTAAGTATGGCAGTTACTAGCTCTTGGTCTATAGAAACTTTGATACAGATTTATTTATGATTATATATAGGCGTATATTTTTATTGATAACGAAAACTGTGTTCGGAAACTTTCATCTCGAAGGTTAGGTTATCCCATTGGGGTTGAAATTTTATTATCTCCATCCCAGTCGAACGAATCTTACAACGTTTGTCCTATCTACCAATACATTTCTATACAATCTATACATAGTAGTGGTAGCATGACAGCCATTTTGTGTCTTAGAGCAGTGGTACACAACCTTAAATAATTGCCATAAAATATGATGAGCAGAATCTTTTAGGGGGTCTTCCAACACTTGTGTTATTTGTCCAAGGTCACCACTAGGTGCCCACCTAGTATTCTTTTGTATGGTCAAGTGTCCAGTCCATTGCTTTTTTAATCCAGCAACACGATCCATTATATCGGCAACCTTAGTACGGCGCCTAATCTCTTCATTACGTATTTTGTTGCGTAGACCCCTAAAAGATAGTATTACGACGTTGTCCAAGTGGCCGGCAGAATCTGGATGCGGAGGATACAAAACAGAGACGAGTGAAAGAGGACTACGTCCGACAGTGGAGGGACGAGGACTAGAGAAGAAGAAGATGATCAGGGTAATATAATAATATTTCATTGAATTCTTTTGTCAAAATGTAATATTAAATAGAGACGATGCGGGGACATAATATGTATTTATAGTAAAAGTAATAGGATTTCGGGCACCTAAGAGGGCTTACGATCTGTCATCGGCTGGTTTACATTATCACTTTAGGCGAATCTTTGATAATCCAAATTTTTGAAAATTCTATATTATGTTGAATATAGTTAATTTACACCGCTTGAAAATTAGCTAAGAACACCATCGCCACCTATTGAAAGACAATAAAAGTTTTTCTAACGCCATCTATCGAGTAATTGGTTAGTTAACAATGAAAGCCACGATCATTAGATTTTTTTTTTTATTTATTTATAACAATATACAATATCATTTTACATATTATTATAAATCCACCTCACTAGGCTTTGCCTGTACCGAGGTGGAATATTTCACAATCACATATGAGGTGACAATGATTTTCAGATATGAGGTGACAATGATTTATTTATTTATTTACCTTTTATCACACCATATTTATAATGACCCAACAATAAGTAGATTACTGCTGCCCAATTAGGAAATCCTGTTCTAGGGCTAGCAGTTTACAATTTTTATTGACAATTATATGCAATTATGAACCAGGTGATTGTTCCCGTTCCACACTAAATATGTACACAATTTCAACTTTCTGCAATCACAATCATTAGATTAGATTTCGCATAGATGTCTCCCCTGAACCATACCAGAAAAATTAGTTAATTTTTAGCTTGTTTACATACTATAAGGTAACAATGTGTATGCGATCGCTACTCCCACCACCATCCGCTCCGCGTATGGGGACTGTAAAAGGCCCCTTCACAGAACGTTAAAAATGCATAGCACGAAAAGTAGCTCATGGAGCCCTCTAAATTAGCAACCTCGGCACCATAGTGCAAAATGAACAATGGACGAATGTGAATGGAAGATTCACACTCGTGGACTGTCATTGACTTCAGATCTTTTTAAATAAGAAACATCAGGGGTATGACCAAGATCACTGTAAAAAATATATACTGGGAATCTAACAATAGTAAGGCACCATGACTATGACAGAACTTCTTGTAGGTACTCCTTTGTGTATGCGATCATAATTTAATTAAAGTATAATATATTTTTTCATAAACCCGCAAAAACTTCGTTGGCTTAATATATTCACGGCCGATTTCAGAGTGTGTGGACTGGTGCTCTAGATAGGAGAGGATGGAGACAGATCTTGAAGGCTGCTATGATCTACCAAGGATTATAATGATACAGAAAAGAAGAGGACGAATCTAGTTCGAATTGATAGTTCACGAGCGTGAACCTTCTATTCACACTAGCTGAGTGTTTACTTTGCACTAGGGAGCCGAGTTTGCTAATCTAGAGGGCACCATGAGCTACTATACTCTGCCGACTCAGTGAGGGACACGGCGTGATGGTATGTATGACCTACTATTTGTGTTATGCATTTTTTGTTGTTCATTCTAGATATATAATGTTCTATAAATGAGCTGATTACAGTCTCTTTATGAGAAGCTACTAGAGAAAAATAATGGTTCGAGTTTTCATGTCTTGAAATAATTCATCGCTGAAATTTAATTAAGTCGCACTTACAAAATAATTCTAATTGAAAAAAATGTCAAATGAGTAAGCATATTATTCATTACTTAGAATGTGTTGACGGCCAAGTGGTGAATAATAATGATTTAATATATTTGATTATTCACCAAAAATGATTAACAAATTGTTAACATCGAATTCAATTATTGTTCATATTTGTTTTTATTCAATTAAGTTTTATCTTTGTGATCAATGAGTTTTTGTCATAAAAGGAATTCGAAATGTGCATATAGAGTTTTGGTGGTACGAGAACTGCTGGTTTGTGACTACTGTTCAGGAGGGTTTGTATTTTACAATATTTATTACTTGACTTTGTAGAAAGGATAAAAAACTAACGAGGGAATTTTTAGTGCAAAAATGTTTAATAGCATCAGATAAAGAAACCGCCTTCGATATTTATTTCAAGTGTCGTAAATTTTTATTAATATTTTTGGTGGGTAAGTGATTCTCTTCGCCAACTTCACAATCCAAACAATCTCTATAACTTTGACGGAGATCTGGAGACTATCGATTTGCATCTCGTTGAATTGCGAATCGAAGTTAAATGTGAACTGTATACATATATAACTAATTGCACGTAACACATGAGATCCAACTGTCGATGGCGATAGTTTGTATAGTTGAAGAATACTTTTAACAAAACTTTAAACCCTTAAATCCAAGTTATTGAATACTTTAAGGCACAAACCATGACTATTCTGTACAGTATGTAGAAACTCTTTTGCAGAACGTCATGTAAAGGAATAAAACTGCATAATTTATTTAAATATATTTTCATTCAGAGTGGATTCCAATGTCCATAAAATTGAAGTATTTCGGATAAGCGAAGGAAAATTCCTACAGAAAACCAGTCCAGCTTTTCAGGTCTCAAGGTAGCAGCCCTAACAGGAACCTTGGAAACGACAGGTAATTCACCCATCAATCTCAAACAAACTGATTATGAAACCATAATGAATATCATAAGAAATATATTAAAAACAAACATAGTTATAATCCTCTTAGCAAGAGCATGTGCGCTCTCGATTAATACCATATTTAGAGGAAATTTAAAACCATGTAAAGAAGTAATGTTTTTATTACAGCCTTCCTCGGTGATGGTTTAACTATCAAAAGTAATCGCGCTTTTATATATGCAACTCATTACGTGGACTGTAGTTATGTTGAAATAATAATATTCAAAAATACAAAACTCACAGGACATCCTACAAAATGATGTAAATTATCTGTAGATGCAAATCTGTTAAAAAATAATTCACTAAAGTGATAATTTGTTCACTTAAAAAAATACTCAAATTTGAAAATGTGTGTAGCAGGGAACTGTATTGTGTTATATAAGACTTATTGATTCTTCCTTTTTAATTTCATTTTTCTATTGGTCCGATGTTTGACTGAATCTGGGACTGAGTCCAAAATTTTTCTCCTTTCTGACACTGCGAATTGTAGCAAAGAGCTGTGAAAAGTGCTTATGACTTCTGAAGAGCGTAAGAAAATGGTGTGTTATATTCAGTAGATCGAAGAATAAGCCCGTGAATTGATGATAATTCCATGAGTGACACGAAATATTTAAAAAACTAAACAGATATATCTATGAAAATAGTTACTGGAAGATGTCTGCTCAACTCCATTAACCTGAAAAACGAAACCCAATGAGATTCCCTTCAAAGTATTCCGGCCACGTTCGCATAATCCGTAATACTCATTAAACTTGCCAAATTACATAGTACATATAGGTATTGCTGACTCAGTATTTCCCGATACGAGATTGGGTACAGAATCCAGACGAGAGTGTTCGTGTCTTATATTAAAGAAGTCTACATATTTCTCAACTACGTGATTCTGGATGATGTTCCTCGCGTGAACTATGACTTTTTCACGTGAAGTTCGTAAAAACGGCCTGCTCGTAAAAATCACACTGTATCTGTACCTCCGCACGTTGTTTGTGAAATAAAGTATAAAAACAAACAAGATCAACAAACTATGGAGTTCTTTTTTTATTAGAGTGATTGATTTTATTAAAAGTGATAATGTCCGTTTGGATGTCTTATTTGGAATAACAAAGAGCTAACACTCTAGGAAAAAATGAGAGGAAAAGGACGCCACAATCCATGTGGTGTAAACTCACGAAGAAAGCTGAAATATTAGAATAATACAGAATATATCTTCCTGGCGACGAAGGTTTGGGAGAGCTGACCATGCCTAAAATGGGTAACAGTTTATTCAATATATACAAAACAAGTGAACAACAATTCATGTAGTACGCTGTGGAATTAAGAGCAGACACGACTTAGATATAAAACCTACTCAGAACTTTTGAATCAAAAGTCTTATGTGCTATCACGGGGAAAAGAACCCAATTATTTTTAATTTTATGTGTCAATATTAATTATCCTATTTAATAATGCACGGAGTTTTCACTGGTCCAATGTACATTGTCTGTTTTATAAATTGTGTAGACTTTATAACTCTTTATCGACAACAAAAAGACAATTCAAAATAAAGATATTGTGTCATAGACAAATATATTAGGCGGACCTATACGACGGAGCAGAGCCAGGATTTAGAGGGACCACGTGAACAGGGTGGATCAGTGTAATTTCCATATATTGCGGGCAAGATATGGAACAAAAGACCATTTAAAATATAAAGGGGTATCTGGAATTTTTGCAATAACAGATCTACGATCTAAAAAAAGAAGAAGCAAGCATCCGTCTATATCTGACATAAAATGCTGTGTGTTCGTACCAAACACTAAAACAGTGAGCACGACACGAAACTGCGATACCCAACTATAATATTCATAGTTGAATGAGACCTAATGACAAAAAACGTGCATGAATTAATTAAAAGTTACAAAATAATCATGACGCACGTATAAAAGTGTATCGTAGGGAAATAATCCCTCCCAGATACGATGTTTTCCTTGTGTTTATAATGAATATTTAATGAATATATATGTAATTCTATAGACTATGTATGTATGCATAGGTAGGTACATTAAACACACCCATGTTTGTATGTTTTCATTGGATGGACCATCGTTACACTGTCGTTTAAATATGGCTATCGGAAAAAATATAACTTTTATTACTAACTTAGTTAGATTAGTACCGACACGAAAGCTGAGGTTTATTTATAATTTATTTATTTATTTAGAGGACAACATATAGCATATAATAAATTATATAAAATAAAGATGATTTGATTAATAATAAAGCCAATTACAGGTTGTCGCTGAAGTTATTGTAGTATATTAAGATACATTAGGAATGGTTACATAATATTATGGTGAGATATTGTGTGAATAATGTGTGAAATTGCATATATAAATGTGTCAGTATATTAAGTGTTGAGTTTGATTATGAGGATGAAATTTTAAGTTTGATATATTTTTTAAATGTGGGGGCGCTAAGTAAGAATATGTCGATTCTTGGAAATGCCTATTGTATGTATTCATTTAGATTAAGATGTACGTAAAAACAGTTATATATTGAAATGTAAAAAAGACATCATAACGACACACACACAGACACCTGTTCGAATACTTAAGCAATAACACCTTTCAATACTCTCTGCAATATTCTCTCTTAAAGAGAATGTTTTTCCTTTAATGGAAGTATAACATTCGTGTTCAGATACAATAAACTTTTATTAGAGTACAAATTTACAATTATATACAATACAGTTTTCAATCAATAATGATCCAAAGTGTATCAATCAGGGTTTAAAGCCAGAATGAATTTCTACATTTTTCACATTGAAAAGTTACATTATTATGGTTCCTCAAAATCTTTAATTATATTTTAATAACATGCCAAATAAATAAAAAAAACAATAAACATACTACTAAAGGCAAATCACCCACAGAGACATCTATGGATCAACTCTCTAAGTTGTATTTAACAACCTCTTATTTATAATATAATCTTTAACTGAAAGTTTCTTATAATATTATATAGATGTCTCTTATTCTCAACAATATTATTTTTATACAATTCTAAAATATCTCTCAACCAAATGACATAGAAACTGCACTGAGTCATCATGATTATCATTGTCGATAGACTGACATGCCTTTGATAAATAAACAGTGATACCAAAACTGGTGTGGAGTGAAGATCGAGAGGCGACAAGAGACCACAAGGGCAGCCATATAACAGATGGATGGACGACATCAAAAGATTCGTTGGACTCCAGTGGATGGGAATCGCACAGGAACGGGAGGTGTGGAATAGGAGAGGGGAGGCCCGTGTCCTGCAGTGGCCACAAACTCGGGCTGATGATGATGATTATGATACCAAAACAAGTTGTATCATGGAGTTTTACCACGAATTATCCGACGAATAACAAAATAAATAAACCAATAAATCCGTCTACGAAAATTTTCTATTTTCGTTCGTCGGCTATTCTTTTTGCACTATAGTGCCGAGATTGCCAATCTAGAGGACTCCATGTGCTACTTTTCGTGCTATGATTTTTTTTCATTTCGTTCACCCAGCGTTCTGTAAAGGGATGTTCAGCGTTCAGCGTTCCGTTTAGTCCTCATATTATGTAGAGCGGGTGGCGCGTGGCGGTGGAGGTAGCGAAAATCAATCAATAAAATTTAAAAACCCATTATTGAACTTCTCCGTGGCATCTTTACAGGTAATGTAAACCTTATTTTAATATCCACGTATGTTTTCATATATGTCGGCCATTGTGGTTTAGTTGGTTAGGTATATGACTGCTGATCCAAATGTCCCGGGTTCGATTCCCCGTAGAGAGACAGTTTATAATTGTATTTTCAGTCTGGATCTGTGAGACGATTAATATCGTTAGTTTCCAGAATGTGGCAACTTGTTATTGGGTGCGTGTTAAATTAATATTTGACATAGTACCTGTTAGTTGCCCGAGAAGTGATGTGAAAAAATATAAAATATGAACTATTATTATTTTTAACTAATTGTTTTATTTATCCAACACACTTTTTTACTTAAGAGGGTGACTGCTGCCAACGTACCTATTTTTTCAATTTGAATTCGCATCATTACTATAAAACGAATCATTTTGAAAAAATAACCTAGTTAGTTTGGATATTAATAAAGAAAAATATACCTTAACTTTTTAATTATGTTCTGTATATATTCTTGTAGGAAAATAATAAGCATACCCCGAGTTTTCACATTTATCTTAAATTTCTAAAAAAGTATAAGGTATAGAGCATTATATTTTTTTATAAATTAAAGAACATAAAATATCTGAAAAAATACGATGTAACGTTGCATTAATGCATCAGGTTAAGTTAATAAACCAAAAAATCTTTTATTTCGCAATGGCGCTGAATGGAAAATAAATGTTTTTTAGGTTTATTTACTAAACCTGAAGCATTTATGCAACGTCACCTCATATTTTTCTAGATATTTTTGTCTACTTTAATTTAAAAAAAATATGTTGAACTACGCCTTATATGTATGTATTTTACTAAAAATATAAGATAAACGTTGAAAATCGGGGTATGGCATTATTTTTCTACAAGAATTTATACAGAGCATTATCAAAAAGTAAAGATATATTTATCTTTATTAATACCCAAACTATCTAAATTATTTTTTTCAAAACGATTTGATAAGAAAAAAATTATGGTATATCAAATTGAAAAATATGTACGTTGGCAGCAGTCCCCCCCCTTAAGGTTCCTTGTTTTATAAAATTATGTAAAAGGCCCTTGAGGTGGAGTTTTGCAAAACAATATACCATTATGCCTCTCCTAGATGTATCAATGTCAATTGTCTAGAGCGCATTGTCTGCAATTTCGTCTTGCAGTTTTCTATGCATTGGATAACCTAGAACCACAACGCATTAAAGAACTATGTCAGAAAAGAGCTCTCTGGATCACAGAGCAAGAACTGCTTTAAAGGATTATAGACAGAGTCAACAAAGCGGTTTACTATGATCGACGCTTTAGTATCATGAGTTGTTCAATAAAGTGAAATAGATTACCTGCAGATGTTTGCAGTTTTCAAAGCAAACTTGCGTAACAATAATAAAATATTTGAACAAACTTAAAACTAACAATAGGACCTGACTTCAAGTCTACAAACCAAACCTCACTTAAAACTATGTAAGCTTTAGATGAAAAATTTTAACACAGACAATCACTATTTAATATTGAAAGAAAGTAACAATAAAATAAGTTTTAGCAATCTGCAAATCTTCTTCTTCCAGTATTTTGTCAGCTCCTCTAGACAACGTGTCATTTAGCTCAAGAAAAGAAATAAGAAATGATAGCTAAATGTATGGAATTGACAGTTGCCTATCAAGTGACAACTGTCACTTCCATACAATAAGATATCTTTTCTCGTTTCTTTTCTTGAGGTAAATGACACGTTGTCTACGGGGGCTGGTCCCCACGACATTGAATGACACCAGAGAATATATCTCTGAAATTGGTGTGGTTCATTTTTATTTTTATGTGTGTCATTTATTTCATATTTTTTGTATTATAATTTTGATGATAGATTTTCCTAGATTTGAAATATATATTTTATTTTTATTCTTTTTGTAGTGTTTTTCGTTTTGAAACCATGTTTGTTATTTTTATTTGTTAATTAATTTGTATTTTTTTTATATGTGTTTGTTTAGATTCTTTGAACGTTATTTTTATTATGGTAAGCAAAGAGTTGCTGCTTTCCTAAACACAAGCTACAAGCTTAAATTACATTAAAGGAACATTAATTATTTTGATAACATGTAAATTTGCATTGAAATAAATTAAAATAAATCCCTTTTCAACATAACTCCTCCACTGTCCTAATTCCCGTCTACTCTCGTATATTGCGGAGCCATGAAATTCGCTTCCTGCCGACAACCCGTTTTCCTTCGATTTTTCCTTTAATGATCTGAAGCAGTAATTTACATTTGTCCCAATTCTGACACTTTTCTTTAAGTTCTGGCTCTCTGGAGCACATTTGAATATTGCTGACCATATTATCCGTACACGGTATTCGTAGCATTCGGAGATGAATCCACATTTTAGATGCTTCGAGACGGTTCATGGTACTTATCTTGAAGGCCAACGATTCAACTTCGAACATTGTCGGCTTTCGTGGCTCAGTTGGTTAGATATCTGACTGCTGAGCCAAAGGTCCCGGTGGAGACACAGTTTTAAATTGTGTTTTCAGTCTGGATCTGTGAGACAATTAATATCGTAAGTTTCCAGAATGTGGCAACTTGTTATTGAATGCGTGTTAAATTAATATTTTACATAGTACCTGTTAGTTGCCCGAGAATCAATATTAAATAATAATAATAAATAAATAAGCACGGACCAAAGCTGTCTCTATCATACATCTGAAATCAGTTTCAGGGCAGGGTACTCTTTCTGGAAAGAATATTTTGATCTGCTAATACGCAAAGGTAAAAGTTTCACGGTTTTGGAAGGAAGAAGTGTGGGCCGATCATATTTGCTCAGTTTACATGGGCACCGTAAATTCACATGAGTATTTGCAAAAAATTTCCAATGCCTGTTCGTGCTCTGTATTATATATTTCACAGTTAGATTTTCGCTGGTGAAAATCACGTTCACGCGCATGGTTAGGTATTTTTCCGACAGACAGAATCCAATAACCAATATAAATTATTTCCTTCCTGAACTCTTGGATTCTTTATCATATCATATTATGGATATGTATGTATCTTGTTATTCCATACAAATAATATGGATATGACGTGTACGTAGGCTACATATCGACAATAGCTTCGACGAATATCATCCACATTCACATAGCAGATAAAAAAGTAAATTTATATACAACTCAAACTATGTAGAAAATTTATACCTATGGGTACGTTCTAAGAAATGTATTTGCAAAAAGTATGCAATTACTGTACAAATAAATTGAAATCTACGCATATTGAATACTGAATACATCGAATATTTAAAAAAAATGATCATATACGCAAAGATTGTTTGACTTTTTTTCCCTGACGGGAGTCAATGATAGTATTTGACAAATTTTTAACATCTCAATAGAGACGAAGTTGGAATATTATAGGAGAACCAGGAATTCAAGGCGCCTACAGGGCTCACGATAGCATATAAGGACTGTTGCTTTCATTGTTTACAAAAATAAAATAAATATCTCAAAAAAGGTTTCTTCGTTACTTCATAGATGGCGATGGTGTCTCAGCTTATTTTTAAACGATTAGTTTAGTTTCTTAGTTTTATTCAACTTTCAAAATTTTCATTGATAACAGAACTTAACAAGAAGGCATAATTGGTAAACGTTCCGCTAGTGCATTAAGTGATCACGTAAACCAGCCGATGACAGGTCGATGGCACGACCATGTGAACGACAGTCTGAAAGAGGGAAAGTAAGAAGGTTGAACAACAGACGAACATGTAAGAGACGATGCATGACTGTTGATGAAGGAATGGATGGATGGAAATAGAAAAATATGGCTTTCAGTTCCGCTAACGAGATTGCTAATTGAGAGAACTCTACTGGGTAAAATCTTGTGAGTTTTTATACATCACATGGCGTTCTCCTACAGGTTCCGTAAACTGTCCCCATATGAAAAAGGGGTGGTTGTGGTGGCAGCGTTAAATTTTCCTTAGTATAAAAAATTAAATAACAATAATTTATTTGCTCCATTGAATACGTAATTTTTCTGTCGTGTTAGTATGGGCAAAGTCGTTAGTAACATTCGTAACTGAAAATTGAAAAACTTTTACGTTATAATAGTAATAAAAGCATGAAATAAAGTTTAGATCACCGAGCAAAGAATAAACAGAGCTGACGTAAGCTAAGACTTTAGGCCAGGAGATTGGTACGTGAATTGAGGTGAAACGGGGGTAGATATATGTACAAAACACATTCACATTTATAAAGCACTTAGAATTTTCTTTTTGAAATTTAAAACCGCTTTGTCAATTTTCATTCCGAAAATATTCAAATACGTTATATGATTGCCACCTAATTTTGGTGACGGTGTGTAGAAATGTTGCTAATGTTATGTCTATAGTATATTGGTCTGTGGTTTAAATATTTTTTTTTACTTAGATGACAATACTTGCTAGGAGAAGAAAACATGTCAAGAATATACACTTAAATATACATTACTTGTAATAAATAAATGCTTGTGCTATAGGTGAATAAAATCGTTCGAGGCAGGATGCGAATTCGCATATACTGAAGCGGGTTAGCTACTCTGACACCGGCACATATTTCTGTTTTATTACTTACTTTATATTGTATACGTTTGTGTTTCAAAACAAACATATTTTTATAAGATGGCATCTAGTGACAGAAAACATGATAATATATTAAAACCGCCTAATACACTATGAAGTTACGTGTTAGTAAGGTTAACTATCGCGAGCTTAAAAATGGTTTATACGTGATTAAATTTATAGGAAACCTGAAATTTGTTGATATTTTTCGGAATTTAAGATCAAGACTGACTTGAATCGAAAAAATAATATCATTAAAATTCACTTTGATTTGATGTACTCATTAATCACATAAAATATATATTACTCTACGACATATAGTAATGGAGTAATTTTAAAAAAGTGCTTGAAAATAGTTTTATTTTATACTTTATTTTTAGGGGAATTTATGCTGAATTTTAAAGAAAATTCAAATAAGAAATGCCGAAAATTCTTATGGTATTATTTTTAAAAACACACTTTTTAATTAGTTTTGAAATTGGATTGTTAAGGTTTATATGTTCTCTCAACAATTTCCCCAAAGCTAAGCTAAAAAAAGCTAAGAAATTTCATAAAACTTTATACACCTAAAAACATCACTCAAAGTATGCACTCTCGACATGATCTCCGTTTAGAAATTAATTTAAAAAACTGCTTAAAATTAAAATGGTAGTGGAGATTGAATTATGTCACCATTGCCGGCTTTCGAGACGTGTAGTTGGTTAGATATCTGACTCCTGAGCAAAAGGTCCTGGGTTCGATGTACCTAGACACAGTTTTTAATTGCGTGTGTTAGACGGTGAATATCTTAATGTAACATAATGTGGCAGCTTGTTATTGGGTGCGTGTTAAATTATTGATATCAAACATTGGACCTGTTGCTGTCCGAGAGACATTACAAAATATTAAAATATAATAACGATTAAGGAAATGTACATGTTTTCATAAGATTAAGATATGTCTTAAATTTAATAAATCTAAAAAAAAATGTTTATTATGCGACAGTTCATTCTTTGCTTATGTATGGAATTGTTGGTTGGGGAGGAGCATATGACAATATTTTAAACCAGGTTAAAATTGTACCAAAAAATAATAAAAGGTTATACTAAAGAAAAAACGTACATTTCCCACAAAAACACTTTTTGATACATTCAAAGTTCCTAAAATAGAGGATATTTATAAAAAAACGTCAATTTACAAATTTTTTAATGATAATGTATTGCAAAAGTTTGAAAAAAATATGTCACTACGATTCCGAAGCGATTTTAAAATTCATAAATGTAAAAACCACTACGGTTTAATTTATCAATTTTATCTTTACTGTTATTTAAGAATTTACCTGCATTGTCATTATAAAATGCAATGTTTTTATTGTTTTTTCTCAAAATATTTCCAATTTTGTTCCAACCATCTTTGAAGTATACCCATTATTCACAGCTAAATTTTTAATGACATTTAATTCTCTATTGAAACTATCCTACTCAAAAGAACAGATAAGAGTCAATGAATCAAAGAGTGAAAAACTGATAATTTATGTGCTACTTGATGGCCGCTAGTATTATGTATAATGTTATCGCTAAAAGTTGACTAATGGACATATTTAATATTTGTATTAATCATAAATGTAACACTAGACAAATGCATAACAATTAAATTTATATGGGAATAAAGAATTTCAAATGCCTCCCAGATGAAATAAAACAGATTAATGATATTAAAAGGTCCAAACAATGACTGAAAAAACATTTCACAATCTTAACTGGTGTATGTAATGAAGGATGTTTAAATAAATAAAAATAAAACTCAGAGTAGGTATGCACTCTCTACATGATACCCGTTTGGAAATAGACATTAAAAAAACACAGTTTTAAATTATTAAATCAAAATCCGATAATATTGAATAGTAGCGAAGAGTAAAAGAAATGTCACCACACTAAAAATAGCAGATAGGGACACTACACTTGAATATTACGATCGTCAATTACACAAATTAACCTCACGTAACTTTATTTACCGGGAAATTTTATTGTTGTTGATGTTACCGGTTTCGATCGGATCGGAACCGGCAACGCGTGCTGACGGTCCCGCACTGCACGGGAGACTAGACTATCGCGGTGAAGAGTTAACGGGGGTGGGTGGTGTAAGGCTTTGATACACCGAGCCCCCCCCTCACTCCCCCACAAGGGACGGGGCGAATTCGACCAAATGGATAATAGGGTGCGCGACCATACGGGGAAAAACCGAACCTAATATTTTTGTTTTTTTTTTTTCTTATTTTGTTTGCGGAAATAAAAAAAAACTCTGTCATTATTTTCAATCCGTTAGATTTCAACTATTACCTTACATAAAAAAAACGAGTGGGTTGTGGCCAAGGCTAAACTACTCACTAATAATTCCATAACTCCATAAAGTATTCAAATTTTGCATAGAAAAATTTCAGCATTGTCATGAAATGTGTTTGTTCAACTATTTTTTTATTTAAATATTTTATTATGAAAAGTTGAAAATTCTTCAATGCCATTTTGTGAAAGAGTTTGAAAGTACCAATTTGAAAAAAAATCAAATTTTAAGATTCTTGAGCTTGGGGTTACTTTAACATTTTTGACATTTAAAAAAATTGAGAAGAATTATTCAGATATCCTTCAGAATCTATTGGGGTCATATTAGGAGAATTTGAAAATAATCGAATGAGTACTTTAGTCTACTAAATGTAACACATGAGATCCAACTGTCGATGGCGATAGTATAAGAATACGTATCAAACTATAAACCCCGAAATACAAATTATTGAATATTTTAAGATATTTTGTTTTCTATACAAAACATGTAGGTATGTATGACAAGACAGGATAGTATGGAGAGTCATTTGTCAGTCATTTCTTCCTACCCAGAAAATGAAAACAGCATGATGGTATATATGTATGTATGTTTGGAGATTTAGTATCAAACTATTGAGTCATCTTAGATATTGTGTATAGGCCACTGCTTTACAAATTGTATGAAACGATGACGTCACTAAATTAAATTTATACAAAAATAGTTAAAAAGATATGAAATATATTACAATAATGTTTAATTTTTTTTATAACGAATTAAATTATCTAGTTGGGGTATAATGGCGTTTTTCGAAATATAGGCAGTTAAAGACATAAATTTATCTTAGAAATGATAATTTAATAAAAAAGTTTGAGAAATCCTGGAATTTTTTCATAAACACAAGCTTGAGATATTATTTTTGTCTATATTTGTACAATCAGCGTTATACCTTATATGGTTTATGAGATTTATATATTTACTGGAACAAATCTTGAGTAAAAGAAAATTGTGGGCCTAAAATTTTCTATATTTTCTGAAATTTTGGACTCTGTGCATCTAACATTTCCCTCTTTCAGAATGTCTTTCAGTTGGTCGTGCTATCTGTTTTTTGGACGACCTCGACCATTCATTCATTCTTACCATGTGACACAACCGTCTCAAAGTGTTCATTTTCATTTTATTGATGACATCTTTCTTTATTTTACATTATTCCCAAATGTCCTCATTTATTACCCTGTCATACATTGTCTGGTTACATATTCTTCTCAGCTTGCTTCTCAAACCCTAAAAAATATAAATTAATACAAAACAAGTCAGTATAATTAAACAAAAATGGGAATAAGGTCAGGAAAAAGAAAAAGAAGAGTAGGTATTATAAAAACGGAGAGGGACACCTGGCAGCGGCCACTTGGGTGCGGGACACTTGGGTGCGGGACACTTGGGTGCGGGACACTTGGGTGCGAGCCCACTGGGTCATGACTTATTCTATTCAATAATATTTTTTCCCACTTAAGAATATGTTGAGTACTGATTTTTTAATGATCTTTTTAGATATATTATTGGTATTCAATTATTTAGATACACAGATATTTAAAATATAGAAGTAATTAAAATATATACTTAATTCTTTTCTCATAACAAATATACCTTCATAATATATTAAATAACAGATATTGCTTATAGTAAATTTTAAAAAAATAAACATTTGCATTTCCATTACAAATATATCTGTAGTATCCTTATTTATTCAACCAACCTATTACAATCAAAACTTTAGTTAGAATAGGTTGGTTTAGTTTGTATGTAGCTATCATTACGATTCGCGTGAGCGAGTTGCATTATATTTATTTATTTTATTCGGAAAGATTTAAACTAAAGCATTTTAACGAAATATGTCATAATACAGTTACACAATTAAGACAATTATAATGTTTCACTAATTTTTATTTTTTTATTATTGTAACCAAACAAAATCTAACAATTTACAGACAATAAAATATCAAAAAATGTACAATTTAAATAAATAGTAGATACGTAAAATTTTTTTATATTTTTTACTTGGTATAAACCACCATACTAGGCTGAGCCTGTTCCGAGGTGGCAGATTTTTTTTGCGTTATATCTAACAGAAAAAAAATATTAAACCAGAACTTGTTATAAAATAAACCGTTTATAAAATAAAAATATAAACTATTGTAACTTCCGCAGTATATTATAATGCCCTTGTTTCTAATTCATGTTTCTATTGTTTTCTTGAGTTTCAAATTATTCATAAACTGTATGTCTGTTATTTCGTTTTTTATCGTATTAAACATTTTTGTAGCTAAATAATAGTAGTCTCTTTGTCCGAATGTCGTGTTTGTCTTTGGAGTCATGAGAAAAAAAATATTAAACCAGAACTTGTTATAAAATAAACCGTTTATAAAATAAAAATGTAAACTATTGTAACTTCCGCAGTATATTATAATGCCCTTGTTTCTAATTTGTTTCTAATCCATGTTTCTATTGTTTTCTTGAGTTTCAAATTATTCATGAACTGTATGTCCTTTATTTCGTTTTTTATCGTATTAATCATTTTTGTAGCTGAATAATAGTAGTCTCTTTGTCCGAATGTCGTGTTTGTCTTTGGAGTCATGAGAAAAAAAATATTAAACCAGAACTTGTTATAAAATAAACCGTTTATAAAATAAAAATGTAAACTATTGTAACTTCCGCAGTATATTATAATGCCCTTGTTTCTAATTTGTTTCTAATCCATGTTTCTATTGTTTTCTTGAGTTTCAAATTATTCATGAACTGTATGTCCTTTATTTCGTTTTTTATCGTATTAATCATTTTTGTAGCTGAATAATAGTAGTCTCTTTGTCCGAATGTCGTATTTGTCTTTGGAGTTATGAGAAATAAAATATTAAACCAGAACTTGTTATAAAATAAACCGTTTATAAAATAAAAATATAAACTATTGTAACTTCCGCAGTATATTATAATGCCCTTGTTTCTAATTCATGTTTCTATTGTTTTCTTGAGTTTCAAATTATTCATAAACTGTATGTGTGTATTTTCGTTTTTTATCGTATTAAACATTTTTGTAGCTAAATAATAGTAGTCTCTTTGTCCGAATGTCGTATTTGTCTTTGGAGTCATGAGAAAAAAAATATTAAACCAGAACTTGTTATAAAATAAACCGTTTATAAAATAAAAATATAAACTATTGTAACTTCCGCAGTATATTATAATGCCCTTGTTTCTAATTCATGTTTCTATTGTTTTCTTGAGTTTCAAATTATTCATAAACTGTATGTGTGTATTTTCGTTTTTTATCGTATTAAACATTTTTGTAGCTAAATAATAGTAGTCTCTTTGTCCGAATGTCGTATTTGTCTTTGGAGTCATGAGAAAAAAAATATTAAACCAGAACTTGTTATAAAATAAACCGTTTATAAAATAAAAATATAAACTATTGTAACTTCCGCAGTATATTATAATGCCCTTGTTTCTAATTCATGTTTCTATTGTTTTCTTGAGTTTCAAATTATTCATAAACTGTATGTCTGTTATTTCGTTTTTTATCGTATTAAACATTTTTGTAGCTAAATAATAGTAGTCTCTTTGTCCGAATGTCGTATTTGTCTTTGGAGTCATGAGAAAAAAAATATTAAACCAGAACTTGTTATAAAATAAACCGTTTATAAAATAAAAATATAAACTATTGTAACTTCCGCAGTATATTATAATGCCCTTGTTTCTAATTCATGTTTCTATTGTTTTCTTGAGTTTCAAATTATTCATAAACTGTATGTCCGTTATTTCACTTTTTATCTTATTTAAAATATTAAACTTGTATTTAACTAAAACTTGTTATAAAATATACCTATTATAAAATAAAAATATTAACTATTGTAGCTTGATCATGTTTCCGCAGTATATAATGCCCTTGTTTCTTATTCATGTTTCTATTGTTTTCTTGAGTTTCAAATTATTCATGAACTGTATGTCCGTTATTTCGTTTTTCATCGTATTAAACATTTTTGTAGCTAAATAATAGTAGTCTCTTTGTCCGAATGTCGTGTTTGTCTTTGGAGTCATGAGAAAATGCCTGCGTGTTGTCTCGTAATTGTGTTGCGGTGTAATTATATAAACTTCTTCTTCTTCTTCGTTTAGTAGACCTTGTTGATCTGTTCTTCAGAAACTATGCCTCCTGGGATGATGAAGTCCAGCTATCCTTCCATATCTTGGATGGTCTACCGGGTAGGCGGCGCGGCGGCCAGAAGGTATTTCGTTCGCTGCTATATATACAAGTCTATCAGTGTCCATCCTGGCAACGTGGTCCCTCCAATGTCTTCTTCTGGATCTACTCCACCGAACGATGTCCTGTATTCCACATGTTTTCCTTATTTGAACATTGCGAACACGATCTCGGAGAGTTTTACCAGTGATTGACCTTAGGACCTTCATCTCCGTTGTCCTTAGGAGCCCCTTGGTTCGTACGGTATCTGCTCGTGTTTCCACAGCATACGTCATGATCGGTCGCACACATGTCTTATATATTCTGACCTTACTGTCAATACGCATGTGTTTATTTTTCCAGATCATATTTTTCAAACATCCATATACGACAGATGCTTTATTGACTTGTTCGCGGACTTCAGTGTATATGTCGTTATGGCTGCAGATCTCTAATCCTAAATATTTGAAACTCATTACTTATTCCACGGGCTTATCATCAACAGTTAGCTTACACCTTGAAGGTTGTTTGGATATAGTAATTATATAAACATTTTTCAATTTATTCCATGAAGAGAACATTGATCAAGTGAATGAGATTTGGGATATGGTAAGGAAACTGGAAGGATATATATCGTGTAACAGCGCCATCTATCAGTTTTTTAATAGAACAAGTCGCGACCAAGTGGGGTCGCACCCATGTGTCAGTTGCACCCAAGTGTCTCGCACCCAAGTGGCCGCAGCCAAGTATCCAAGGCCGTTATAAAAATATCACTGGAATTAACAAAATAAGGTATGTCTCTCCAACCTTAATGACTCACGTGTTGAATGTACCTAACCTGGTCTGTGAGAACAGGCAGTTGGCACATTACCAACATGACAATAGGACACGAAGGTGGATAAGACAATATCAGAGACAGACATATTGGTACAAAAAGCCTTTTGAAATTACTCCTCTCACCACAATTTCATTCTTTAGAGTAATACTTTACCGAGTTAATGGAATGGAGAAATTATTCCGACACTCACTCGGGTAGAATTCCATAATGTGTGAAATGGAATAAATGGTTGAATCAAATGTGATTTTAGCACGCGATTAGATTACTATTTATAGTTTTACAATGTACTACAAGCGCATTTCCTTGATAAAAATAGTCGTGCAAGCGCACCCCGTTGTTTCGCATTATCAAACGCGTATTATATTGAATGTGTATTCTTGCAAATATGCGCATTTATTTTTTCTAGTTTTGTATTTTATTTCAGAGAAAATAAGGTACTTTTGAAATTTATTTATTTATTTATTTTCTTTAAGAAGCTACAGCTCATTTACAGTTTAATGATACAATATTATTTTTACAGTGTTAGAGCCAAAAAAAGCATTCCATCAACATCGAAATAACAACACAAGACATCGACATAACTTTCAACCACCTTGGACACCTACTACTTACGGACAAAGACATTACAGATATCTTGCTCCAAAAATATTTAATATTATTAATAATGTTACACTACCATCCTCCACGAACAACAATTTCAAGCGTTTGGTAACACTTTGGCTTATGAATAAGGGCAGACATATTTGTTCTACTTGTTGGAACATGAAGTAATTGAGATCTGCGAACAATTCCACCTGGAACATGGATACCTATTAGGTTGACAAGATCAGGCGAGTCTATGGTATTGTTCACAATTTTATGCAGCAGCAATTGGTAATTATTAAAAAGCCAATAATGTTTTCTTCAGACTAAAAAAAATTTAAATCAAAATGGATAAACATAACAATAGTTAAAAGAATGAGCTATAAAAAACAATAAGCAAAAAGAAAAAAAGAAACATCAATTAAGTAGAAGAAAGTGAGGAAATGGAGGGATTATTGGTGTGAAGGAGTGAGCTTGTTGAAAGGGATTAAAAGAAGGGGTTGAAAAATGTCTTTATGTATAACACATTGGTATCTTGATGAATATATGTATCATTATTAGGTACACACGCGCATTCAATTGATTACATATATTAAGAGCAGAATAGATGCAGTTTAAATGAGATCGCTAAGACAAATTTGTAATAGAACGATGTATGACAGGGTTAGAAACGAAGACACGAGGAATGAATGTTATTAAGAAAATGAAAGTTAACACATTGAGATGGTTTGGCCACTTGGAAAGAATGAATGAGGATCGCTATACGAAGAATGGAGTATGCATGGTGGACAGGAATGGAACAAGAGGTCGGGGTCGCCCAAGAAAAGTATAGCACGACAATGTAAACGACATTCTGAAAGACGGAAACGAACAACAGAGGAACATGTATAAGACGATGTATGAATGTTGACGAGGCGGTGATTGTGTGTTAAGATATAAAAATATTGTGTTTGGTTCTGTCTACCTAGCCCGTGAGGAACATGGCGTGATAGCGAAATAACAAGAAAAGATAAGTTAGGAACACTTCACAAGTAATAAAAATATGGATATAAATGAAAAACAATTCAAAGGAAAGTTTTCAGACTAGATACTATGTGTGTGTGTTTGTATAATGTAAAAACTAATGGGGATATTCTACCAGAGTATTGAGTTAAGTTTAAGATGGAAGATTGTATCTCTGGATATTTTTGGATATAACCTACATCAAAATTCATCGAAAAACAACTAAATTTGAATGTTTCATCAGTTATTTAACACATTTTAGGAAGGTATCCAGCATCTTTTATATTTATATCATCTTCTTCACCCTGTCAACTCCTTTTTTTCTTTTCCTAGTTAATTGTCCCACATGATGGTGGGGTCTGCATACGCTTGCTCTGCGTCTTGCGCTTTTACTGTCTTCGGTTCTGTGATTCTTCCTTTAGATATTCTGTCTCACCACTTATTTGCATCTGTACTTTGGTCTCCCTCTTTTTGGGAGACCAAAAAGAGGACAAGAAAGCTGCTGAGTCTCAGCAGAGAGCAACTATGAACGATGACTGGTCTATTTACTGGGCATTGTCATCTAAAAAGACACCATTAGGTACATAATGGGGATCGCCGATGAACCAAATTGTAGAAAGTGTCAACAAGAGGAAGAAACAGCCTCTCATGTGATCTGCGAGTGTCCAGCCCTAATGGAATCCAGACACAGACACCTGGGAGCCTTTATACTAAGACCCCAAGATCTGGGAGGCATTTCAATCTGCAAGGTATGGGACTTTATTCAAGAAACCGGATTGCTGTTGAAGTGACATCCCCCTAAGGGAGGCACAATAGATCAACCTATAGTCGCGGTGCAGGGGCGTGTTGGACCCACTCCTAATAAATAATAATAATTGGTCTCCCTCTGGATCTTTTAATCGACACTTTTAAGTTTTGGGATATGTGGTCTTCTACAAACGTATCCGTATCATCTCAGTCTGTTTTATTGGAACTTTTTGGATATATCGCGCAATCCTAGGCTTCCTCGTATAAGACTGTTTCTTATTTTATCAAGCCATGTCACCCCGCTATCCTATGCCCCCAAGTCAAATTGAAAACGCTGTTCGTTTTCGCCAAGCGCTAATTTTTTTTGTATGGGATTTGACGTTTGTTGTTTGTTATTGTAGAAAAAATTTCTACAACAAACGTCAAATCCCATACAAAAAAAATTAGCGCTTGGCGAAAACGAACAGCGTTTTCAATTTGACTTGGGGGCTATGATTGTTAAATTCATTGTTGGATATAGTCATAGCCTTGATCTTCCAAGCTACATCCTGAGGACTTTGCATTCATCCGAATCTATTTAATTCTTCATAATTGTTATCCTTAGTTGCCATCCGTGCTTAGGAAAAAGCGGTTCCTTCGAAACCGGCTATGTTTCTCCTGTGCTATAAAAAACATTAAGCTTGGCCTAAAATAATTAGGATCAAACTAGAAGTAAAATATTTAGTATCAAAACATTGGAGTCCTAGTTCATTTTTGATATTCTAGTTTCCATACGGTTACTCATTAAACGTGACACGGCAATTTATGTAAATAAGTTGGCATTCGGTAACGAATGCATAACAAATTCGTAAATCTGCCTTGAAGGTATTCATTGAGACTTCTTAGCCGGTATTTTAGGTTTGACAGATGTTCATTGATGTTGTGTTTATTTTTTATTTGAAATATACTAAAATATAGGAATTTTGTAAGAAATTGTCGTTTGGTATATTGCAAAACACCCTAATCACACTCACACACAATACTGCGACCGTAGATTTGAATTGTACAGTCGGTTAATATAACCTGTGACATGTCCCAATTTTTTATTTTCAATTACTAACAAAACACAATAATGCGAAATCGCAGTTAAAGGTCAAACTTGTACTAAACTCAAAGCTGTGTGAGTTTCCTTTTCTTCCCAAAATGTTTTCACTTTAGTATTTGCTGAAATGTTTGCTTGGTCTCGCATTAACTTTTATTTATCTTGAATCTTACTTTCAAGGGCTCTTCTGGACGGTACCCATATTTAATGAGGGTTCTTAGATGCCAGTCATATTGAAGCAGACAAGTTATAGTGATATTGAAGCAATAAACCTATCTGTAGCTATTGTAAATGAAATACTGGAACTTGAAACGACTTATCAAGTGCTTATATTTGATTTGAAATTTTGATTTTAGCGTTTGAGACAGACATTTATTTTATCAAACACAGTTTATTGAAAGTATCAAAAAATGGACTTTTTACACAGATTAGATTTATTACGACCGAAAGTTTTCGCCGAAGCTTCTCGGCATTATCTAAATCTAAAGGAAACTAAATTAAAAAAAAAAACTTGTTCAATACTACTTTCAAATTTAATATTAACCGGGTTGCAAATATTTACCAGTTTATTGGAGATTTTTGAAAAATTACTTCTAACGATGGATCGAGTTTTGTGAAGATAGGTAGAAACTGAAACTTGGTTCAGGGAAGGCTAGTTATTGGTTCATCTTCTTCCTATTTATAAAGAAAAAAATCACTGCAAGGATGGTCAGTAGGGTCCTATTCAACTCCGAAGAAATATTGTCATTTAACAGTTGGAGGGACGAAGCACCGGTTTTGAATAGTGCTTTCAATCTTGTCTATTGTCATCGTTTTTGGGTGTCCTGTAAGAGTTGGGAAATCTACAATACAACAGGCAAAATGACATCGCAAATAGATTAGCAATGAGGTCCATGATCCGTTCTGAATATTGCCCATTTAGGTAAGACGAGACTGGTGTGTTGGTGTGTATAAGCGTGTGTCGTGCTTCTTTTTTTAAGATAATGCACATCCCCACCCTTTTCACTGGTAACCTCATATTGTGGATTATTCCGTGATGGTATGAATGAGATTGAAAAGTAAGGCGTAGATAACGGATAGGTCAAAAAATGTATCATGAATCAAAGTAATATTTTGTAAAAGATTTGCTGAATATTTCAAAAGACATCGATTGCAATACCAGCCACAGTCGATAACTTCCATGGTGCTTACCTCTTTCATCAATTAAGTAATTGACACAGAATAATGAATGCAGTAGTTCTTTCAGTTCCTACATTTTCTCAATTGCACTAAAACTTTAGTTAAAAGCGGAAAAGAGAACTCTCATTGCTATTTTTAAGTGCAGAGTCTGTAATGTTTGAGAGTTCACCGGTTTTCTTTCAGCACAAAGGACAGTGGCAGAATAAAACAGACTATAATTATATCCTTCCACTTCAAAGAAATCTTACCCAACAGAATAGGTTATTTTTGCCATTGTAAAAACAGAATATATTATGTCCGGAAAGAAATGTACTGAAAGTTCAAATTTATATTTAAACAAATACCCAGAATTCTTACGGCATATAAATCTTTTGTCAAAACAAATACGGCCGGGTATTTCGTATATATTTTTTTAACTTGACTATGAAATATAACCGTCTCTGGAGGTCTTGAAGATACCCTTGTCTCCGTAATGTCACACTTGGAATGGACTTCATATTTTCAAATATAAAAATATTAATACGAGAGGATGATTTGAAGGAGCGTTGAAGATATTAGTACAAATTTATGTTTTCTGGATGGGCAGGGGATGGGATCTGGTAGTTTTCGTATGTCACTAAAATCTCACATGTATTATTTATTTATTTATTCTTTACAGTTGTTTTTTTATTTTAGATCGACACTCGCTTCACTGGGAACATACCCGTGTCAGAGCGAGTGTCAAAATGACATTTCATAACCAGAATGTCACATCGCAATTGTACCCTAAAAATAACTCATAAATTAAGTAATTCCTAATAAATTTCAAGTTGAAAATTAACAGCAATAAAATGAAAAGACTTGTCACTATGTCACTGGCATGTCCATAGATAAAGGCGACAATATGCGGGAATATGATAATACCATTGAGCTATAAACATTGGAGTGCTATATGTCAATACCAAAAGTGTGTCACATTGTTAGAGTGAGACAGCTACTACTGGGGGGGGCTTACTCTCTCTTTCTAACTAGTTGTACATATTTGTTTCAAAGGAATTATAGGGAGTTATTTGGATGAAAATCAAATAATACTAAAATAAAATTATGTTTTCATTAAAAATTATAAAACCAACAACTACCACACACTTATTTCATAAAAAAATATTTATTGTTATAATATAATAACAAAGAATACATAATATTGAAATGTTTTAAAACAAGAGATAAACAATAATAATTTATGTACAAACAAGAGATATGCGTAATGGTCGATCAGGTGAAAATGCGTAGGTATTGATTATGGTAAATAATTAATTTGATTATTATATAGAGAGATAATTTACTTAAATATTATAAATAAAATACTTGTGATAGTAAAAACATGTATCCTTACAGATACAAACAAGTAATTGTCTTGAAAGTTTACACTTAAAGAAATATTGGGCTCGAGGAAAAAAAATATAATACATTTACATGGAAATAACTGACCTATACGATAAAGAAAATACAAAGGATCCATTAATTTTTAAAATCCTTTGTATTTTCTTTATCGTATAGGTCAGTTATTTCCATGTAAATGTATTATATTTTTTTTCCTCGAGCCCAATATTTCTTTAAGTGTAAACTTTCAAGACAATTACTTGTTTGTATCTGTAAGGATACATGTTTTTACTATCACAAGTATTTTATTTATAATATTTAAGTAAATTATCCCTCTGTATAATAATCAAATTAATTATTTATCATAATCAATACGCATTTTCACCTGATCGACCATTACGCATATCTCTTGTTTGTACATAAATTATTATTGTTTATCTCTTGTTTTAAAACATTTCAATATTATGTATTCTTTGTTATTATATTATATCAATAAATATTTTTTTATGAAATAAGTGTGTGGTAGTTGTTGGTTTTATAATTTTTTAATGAAAACATAATTTTATTTTAGTATTATTTGATTTTCATCCAAATAACTCCCTATAATTCCTTTGAAACAAATATGTACAACTAGTTAGAAAGAGAGAGCAAGCCCCCCCCAGTTGTATCTGTACTACTCGCACAATGCGACACAGATTCTTACCTGCAAATGTTCTGTATATAGCGCTCCAATGTGTATAGCTCAATGGATAATACAAAGTAAACAGGTTGACATCACTTCTTATGATAGGGTAACGTTTGTTTTACAGCTAGCGGGACCCTCTAGAAAGATCCATTTTTTTTATATAAAACTGAACACTTTATACTTTTGATGTTCTTTATGACACTTACATCTCACATGTATGTCACTAACATCTCACAGATACGCACCGAATAACAAGTTGCTACATTTTGCAGACATAATATTTCTCGTCTCACAAATCCAGACTGAAAACATAACAAATATTGTGTCTCCACCGGGAATCGAAACCGGGACATTTCGCTCAGGAGTCAGGTATCTAAGCAACTGAGCTACGAAGGTCGACTAATTAGTGAACTTTGTGAGGTGTTATTTTGCCTCTTGTATTTCCAATAACGGGACATGGATGCATTATCCAAAGCAACTGTAACTTATCAAATTCGTTAGAAAAAAATAGAGATTTTTAACTTTTGTCAAAAATTTGTTCGCCAACTTTTAATGCAGGATGTGGCAACTTGTAATTGGCTGACCGGTTTTGTAATATGTATCTTGCCCTTATTTTATGGAACTATGATGTATAATAACTTGTCAGTTGTATAATAAATAAATAAATGAATGAACGAATGGACGAATGAATGAGTGAGTGAATGAATGAATGAATAATAATCAAATTTTCATAGCACCGTTTCATGGTAAAAGACCATTCCATGGGCGTTTTGTTTATTTGTTGGCTCTGCGAAACAACCAAGTCTTAACTAGAGGCCCCAAAAATCTGCTCTCCACGCACTTCTGAGGGCGAATTATTCCATTTAATAGATCTTTTTACACTGACACCACGATCAAAGTAAGCCGCTTTATTGGCTGTATCAAATCTCTTTAAAGAATTGGTATACTGTGATTCTGACAATCTCAACGTTAAGCGTCTCTCTGATGGTATATTCCTCTTGAATGGTACTTTGAAAGCTATCAAACACACTTTGCAGTCTGTTCGCTCTGGACACCTCAACCAGTGCACCTAGTTTTAGGAGAGGTGTTTAGTGGCATCATTTATGCTCCCCAAAGATAATTCTAGAAGCTGAGTTAAACACTTGCATTTTATAGGTATATTTAAATGGGTGACAGGAAAATTATTCGAAAAACAATTTTTCGAATGCTCAATTTAACGAAAATCAATTTTACGAATGGCAATTATTCGAATCACACTTCGTCGAAAACAATTTTCCGAACACACAATTATCAGAAATTACAATTGTTCGAATTTTTATGACGTCATGTTGGTAGCATTGTGAGAGGAATAAACCATAGATTTTTACTATAATATACTAGATGTCGTAGTTAGCAAACTTTGTATGAATCGATGTGAGGCATTTTTCCGGGGGTTTTTGACGTTTTAGTACTACATATACATAGTATATGTATGTATAATAAACAACTATGGAATAAACAACATGGCGACGCACCGCGATGTCAAACATCAGTTATTAAAAATGTGCAAACATACGTACCCAACAATAATATAACAAGTAATAATAGTCTTCATCGAATATATTTTACTGGCAACAAATAAGTCAAAGGAGGCAACATAATGACACAAAAATATATTAAATTCGGTCAATTGGTTTTCCAGCAAATGTTAGTTCGAATAATTTGCTTTCGGACAATTGTCATTCTGATAACTGATTTTCGAAAAATTGTTATTCATACAATTGCGCATTCTAACAATTGTGTTTCGAAGAATTTTCATGTAATCATTTAAATGATACCTATAAAAAATTGAATCATTGCTTTACGATAAATATCAATGAGTCAATTTATTTATATATGTGGAATTAATTAATAGGCATTCACTAAATGCCACAATATACGATGTTTTCGTGTTACATAAAAAGTTTTAATGAAAATGAACGATATATTTATGTGTTTTATTCCAGTTGTCCTCCCAAGAGACTCGCTTCAATTCGGTAGATGCAAAGGTCAACAGTAAAGGAAAGGTTGAATGACAAGATATTCAGGTCTCCGATCTTCGCACGAGATTCAGGTCTCCGATCTTCGCACGAGATTCAGGTCTCTGATATTCGCACGAGATTCAGGTCTCCGATCTTCGCACGAGATTCAGGTCTCCGATCTCTGCACGAGTTTCAGGTATCCGATCTTTGCAAACAACATCAAATACAGAATTCGAAAGGACCTACAAACACAATTTTATTTTCAAGTGCTACGAGAATGCCGGACAACATATAGGTATCTACAATGTTCATATATTTATTTTTTAATAAAAATGAATATGTCCTTGTTCAACAAGTACATATAAATCTTCCTACGTTCCCTAAAATAAGCAAATAAATGCTTGTGCTATAGGTGAACGAAATCGGTCGAGGCAGGATTCGAACTCGCGACCACTGGATTACTAACCCAGCGCGCTAACCGCTCTGCCATCGACCCATCTATTTATTTAGAATGATAAACTAAATAGAATGATAAGGCTAAACTTTGTGAAAAGGTCACCTAAACCATCCGATGATAGGTCGTTAGTCCTGTGGGTGCCTGAGTTCCCAGTACTTTAGATGGGTCGATGGCAGAGCGGTTAGCGCATTGGGTTAGTAATCCAGTGGTCGCGAGTTCGAATCCTGCCTCGACCGATTTCGTTCACCTATAGCACAAGCATTTATTTGCTTATTTTAGGGTACGTAGGAAGATGTATATGTACTTGTTTAACAAGGACATATTCATTTTTTTGTAAAAAAAAAAAAAAATATTTCAACTTAAAAATGTTAGAAAACAAATTCTTGTAGCGGTAATTATTTATAAAGGTACCTACCTACTTATTTCGTTTTATTTTTTATTTAATTACGTTTTATATATTTATTTACTAACAGGTGCTACGATAAATATTAATTCAACACGCATCCAATAACATGTTGCCACATTCTGGAGACTTAGGATATTAATTGTCTTACAGATCCAAACTGAAAACACAATTAAAAACTGTGTTACAACCGGGAATCGTATCCGGGACCTTTGGATCAGCGTGTCAGATACCCAACGAACTGAGCCACGAAGGCCGACAAACTTTCCACTACTATGGAATAGTGGAAAATTATGATTTCACAATTTTTTAACCTTAGATTATATATGATATTTTTTTTACATACTTTTTATAATAATTTGATGGGATCACTTGTCAAATCTTTCAAAATTTTCTCACATTCTCTAAAATAAAACTTATTCTCTAAATTACTTTTTATTTTATTAATTTTCATAAATTTGTAACATTTTTGTTTTACAATTAATGTAAATTAGTCTTTGTTTTACAACTAATGTTAATTAGTCTTTGTTTTACAACTAATGTAAATTAGTCTTTGTTTTACAACTAATGTAAATTAGTCTTTGTTTTACAACTAATGTTAATTAGTCTTTGTTTTACAACTAATGTAAATTAGTCTTTGTTTTACAACTAATGTAAATTAGTCTTTGTTTCACAATTAATGTAAATTAGTCTTTGTTTTACAACTAATGTAAAAAGTTGTATTATAAAAATGTAGTAAAATTTAGTTATAATGTACCACAAAGTTAATAATTCGATATTTGAGAAAAAAATATTTTTTGTTTAAAGACTATCCAATTGAAATATGGATAATGTATACTTCATAAACATGCATTAAGAGATTATCTACCTTTCGAGAAGAAAAAAGAGTGGACTAAAGTGTTTGGTTTTGGCAAGAATCCATTAATTTTTGTTAAACTTGAATGTTTCGTTGGACCAGGGGCCTTGTTGTGTACCCGTGTCCCAACCTTCAACCGTTGAATAAAAGGCCAAGGACGGAAGAAATTGGACGTATGAAGAATGCCATTGGGATTTGGATATCGAGTTGGATGGATTACGTCGCAGATATGGTATAATCTACATAAATAATATGTGGGTATACAATTGTTTGTATCATCTTGATTTACGGAAAACACGAACATACATTTGGCTCGTGTCCATCTATTTCAATTGCTCGCTGAATAAACACAAGTTGTTATATTATTGTTTTATTTTTTCAGAGTTGAAAATTAAAATTCATCGAACGATCTTGTACTGTCCGTTCCACTTTCCTCTTGTGTTGTAAGCTTGCATCGTTGACAATCTTGTCGAATATAGTCCTACGGAGTTATTGACATTTTAAACATTTCAATACTCTGTAAATTTACGAAGACTAGTGTTCGCTATAATTATGCTATAGCAAACATTATTTTTACCATCCATGCATAACTTATCAATATTTTGAGAACCAATATTATTGTTACATTTTATCTTACTTACTTCTTTTCATACCTACAAAAAATCAGTGAGCATCAAGAGCACGCCGTGTGAACTTATGTTTCGGACTCTCATCAAACCTTATCAAACAAATCATTTAAAATCCATGTCATCGCCATACAACTTATAAGTATAGTGTTTGTGAATATTGTGTGAGGTGAACATCAGGAGACATTGGGATAAAATTAGCTCTGAACTAGACTAGGAATGGTAGGCAAATATTCCTTCTTTTCCTTCCTCCTGTCACTGGGTAAAACCAGTGGCACACACAACTACTTTAAATGTTTTAAAACAAAACGAGCAATGTTTTAAAACAAAAACAAAAAGTGAGGGTTCAAAAAAAATCGCGTCCAAAACAAGTCAAATGCCGGGTAGTCTGCAAAATGCAAAGTCAAACGAAGAAAACGAGAGAAAGATAAAACACATAAATAAAATAGAATGTTGTTATTATTCACATAAATGGCATATTTTATTTTTTCGTAATTGCAATAAATTCGTAATTGCAATATAATAGAGGTCGCAAATAAAAAAGAAAATAATACTCGTGTAAAGCGATGTTTTGAGTATCCTGCATTTTGGATGCTGTTTGAATATCGCCTTTGAGCGTTAAATTCCATAGCTAACGCTATAATATATGCCTTTTTTGTAGCAGCTCCAACTAGTGAATGGGTTTAACCGCGTAATCAAAGAGGATGAAAGCCTATAAATTAAAATAATAATAATTAAAATTTAAAGAAAACATTCAATTTACTGTCAACTACATAACTGCCTGACAACCTATCAGGAGGTATGATGACAGAAAAACTTTAAAGCAAAATACTTACCCAATTGTTAAACAATTCGCTTTCAGTTCTGTATTAGCTTTGTATCAAGCGATGAGACGACTTTTAAACAATTTGCATTTTTGTTGACTATTTGTGATAAGCCGAGCGAGAAGTTATTAATCACAAAAGATCAATCTTGCTCACAAAAGACTAGAATATTATGTTCCATCAATTTATGCAAAATTTAATCGGTAATTTGATAGTGAACCAAGAATAATCAACGTCATTGATAGGATCGTTAAACCAATTAAAAGTTCATCAATTTCTAAAGAAACTGTTTCCCAAAGGATTGCATATTATTCTTCTTTAATATATCCCAATAAATTGGCCTACTATATCAAAGTTTTTGTGCCCCAGATATTTATTTAGATCTTAATATTATATTTCTATTATTTTAACGTCTTCAATTACTTACATACACTTTGGTTGGTGGAAACCCCCCGACAGACCCCTTTTAATATTTACTATGGAAGACTATTTGAAATCACGTCTTCAATTTACATACACTTTGGTTGGTGGAAACCCCCCGACAGACCCCTTTTAATATTTACTATGGAAGACTATTTGAAATCACGTCTTCAATTTACATACACTTTGGTTGGTGGAAACCCCCCGACAGACCCCTTTTAATATTTATTATGGAAGACTATTTGAAATCACGACTTCAATTTACATACACTTTGGTTGGTGGAAACCCCCCGACAGACCCCTTTTAATATTTATTATGGAAGACTATTTGAAATCACGACTTCAATTTACATACACTTTGGTTGGTGGAAACCCCCCGACAGACCTCTTTTAATATTTACTATGGAAGACTATTTGAAATCACGTCTTCAATTTACATACACTTTGGTTGGTGGAAACCCCCCGAAAAACCCCTTGTCATTCATTTATCCCCTTCTTTTGCATATCGTTGGAAAATTAATTAATTTTACTGTACACAATCTTAGTCGAAGTAGCCTTCGAGAGTCTTGGTCGGCATTTACAGATGTAGTCTCGGTCTTGCATTTAAATAGTGTTCTGAGTCTTGCATACTCGATCGGGTCTTGATTTCGGTCTTGGTCTTTTACAAATAAAATAAAATGAAATATATTTCTATTAAAACTAAATATTTATATAGAAAAACACCAATTTATAGTATAATGTCGATATATAATTAAAAATAAATAATTTTATAAAACTTTGAGAGACCGCGTGACATAGTCTTGCAAAGCTTGGTCTTGGTCTTGCAGCTACACATGCCTTCTTGGTCTTGATATTGCAAGTCTCACAGGACAAAACTGCAAGACTTTTGATCATCCCTAATGCCAGTATACCTGTATTAACTTTTGACTGTACATTAATTAAAAATAAAAAAAATAAATATGTAGGTTACAAGATAAAAACTTTAATCATTTCAAAACAGCTAAACTGACTTAAGGGATCTTTTACATTTCGTAATTTATATAAATCGTAACCCACCCACATGTAATTTTAATTGACAACCTCTGGTTGATATTTTGCTGGCTGTGTATGAGATGGCTGTGAGCTGAGATGAGGTAAGGATGGGATGAGTGATACAATTATTGTTCGGGATCGTTATACCCAACTCTAAATTGTAAAATATCTTAGTCAGGAAATATTTTGTATGTGCGTTGTGATATTTTGGTGTATTGCCTTCTAAGCAATTTCACTTTTCAATTTGTCGCAGATAAGAGAGTTTATAAACAGATTACATTAAACGTTAATGTTTTTTATACCAGATAAATTAAGAAAACAACAGAATATTTTTTAATAAACAGATTACGTTGAACATATGTTTTTTATATCAGATAAATGAATAAAATAACAGAATAATTTTTAATGTACAGATTACATTAAACATTAATGTTTTATATACCAGATAAATTAAGAAAACAACAGAATATTTTTTGATAAACAGATTACGTTAAACATGAATGTTTTTAAACCAGATAAATGAATAAAATAACATAATATTTTTTAATAAACAGATTACATTAAACATTAATGTTTTTAAACCAGATAAATGAATAAAATAACATAATGTTTTTTTAAAAACAGATTACCTTAAACATTAATGTTTTTTATACCAGATAAATTAAGAAAACAACAGAATATTTTTTGATAAACAGATTACGTTAAACATTTATGTTTTTTATACCAGATAAATTAAGAAAACAACAGAATATTTTTTGATAAACAGATTACGTAAAACATTTATGTTTTTTATACCAGATAAATTAAGAAAACAACAGAATATTTTTTGATAAACAGATTACGTTAAACATTTATGTTTTTTATACCAGATAAACTAAGAAAACAACATAATATTTTTTGATAAACAGATTACGTTAAACATTTATGTTTTTTATACCAGATAAATTAAGAAAACAACAGAATATTTTTTGATAAACAAATTACGTTAAACATTTATGTTTTTTATACCAGATAAATTAAGAAAACAACAGAATATTATTTGATAAACAGATTACGTTAAACATGAATGTTTTTAAACCAGATAAATGAATAAAATAACATAATATTTTTTAATAAACAGATTACATTAAACATTAATGTTTTTAAACCAGATAAATGAATAAAATAACATAATGTTTTTTTAAAAAACAGATTACCTTAAACATTAATGATTTTATACCAGATAAATTAAGAAAACAACAGAATATTTTTCGATAAACAGATTACGTTAAACATTTATGTTTTTATACCAGATAAATTAAGAAAACAACAGAATATTTTTTGATAAACAGATTACGTTAAACATTTATGTTTTTTATACCAGATAAATTAAGAAAACAACATAATATTTTTTGATAAACAGATTACGTTAAACATTTATGTTTTTTATACCAGATAAATTAAGAAAACAACAGAATATTTTTTGATAAACAGATTACGTTAAACATTAATGTTTTTTATACCAGATAAATTAAGATAACAACAGAATATTTTTTGATAAACATACATACATACATACATACATACCTTCACGCCATGTCCCTTACGGGGTAAGCAGAGAGAATTGAGCGCCATACTTCTCTATTTTTGCACACATTTCTGGCTTCCTTTACATCCATGCATCGTCTCATACATGCTCGTCGATTGTTCAAACTTTTTATGTTTCCTTCTTTCAAAATATCATTCACATGGTCATGCCAAACAGATAAACAGATTACGTTAAACATGAATGTTTTTAAACCAGATAAATTAATAAAATAACATAATATTTTTTAATAAACAGATTACATTAAACATTAATGTTTTTAAACCAGATAAATGAATAAAATAACATATTGTTTTTTTAAAAAACAGATTACCTTAAACATTAATGTTTTTTATACCAGATAAATTAAGATAACAACAGAATATTTTTTGATAAACAGATTACGTTAAACATTTATTATATCATATCACAGGATCTGTGATAATGTGAAGGTCCGGATGCTGTGGTCCCCATGCTGGAGAAACATTGTGTTTTTCTTACTCAAAATATTCAGTAGTCATTGTAGAATGTTGTATGGGCACGTTATGGGATATTTTTTCAATTATCTGATGATAATTAATAAATAAAAATTATTGACAATAACATCTCAATACAGACGAAGTTGGGAAATTACAGAAGAACCAGGAACTCAGGCACCTACAGGGCTTACGACCTGTCATCGTCTGGTTTACGTGATAACTTTATGCGCTATCAATGTGAATATTGAAAGTTCTATATAATTGAATAATGAAAAAAAAACAATGTTTGCGTGTATGCAATTAAAAAATATATTCAATAAAAAATATCGTATAGCTATATTCTAAGGTAAAACTAACAAATTAAGATTTTAATTGAAAGACTAAAATTAATGGCATTTATGATTTTTACTTTGATTTGTAAAAATCAAGTTCCTATATAAGAAGTTTGTGAGATACTGTAAAAAAACAGTAATTTCTTACTATTATATATCAAAATGGTTCATATCTCTTAAATCCACTTAAATGTCATAGTTTTCTGTACAATTTCAGCCGAAATCTTCACCAAACAAACATAATCTGTAATCAAATAATATGGCCGCGAGTAAAAGTAATTTTGATTCGAATGAGAATCTAGAGTTGTTGAATATTGAAGAGGCTAAACATTCCGGTGGTTGCCATCTGGTCTCATTAGGAAGTCATTACTGGCGCTAGAGAATATTTTCTCAGGATTAGACAGGACAGGATTCCCTCATACGCCGCTGGTAAAGTTTGCAAATAAACCCACACCACCGCCTCCAGAATGTTGAAACAAATAATTGGACATTCAAACAAAGCTAATCTATCCGGTGTAATTGCTCAGGATAATGTTCTTTTTATTCCGCCCACTGATTCAGCAAAAAATATATCCACAAACCCCAATTTGTCTCAAGTTTCGGACGAAATTTTAAGTATCAACTTTCAATGTATGTTTTTAATTGACTTAGGAACATAATAGTCTACCTACAAATCATTAAAATGTGTATTTAAGACAATAATAATGAAAACGTTCGCGTTATGGATTCTTATAATGAAAGTGAGTTAAAATAGGGCATTATACACTAATTAACATACATTAAAGAACCGAGGGCATATAACGCTAAATCTAGTGAATAATGCACTATGAAGTTACGTGTTCACTGTTCATACATCTCCAATTAACATCTCCCACCTGTTATCTCTTAATAATTCAAAAATTTAGGTCTTGTTAAAATTTCTTAAAACTCAACATTGAACTGTAACTTAATATTGAATTTTTTAATATTCTCCTAAAACTGCTCCTAACCTTTATTTTTTATTTATATTTTAATCCAAAGCATATAGCACTCTAAATAGGGTGAATTGCCATATATAGCAAAAAAAAAAGTTACGTGTTAGTATCGGTAACTATCGCGTGCGTTAAAAAGGGTATATACGTGATTTAAACTATAGGATACCCAAAATTTGTTCATTTTTTTGCATTTTAAGAACAAACTGTATTTGAAATGAATAACTCATTCACTTTGATTTTATGCATTCTTTAAGTACATGACACATTTGTTTCTCTACGACGCATGGTTATGGAGTAGTAAACTTTAAAGTTGTCTGGGAATTTAAAGTTGTGTGACGAACATTCACTAGAGAAATGTTGAAAATACTTATGGTACTTTTTCTAGAAGCACTCTGTTAAACATATTTGAGAAATTTGATTTCCAATTGCGGTGTTTAGGTTTATATCCTAGACATCTCACAATTAGAACATCCGGATAAATAAAAGTCAATGCCAACAAATATGAGGATATTGTTGAGCTACTAAAGTACGAAGACTTTAGTGACTAAAGTACGCAATTTTTTTTAAAGTCGACATTAAGTCTCCTTTAATTTTTATGAAACTGGCTGTTAGTAATTTTATTTTTATAATATGCATGTATGATGATGAGGGGACTATTTTGGCAAATATTTAACATTCATTGTTGTCTATTGTAATTTGCTGTATGTTTCACCTTAATTTAAATAAATAAATAAATTAACTTTACCTAATCTAATTACATTTTGGTTAAACCCGAGTAGTTATAACGCGAAATAGATTTTTTTAGTTACAGGAGCTCATTTATTTTTCAAGCAAAACTAAATATTATTATTATTATTTATAGGCAGGCAGCCAAGGCTGATGTGCCTATATTCACTGTCGAATTTTATCATTTGGTTGTAACTATTTTGGTTTGTCCAAAAAGAGGTCCAGTCTATTCTTGAAGATATTCACATTTTCAGCATCCAAAACATGTTGGGGCAGTTTATTCCAAGTATTCACCACTCTATTTGAAAGAAAATGCCTTCGAGGATTTGTCGAGAACCTACTTTTCACAAGTTTTAAGCTATGGCCACGCAAATTAGTGTTATTACTATATTGAAAGAGATTTTTCATGTTTTCACAGTCATAATGGCCTGATAATATTTTGAATGTTTCAATAAGATCTCCACGTTCTCTTCGGTTTTCCAGTTTTGACAGTTTTAAGAAGTCAAGTCTTTCCTCATTCATATGTTAAGTTGCGAAGTGTCCTGGGAATTTTCGTAAGACGTCTTTGGACTCTCTCAATTAAGTCAATGTCCTTGGAAAAATAGGGACTCCATATCTGGAAACCATATTCCATCAATGGTCTAACAAACGCTTTATATATTTTTAACATTAAGTCTGGTGTGATGTTCTGGAAAGCTTTTCTGATGCAGTAAATAAGGGAGTTTGCTTTCTTAACAATAAATATACACGATTTAAAAAGTACATACTCGTTATTGTCTTATTTGACATGCTTTTCCTCATATCCTTTATCTTTAACATATTTTAATTAATCTTAAGTTTGTTATTTAATTTATCCTAGTGTTAATAAAATATTTTAGACATGTCCTTAACAGAGTAGGCAGAGAGAATCGAGCGCCATTTGCCTCTATTTTTGGACACATTCTTGGCTTCCTTTACATCAATGAATTGTCTCATAAACAGTAGTTGATTGTTCAAACTTCTTATGTTTTATTGTTTTAAAATATCATTCACATGGTCATGCTATCCCTATATGGGGCGGCCAGTGAGTCGTTCATCGTTCATTCTCTCAATATGCCCAAACTACCTCAGGATTATTCAATTTAATTTGACTTATAATATCCTTTTTTATCTCACGTTCTCTCCCCCATTTCGTAAATCAAATACCCTGATTGTTTTATAATTTTATTTGCCTCTTAGTTAGGTATTGACATAACACTATCTGGTTCAGATAGTGTAGCGCCTTTTAAATTAATTGACATCAAATTTCATGAGTTTCATGGTCAAATTTACAGATGAATGAAGCTATCGATACACCTTTGATCTATAACTTAACGATTGATTACAAAACACTTCTTAACCAATAAAGAGATTGAGATATTTATCTAATGGTAAATGGATCAACAAGTATAATGAAATACATAGAAGCTCTGTTACTCGGATGTTTGATAATATATTGACTAATTTAGACTATAAACACACGTGTTGGAATATATAAACATATCCCTGTGGAATTATCCACAAATTGATTCGCAACTGTGAATTTTCTTGAATCCTTCCAGGAAACGCTTTCCTGTAAATATACAATTTACATACGAACCTCAATTCCTGGAACTATTTACACTAACATAACAGCCGTTCTCAGAGTTTTGTTTTCTTTCTTATTTTTTCATATCAAAGCTTTCAAAAAGCTCTGACGTTATGTATGTAAAATAGATTTTTTTTTTTGTTAAAACCCCGATTGGTGATCAAAAGGCACTAAAGCTTATTTGTTGGCTCTACGAAATAAGGCAGTCTTAAGCTGTCTACCGGAGGTGGTAATGCTCTGAACTCCACGTATGTCAAGGGGCAATTTATTCTACTTAAAGGCCTGTTCACACTGAAACCGCGATCGTAGTAAGCCGCCTTATTGACTCTGTCCAATTCTTTTTTTAAGAGTTGGTACTCTGTGATCCAGATGATCTCAATGTATCTGTCTTCCTGGTTAAACATTCTTTTGACACAGTTCTTCAATGTAGCCAAGTCGTTCAGAGCCTTAAACACCATCAGGCATACCTTATAATGTAGATTTCTGAACATTTTAACCAGTGTAGTTCGTTAAGATGAGGTGTTATATATGTGACATCTTTTGTCAGCTCCATACATGTAATCTATCAAGCTGATACTTGGGCAAACCCGCATAATAGCATTACAGTAATGTAGCTTTGACACAACAAATACATTAAATTTATGTATAAGCGTATAAGCTTCATATTTGGGTAAGCTACGCGGATACATTTCAATTGTCTCAGATGAAGAAACAAGAGCATACAGTTTTTGAGATTTGCAAGTCCAGCGATAGTTTGTTGTCCAAGTGGACGCCTAAAAATTCGAAGGTATTTGATGGTATAAGTGCTTCTCCATTGATGTTGATCCTATATACATATTAAATTGATGATTGAAAACGTATACAGTTATTTGTTGCTCGAAAAAGAATATTATCTAATAACAAAAATACGAGCAAAAATATTATGTTGAGTTTAGAAGATGGATGAATTTAGTAGAGAAGAAAAAGGTATTCGTTATTTTTTACTAGTTTTTTTCTTTTCCTGTTCCTTGGGAGTCACGGCATGATGGGATGTATGTATAAAATAATAATATAAAAACTTAAAATGTAAAAACGTAATATTATCTTCTTGGAAGACATTTTGACGGTTGAGGAGGTAATATAATATAACTATAGTATAATAAATCTCTGGATGAAAATGAAATCCTTGGAAGCGTAAAACTACTTTTTCTCGTGGAATTACAAAATAGATGTTTGTTACGATAATAAAACTAGATTGAAATATTGTAAAGACGTATTTCTAGGCAATATTAAATATATTGTTTTAACATAATGTCTTTTAGATTTAAATTTTTCTTGGTATCATCCCTTCTTTCCCTTATTATTCGTATCCTCGTTTGGAATCCACATATAGATTGTCTTCACTACTGTTGTTCACCATTCTGACGATGCTCGGTATTGAGCGATACCGGTGAATGGAAGTCGCGTTTGCGAACTAAATTGAGAGTTATCTTTTGGCGAAGATAATGGTAATAATAATAATAATTGATTGTTATTATTTGTAGTACCCACTTAAGGGGGCATATAAACCTAAACACCCCAATTTCAAATCAAATATCTCAAATATATCTAACAGTGTGTTTCTAAAAAAAATACCATAAGTATTCTCAACACTTCTCTAGTGAATGATCGTCACACAATTTTAAAATTCAGCATAAATTCTCCTTAAATAATTATTTAAAATATCCTTTTATAATATTTTTTTTAAATTACTCCACAACTACGTGTCGTATAGAAATAAATCTTTTATATGCTTAAAGAGTGCATAAAATCGAAGTAAATGACTGATAAATTTTTTTCCATTATAATCAGGTTTGTTCTTAAATTGCAAAAAATCAACAAATAATAA
Organism: Molanna angustata; assembly: GCA_963576475.1. Lineage (NCBI taxonomy): Eukaryota > Metazoa > Arthropoda > Insecta > Trichoptera > Molannidae > Molanna > Molanna angustata. The sequence continues at coordinate 5,492,828 of OY754985.1, read as the reverse complement.
TTAAACCATTTTTAACGCACGCGACAGTTAGGCCTACTGTTCACGTAAACCGCACGTCATGCTCACGCTCTCGTCAATTGACGAATGCAAGACGAATACTTGCATCTTGCATAGAAACAATCAAAACTGTGTCCACGGAGCGGCAACGACGCGTCAGCCGCACGTCATGCATTCGTCATTCGGGGCGTGCAGCAGCGTGTCACTTCTCGACCGACTCGCAAGACGCACACTTGTTGTTTATATTGTAAAATGGCGGGCTTGGCGTTGTATTTTGAAAGAAAACTGAGACGTTTTGTAGCGTAGTCGACGATTGCATGACGCAGCGTGGACATAACAAATATATTATGCCTATCGTCATTTGTAGGATGCATGCATCCTACAAATGACGCATCCGTGGACAGTAGGCCTAACCCTTACTAACGCGTAACTTCATAATGCATTAGGCGGTTTTAATATATCATGTTTTCAGTCACTAGATTTAGCGTTATATGTATGTCCTCTTAATTGTTATTAATATCATTAGTAAATCGGCCATCGCCGAATAGAAAATTAATCGTGGAAATATTGTAAAATAAAAAGAGCAAGAAAAATATAAATAACAATGTAATATCAAAGGTTACGGCACTTGATCTTAATTTTCCGTGTCCGGGACGACAAAGACTAGAATATCATCTGTAATCTTGATAACATTATCTGAGATCTTCTCGGATGCTGTGCAGTAGAGCGGTCCATGTTGGGGATTTGGTGAAGGGATATCTCGGGATTGAAGTTGAGATCGTTCAAAGGGAAAACATATCCTTATCTTTGTGGATACGAAAATAGAGATTGTTACAAAATAAGATATAATGCATATTAAATTTATTTACATATATATTAAAGACACAAGACACCGACATAAAATTTATGATTTGCATTTGTCTTTCTGTTTGTTTTTTGTTTTAAATTTAATGTGCCAACATTAAACTATTTTTGTCCTCACTTTGCTTTGGTTGGTGGGAAAAAAAATTCTTATGCTTCGATTTTAAGTGTAATGTATTTTTAAAGAGAATTAAATAAAAAATCGTGGCTAATGCACAAAGACCAACCTTGTAGTTTTAATGGTTCACATTATATTAAAAATAACTTTGCCTGTTGAAATCAAACATCTTTTGTTAAATGATCATACAACGCCACTGCTGAGATCATCATATGACGTGATCTAGAGCGAAATCTGATACATATCTTGTTGATAATCTCAAATTGTTTTGTTAAAAAAACTAGTCTCCCGATATGCTCGTTAACTGGGACTAAAAAACGTGACCTTCATGACCAAAAAATGGCCAAATTGTAATGGTATCGGAAATTTTTTTGATAAATTTCGATGTAGGTATATGTAGACTGTAGAGGGTCACGGTTCGCCCAACTACCATACATACAATCACGCCATATCTTTCAAATCATCACCGCTGAATATCATTTATTTATTTTTACTTCATGTACATTATTACGGGTACAATGGCGGGTCTATTGCCATAAGGCAATTTCTTCCAACCAATTAATACAACGTGAGGCCAAAAATAGTGAATTAAATTTAATTCATTAATTTTATAACAAAAAAAAAACAGAAAGATAAACACGAAACATTTTTAAGTGTGATATCATAGTAACAAAGAAGGGAGGGAGATAGAGATTGTGGGGTGTGAAAGAGGATGGGGAAGGTAATTGATTTTTTTTTTTTTATTTATTATTATATCACAATACAGCATGTTAGGTGATCAACAACGCCCCACTAGGCATAACCTGTTCTGGGGCTGTTGTTAGAGATATAATTTAATGGCTATTTCTAAAATTTATATGATACATAATTACATTAAAGCACATAAATAAACACAAATTAAAATAAAAAAAAAATACATACATATACGGACATATGTGGAACAGTCATTAATAAGATATAAAATTAAAATGTGGTCGAAAGCTATAGGTGAACACTCTCCTCTGCATAGTGTCTGCCCGATACCAATAGCCATTCCTTTATTTTACATTTAAAAGAATGACTATTTTTGGTCTCTTTAATGCTCTTAGCAAGTCTGTTGAATATTCTAGGAGCAATGACTCCGAACCGTCTCTGTCCAAACGAGGTTTTCGTTATAGGCACAGCGAAGTTTAGATCATTGGCTTGCCTAGTGAAGCGCGTTGGTTGGCTTCTACTATACAGAGTTATATTTTTATGGAAATGGATTAAAATAGTTATCAAAAACAGTTGCCTTGGATCAAGGACAGTGAATATCTTAAACAAATCATCTGAAGGGAAAGTACTATGTCTTTTGTTAATTATACGAATGATACATTTTTGGGCTTTATTGAGTGGACTCAAAACTGTCTTGACACACCCTCCCCATCCAATAATTCCATAGGACAAGACAGACTGGGTGAGAGAATAACACACGCTTTTCAAAGTTGTACTATCAAGTACATTTCTCAAAATTTTGTATACGTGTCCCAGTCTCCTTATCCTATTGGAGAGGTCATCTACATGATTTTGGAAAGAGAGTTTATTATCCATCAATATCCCCAAATATTTTATGACATTAGTTTTTTTAAGCCCAACACAGTTACATAGAGTAAGAGAGTTACAGTTATGCAATCTTAGAATAAAGTCAGAGTTAGTTTTCGGTTTACCAGCCTCTAGTTTTGTCAACATTTAATGACAGAAGATTTGTATCAAGCCAGTTGTCTTTTATGTTTCTTTAAATCAATTCAAATGTAATCTTCCATAGGTGCTGATAGAGTGAATAAAACAATTAAAAACAGCGCATATATCTGGTGCGAACTTTCTTTAATGACTGAATACAGGTGTACCTACATACATACTATACAACATGCAAAACCTTCGCAGGGGTATCAATATTTAGACTATGTTATAATGACTTATATTATAATGTTGGGATATATTCCAACAGAAGAAGTGTCAATTGAGAATTATTATTGAGGTATAACAGCTTTAGTATTTTTATAATAAGTTGAATCGATTGAGACGTCGTAATATCATCACTTAAGGGGGGGACTGCTGCCAACGTACCTATTTTTCAATTTGATATACCATCATTATTTCTTATAAAATCGAAAAATGTATCTTTACTTTTTGATAATGTTCTGTATAAATTCTTGTAGAAAAATAAGGGCATACCCCGATTTTCAACGTTTATCTTATATTTTTAATAAAAATATAAGGCGTAGTTCAACATATTTTTTTTTAAATTAAAGAAGACAAAAATATATAGAAAAATACGATGTGACGTTGCATTAATGCTTCAGGTTTAGAAAATAAACCTAAAAAACATTTATTTTCCATTCAGCGCCATTGCGAAATATAAGTTTTTTTGGTTTATTAACTTAACCTGATGCATTAATGCAACGTTACATCGTATTTTTCCAGATATTTTGATCTTCTTTAATTTATAAAAAAATATAATGCTCTATACCTTATAGTTTTTTAGAAATTTAAGATAAATGTCAAAAATTGGGGTATGCTTTTTATTTTCGTACAAGAATATATACAGAACATAATTAAAAAAATAAGGTTTATTTTTATTTATTAATATCCAAACTAACTACTTTATTTTTTTCAAAATGATTCGTTTTGTAGTAATGACGCAAATTCAAATTGAAAAAATAGGTACGTTGGCAGCAGTCCCCCCCTTAAGGTGTTCCATAGTTTTGCTGATTGTACTTCAAAATATGAACTGAGAAATTCAGTAGAATGAATGGGAATAGTGTGGTACGATCAACAGATCGAAGAGGCAAACCGTGATTTGACGATTTGATATCATTACATTATGACTCGCATACGTCGCTTCATTAACATTCATGCATCGTCTTATACATCATGTTCGTTTCTTTTTCACACTGCCATCCTGCTCAATTGGTAATTAAGCAAAAAATCCAAACTTGTATTTTGCATAGCTCACGTGATATTTAAAGATATTTTCTGATAAATCTATAGGTACACCATTTAATTATGATTAATCCAACTGTCTATTATAGGCCTACAAAACTTTTATACTCAGAATTTTGAATTGTTGTTTCAGTCAGGGGTATTTACTTTATTTTTCCATATTTCTCAGAAACCATAACCTAGAACGCTGAAAATAGACAAATAGAAAATCTCAAATTTGTTTTTTTTTCAAAAAAGTTCCAGAATTTCTCAATCATTTTTTATTAAGAAAAACATTTTTTTATTATAAATTTATGTGTTTAACTGCCTATATTTTAATAATATCGAAAAAAGACGAAACACCCCAACTAGATAATTTAATTTGCTATAAAAAATATTGACATTGTAGTAGTACACAATTTTTTTAAACAATTTTTATATAAATTGAATTTAGTGACGACATCGCTTCATACAATTTGTATGGCAGTCGCCTATACACAATATCTAAGAAGACTTATACTTCATCTCCAAACATATATACATACCATCATGCTGTTTTCATATTCTGGGTGAGAAAAAAAGGACTGACCTCCATACTATCCTATCTTGACATACATACCTACATGTGTTGTATAGAAAACAGAATATCTTAAAATATTCAATAATTTGTATTTATGGGTTTATAGTTTGGTACTTATTCTTCAACTATACATACTATCGCTATCGACAGTTGGATCTCATGTGTAACATGCAACTAGTAATATTAAAATGGATTGTTCTAAATATATTTCTTCGTTGGTTATTACGGGAGAGTATTTAAACACTTAAATTGCCTTAAATAAAAATTAAAGGTGTGAGGCACTGACTTGAATGTACTTTCAATTTTTTAAGTTAATGGACACCTGTCGCTGGTTACCAAATATTGTGAGATATGCCGTGATAGGATCTAAAATTAAAGCAGTAATAACAATGTTCAATACTACACGAATTGATAATTATATATTTATTATTTTTTTCCATTTATTTATTCATTTATTGACTTTTTTTCTACACTTGAACAGAATCGGTCGTGAAAGGATTCAAACTCGCGACCACTGGATTATTAATCTGAATGGATTCACCATTTAGTAGATGCTCTTTGAGCGAAACGTGTACATAAGTGGTCAATATCTTTAAATTAGTGGAAAAATGTTAAAAATTTGTGTTTTTTTATTTATTTTTAAGTAATTTTATATAAGTGATAATGGAATTCCATCAAGAATTAGCAGTCAAAAAATTAAGGGGGGGGGGAGGACACACTTAATGTTCTCCAAATTCTGAGTAAAACCATTTATATAAAACATAATATCGTCCCTCTCCTGACTGACAGTCGTATCTGACATTTTTTTGCAAAATCGAGTTAGGACCTCCAATGCGTACTTATTATGTTGTACGAATGTTTTCACTAAAAGTCTCGACTGTATCACCTCCCGTTAACTTGGAATACCTTAGTGATTTTTTGTCTGCCAATTACTAAAAATTAAATATCACTAATAGACCTATTTGCAAATACGATTCTAATATGTATATATAAGAATGATTCATATATATAAGAATACAAATAAAAAAATAAAATATATTTACACCATGTCACTGCACCGTGTGCTGGGAGAGATTAAAATATGCACGGGCAAAACACTAAAAACGCTCTCCTGAACAATTTGTATTTTGCAGATACGACTGTTAGTCAGGAGAGGGACGATATATGCTGCGAAGCCTTTAAGTTGGTGTTTTTTGACTTCAAAGTTGGAAAAACCGTGAAAAATAATATAGATCCTGCATACAATTCGCGCGTATCTTGGCTTGATGCTTTGTCGATATGTTAAGAGAATAAAATTCTCTTTAACAAATCAACAGATGAATTGTGCACTTGGTAAAAATAAAAACCTACATAATAATATTATGTTTCTGATGAAATGTTATATTAAAACCATCATATTGAATTCGAATCAAAAATATTATTATGTTTCATTTCGATATAAATTATAAAGGTTTCAATTACATCCTAATTATGTTTTTACCCCGATTTCAAGAAAGGAATTTTCAACAAAGAATACCCGTGTATTGGGTAACGTTATAACTTAATAAACAAGGTGAATTGTTACACTGATAAAATAATATCCCTAACTATGCTGTTTAAAATGTAAACTTTTGAATGAATATGTTTTCCATTTTATTAAAACAAAAATAAATAATCTAGGTAGGTAATTCAACGATTGCAAAGCATTTTAAATTTAATAATGATAAATGAAATAACATGATTGTATAGTGTGAAATTAATGTACATGTTCATATTAAGATTTGCAGTGATTTTATTGTGTAGACTAACTGAAATAATAAAACCTAGTTTTCAATTCAAATCATATAATCATTATTGGACGAAATGGACGAAATCCTCATCGGAAATATCTGGAACAGATGTGTACCTCCTATACAGAGTTGAAGAGAATCGCTGAAGATTGAGTGGAGAAAGAGATGCATCGCTTTGCTACCAACCAATCTTCAAGATTGAAACCGAGGAAATATGGTTTTATAAGGATTAAAACTTGAATGTATATTCGGACCTTGAATATTGGTGCTCCTGTGCCTCGGAGACTGAGTGCTCGGGGTGGCAGAGCTGCTGTGGTCTGAGCTCTGATCTGCGCAGTACTCTGTGCTGCTTCCTGCTGAGCCATCTCGTGTTCCTCCAAGAACCCGTTCTTTACTGCGACTTCTGTGCCAACGACTCTAATCAACAAAAGAAAAAACAACACATTTATTGTTATGATTGATGAACGAGTTAGAAATCAAAATATTACTGTTTTGGTGGGAAAAGTAAACACCAAACTCTATTACGCCATTATTTATTCTGTCAAAACCATAGCTCCATCCAGCCAGCTGTCTACCCCTCCATAGACAATACTTTTTAGTGTCTAAAGAGTATACAATATTAACTTTATATTAGTCATGAGAAAATGCAATACCACGACTTGCAAAACTTTGGTTTATCACTACGGCTCGATAAAATATCAAATTTGGAGGTACTCAGGAGAGCAAATGTCGAACGCGAGCTAGTTGACACAATTGAGCGACGAAAGGTATCATTGGGTTCTGCGAGGCAAAAGGTATGCTCCAAATGATAACAGGGACGCCTCAGAATAGGAAGACGTCAGATGTGATGACTCCGCGACATTCGTGAGTGGACTGGCATCAGAGACGTCGGCGAATTGTTCTGGACGGCGGCGGATATGAGATGCCTTCTCGGCAGTGATAGCCAACGTCGGAGTACCTAATATGGCATGAAGAAGAAGAAGATAGTTCAACCGCTCTGCTACCGACCCATAGAATACAAAAAAAAACTATCAATGAAAGTGTTTAAAAAGGAAACAGGATATATCATGACAAAGTATACAAATGTCACAAACAAATTTGAAATTCTCCCCGATAAGAAGGAAACCTTGTGCTTTGGGGAGGAGTAAAAGTCAGAAAACTTAAAATTAACAACATACATAAGAGAGAAAAAGTCAACAGTAAGGCACTCAAATAAAAATTGATTATATAAATTTACAAAAAAAGACACAGAGAGCTATGGATAGAAAGTTGCTGGGTATTTCAATAAGGGACAGAATTAAAAATGTCATGATAAGAGAAAGAACCAATGTAGCCGATGTAGCGGAAAGGGTCGCTGGTCTTAAGTGGAGCTGGGCTGGGCATATTGCTAGATGCCAGGATTCACGATGGACCAAAAATATCGTAGAGTGGCGACCGAGAACAAGCCGAAGAGGCGTCGGAAGACCCCAGGCTAGGTGGTCTGATGACATCAAGAAATGTGCCCAAGCAGAATGCCCAAGACTGGGAGTTGTGGAGGATCAAGGGGGAGGCCTATGTCCAAGAATGGAAAAGAACAGGGTGAAGAAGAAGACAAGAAATAGAAATAAAAAATAAAGCTACAATTAATATAAAAATACACAAAAATTCACACACACACAGAAAACTAAAACATTTATATGGTACAATTAGGAGGAAATTATTTCAACCTTTTTTTTAAAGTTAACAAGTTGTCAGTTTCATTTGATTATTTCTATCCAGTTCATTGTACCCTTTTATACCCATGAATGAATAATGGCTCTGTCCCAACTTTGTTAACCTCATGGGGAGTCTTATATAGCCCTCAAGTTGTAGTCTAGGAGTTACATACATGTCATTATTAACGCCATTAACAATCAACTTTTTAACCACCTGACAGATAACCACTTTCTTGTACATATTCTGCAGTGAAGGCAGTTCATTGTACACTTGGCTAGTGCTGTAGTCACGTGATCTCCTGAGGATTATTTTTAAGACACTTCTCTGGGATAAATAAAAGGTGGTCATACAAGCTCCTCCCCATGCTATTATTCCGTAGCGGGTAAATTCTCTTGAAAGGAGGAAAGATATATTTTTCTTTTGAACTGAGATGGACAAGAGTGATGAATTTTGTACATGGCAAATACTTCAGAAGCGCTATTATAAATTTTAATTGTTATTCTCTGACCTTGAGCGTGTGAAAGAATCCTTGCGTCCTGTTGATCACAGACGGCGGCCTCCTCGGCTGTGCAGAGCTGGCTCTGGGTGTTGGGGATATGCCCCCGGCGCAGCACGAGCCGACGTCCCCTCCCCCCACACCGCCAGACGACAGCTCGGAAGCCGAGCGGCTCAGGCGACCCAAGTTGTTTTCGCTTGGACGGACCCGACCTGCAAAAAAAAACAATTGGAACATTGAGTCATACAAAATAATATAACCAAATGTGTGTACCTCATACAAAAAAATTGAGGAAAAATAATGTGTGCATAGAATTTTTATCAAGGTCAATAATGCTGAGTCACCTAGGCGAAAACGTTCAGTAGTTTTAGTGTGAACGAGGCTTTAAAATGGAATAAATTGCCTCTTGACGTACGTGGAGCTCAGAGCATTTACACCTTCGGTAGACTTTTTAAGACTGCCTTGTTTCGTAGAGCCAACAAATAAGCTAAAGCGCCCTTGAAGTGATCTTGTATTACCAAACGGCGCTTTATAAATTTGATTTATTATTATATTTCATGATAATGCTGAAAACTTTCCATACAAAATTTGAATACTTTGTATAGTGACTTGGTAGTGAGGGTTATCTACTCGTCGAAAAAATATGTAGGTACCTAAATTACCTTTTTGTCTTATCTTGGGTCAGAGAAATAAAGTGGAAGACCAACACACTTACAAATGTTAACACATTTAATCTCATAAGGGCCAATTACCGATACATTGATTGTATTACAGCGTCGCCTAATTGAATACAACCATTTCCTAAATGTCACACAATGGTGATACGGGTCAATATGTCAGTTGTGTTGATTTGTGACATGGGTCAATATGACCCCAGGGTCCAAATGTGACACCGCTGATTGACAATAATGACGTCTAGACTGGACGACTTGCACAGACGACAAAGGATTGATTAAAAATGGTGAAATTTGATCACTCGCGATATTTTATCGATAAAAAATCGTTTGTGATTAAATTTGAGCAGTGATAAAAGACGATCGAAAACGTAAACCAACTCTCCTCACTATAGATATTCATTAATTGACGCAACATCTAACGTAGTCGCTGTACCCGGATTGCCAGTATTAAACCTTACCTAACTTAACCTCATATCAAAACCTTACTTTATATTTAATATTCCAGTCAAAATAATTAATACACTATAGTGAGATTTTACTGGTGAGTATGAAAGGACAGAATAAATGCAAATTCTGAATATTCAACAATTACCATTTAAATAATTCGTGCTTTAAATAAACCATTGCTGTATAGAGGATATGTGTTCCTACCTATAATGTAGAGCGGGAACGATAATCCAGTTATTATATTCCCACCATTAAAATTGTAAACTGCTAGCCCTAGAACAGGAGTTACTAGTTGGCAGTAAATAAATAAATTTTGACTAAATAATTATTTTAAGCTGATTTCTCGAGTGTTCGCTACTAAAGTGAGAGTAAATACCTACCCAGTAAAGCACTTTATGATCATATGAATATCTGGTATTTAAAAGGAAAATCAATAATTTAGATAATTAAACTGTTATTTTGAAAAAATAGAATTTCAAAAAAACGATTAAATAGAAAGTGAAAATAAAAAATAATGAGGACACCTTTTTCAAATTAAAATAAAAAATCTTTATTTAAAACTTGTTGAAACAAGAAAAACATGTGGGATAGAGGACGTTCGGTGGAGTAGATCCAGAAGAAGACATTGAAAGTACCACGTAGACAGAATGGACAGTGATAGACTTGCGTATATAGCAGCAAATGAACATGTGGAATAGAGGACATCGTTCGGTGGAGTAGATCCAGAAGAAGACATTGGAGGGACCACGTAGCCAGAATGGACAGTGATAGACTTGCGTATATAGCAGCAAATGAACATGTGGAATAGAGGACATCGTTCGGTGGAGTAGATCCAGAAGAAGACATTGGAGGGACCACGTAGCCAGAATGGACAGTGATAGACTTGCGTATATAGCAGCAAATGAACATGTGGAATAGAGGACATCGTTCGGTGGAGTAGATCCAGAAGAAGACATTGGAGGGACCACGTAGCCAGAATGGACAGTGATAGACTTGCGTATATAGCAGCAAATGAACATGTGGAATAGAGGACATCGTTCGGTGGAGTAGATCCAGAAGAAGACATTGGAGGGACCACGTAGCCAGAATGGACAGTGATAGACTTGCGTATATAGCAGCAAATGAACATGTGGAATAGAGGACATCGTTCGGTGGAGTAGATCCAGAAGAAGACATTGGAGGGACCACGTAGCCAGAATGGACAGTGATAGACTTGCGTATATAGCAGCAAATGAACATGTGGAATAGAGGACATCGTTCGGTGGAGTAGATCCAGAAGAAGACATTGAAGGGACCACGTAGCCAGAATGGACAGTGATAGACTTGCGTATATAGTAGCAAATGAAAAACCTTCTGGTCGCCGTCTACCAGGAAGACCACAGGTATACTAAACGAAGAGAAACTAAAAACTTTTGTCAACAATGAATTTTTTGATACTGATTCAAATTTTTAAATTCTGTTACAAAATTTATTCTCAAATTGATCATTAATTTAATTGATTATTTTCCTTGATTTTAATTTAATTGATATTTAAATCATGGTTTTTTTTAAATTGAAAACATGTTAAAACAGTAAAATATTATTGTTGCATCAAACCGAATAAAATTCAAATTTTATTAATGCTCAGCCGATAACTTTGTATTAAATACGAAATTGTTCAATTTTACAAATATATCAAGCTGGAAACAGTTTCGAAGAGCATTGTCAACGGGAATACACAAATTATGAAAGTTTCAGCAGCTCTAACTGGTCGGAAAGTTAGTTAAAAAGCAACTACAAAATTCCAGTACAGACAGACAAGTGAAGCTAAAAAAAGGGTGTTATTATGTTTACCCTTTGAAAAAAGAAGAAATAAATAAAGAGAAATAGACAAAATTTACACACTTAATTACCTATACCATCTCAAAATGGTAAAAATATCCTTGCAGCCAGTACAAGTTGATGACCTTGTGGCAATTTCTTCCAACTAATTCAGAGTCTCCAGTGCAGAGATGTGAGATTTGCGTGAGAAATCATTTTAAATAAATTTCTTCTCCACTGAGAATCGTACCCGGCAGAGATTTCTTTTGGATGACCACTTAACCCACGACTGCTTAACTATAGGTATGTTGAATTAAAAAATCATAACTGCCAACTTGCGTTCAGTTAAGTCATTTGTGTACTGTGGAGTGTTACAATATTAATTTGTATAAATCGAATAGCAATATTGCTTTTTGAGCTAATAATAGTTCAATAATAGCTCTCCGTAGATCTAGTTTTGAACATTTCAGTTCAAAGCAAACTTCCGAGATATTATGACAGTGTCTGACTAACGCAGCTGTATAATACTAATAAAGCTTTCATTCACCGTTCACTAAGTACATATTGAATGCTGGATGAATGTAAATAATTGCATCTCCGATAAACAATTATTTATTCTCGATCTCCTCTTCCTTTCCCCGTGGTACTTACGATTTTTGTATTTTTTTGTATTTTATGTTAGCTTTTAAGTTTTTAAATATTTTATTTTTCTTACATTTTGTAAATTATCTATGTTAGTTTTTTAAGTTATAAAATTGTTTGTTTTTTTGCTAAAATTGTATTCACCACTAATTGGGCAATTTGTGGAGAAATGAAGACAGCGTTTGTATCATTGTGATATACATGTACTCTTCGCCTGTTGGTGAGTCTTTGGGATGAATAAATAAATAAATAAAATAAAACACCAAGATAAATAAAAAAAAACATCAGAGCAAATAAAAAGGATTGGAAAGGAACAAGAAGAGGAAATCGAGATCAGGTGTTTAGGGGATAAATATTACCTACGTAGCAAAGAGAAGGAAGGAACAAAGTTATTTTGTATCCACCTGTAGAAGGGATATTTTCCCATAACATGTAGAGGGATTATTATTTTTATATTCTATTGAACAAAATTAATATTTTAAGTGGTATACACAAATTAGTTTTATTTAATTTAATTAATACATAATTGCAGTAATAATGGTGAAATGACTATGCCATGAGCCACTTATAGAGATAAACTTTTCACGATTAGTTTCGGAAGTATACCTGTCCCATCGATGTGTGTATTATTTTATTTTATATATTTGGGAAGCTAACAGCTCATTTACAGTTTTGATAATACAATTTAAATGACATAGTCAGAACCAATATAAGCATTCCATCAATAATAAATTTACAACAATAACAATAGATAGTTCATACAAAGAAATCAACTAAGAGAAAAAAAAATAATTAAGAAAATTAAAATTAGGTATGGGACTGATAAGAGATAAGGAAGGATGGGAGGGGGGGGGGGGGGGGAATTAAGAGCGCATCACCTTCAGTATTTCTTCACGAAACCTTTCATATTTTGCACTGAAGATGTCCACCCCAGCTGAGAACAACGTGTTGTGAGAATCACATATGCGTGGAATAGTAGCATTCTTTCTGACATTAGTTCTGCACACCGGTACATGCAAAAGTTCAGGTCGGCGAACTGTTCTACCTGGAACATGGATACCTACTAGGTTAACAAGCTCAGGCGAGTCGATAGCACCGTTCAGAATTCTATGCAGCAGCGACTGGTCGTGTAAGACTCTTCTACATTCGAGAGTATCGAGTCTGTGATATTTTAATGATTCCTGATAGTTAGTAAAATTTAAATGAAATTTATAATTTAAATAGTTTACTGACAAATTTACGTTGAACTCTTTCCATTCTATTGACGTGTATTGCATATAAAGGGGACCAAATTTGCGTACATAATTCAAGGCGAGGGCGTATATAAGTAGTGTATAAAGTGTAGAGTGTATTAATGTTTCTGAATGGCTTGCATGTGCGGATAATAAATCCCAACATCTTATTTGCTTTGCTAATTATATTATTAATGTGATCAATGTAATTTAATTTGGAATCAAGTATCACACCCAGGTCCCTTATACACTTGACTTCGTTAATATTAGAGTCGTTGAAGGTATATGTGAAACTTATATTATTATAACTACTAGGTACTAGTACTATTTTTATCCAATAATTTTAGTATAGCATTGTTTGAATAATTTTAACGAATTTTCGTTAACAAAGAAGAAATTTAACGTTATTTTTCACTCCACCATTCCAATAATTGATTGTTAACGAGTATCAAAAGAGTTAATTGTAGGAATTGACACGGGGACTCATCATTTTATCATAACCTTATTTTTAATACCAATAATTGGGATTCAAAATTGCACATGATATCGAAAGCTTCTTCTTATTTTTAGTTTATGTGGCAATTCCATCCAATCATGAGGATGATTTCTGCCAGTATAAAATATTATTAAATTATTTTGAGACTTGAGGTTATTGCATTAAAGATTGAATCCATTAAAGCGAAGAAATTTTGATATACGGAAAACTGGAATCGAAACTTTGAAATATAATAAAATGCAATTAATCGAAAATAATCGAAATAAGTTTTTTTTCATAATCTGTTTCAAATTTCGAGATGTAAATAGGATAGTTTGTCTGTTTTAATAGTATTTTAAAACATATTTGAACATCTAGTAAACATACAGATCGCTAAGAAGAATCTGTAATAGAACGATGTATGACAGGGTCAGAAATGAGGAGATAAGGAAAGAATGTAGGATAAAGAAAGATATTATAAATAGAATGAAAGTGAACACATTGAGATGGTTTGGCCACATGGGGAGAAGGAATGAGGAACGCCTGACGAAGAAAATATACATTGCGGACAGGAATGGAATGAGAGGTCGGGGCCGCCCAAGGAAGGGATGGCACGTCCTTGTGAATGGTATTTTGAAAGACGGAAATGTTAAAAGCGTGAACAACAGACGAACATGTATAAGACGATGTATGAATGTTGTCGAGGCGATGAATGTATGTCAAGATAGAAGTAAGTGGCGTTCGGTTCTCTTTGCCTACCCCGTAAGGGACATTGCGTGATGGTATGTATGTATGTAGTAAATATACACTTTTCTATATTAATTAATATAAATAATACAAATAAAAACGTACCTACTGTTGAATATGTCAATTCAACTCTGGTATTTTATATATCTATGGTACATGTGATTACTAATGGCTACTCTGTATTAAAAGTGTTATGAAAGAAATTATGTATTACTAATAACCAAGAATAATAACAAGTATTTCATCAGTTTTAGATGGGTCGACAGCAGAGCGGGCATCGCACTGGCTAAGGTTGTGTTTCTCGAACAAAGATTAAAATAATAGTATAGTTAAAATACTTTGATTTCATAAAATTGTTCAATACTTTTGGTTGTTTCATTGAAATATAATGCCGCCAAACAACGCATTTTTGAACAATTTCATGAAATCAAAGTATTTTAACTATACTATTACCGTTACTGTTGTTGAAACAACACAGCCTTAGTAATCCAGTAATGGCTAGTTCAAATCTTAGCTACCTCGACCGATTTCGTTCGGCTATAGCACATGCATTTTATTATTTTAAACAAGAAAAAATACATTATTTAAAATATAGAGCTAGGTTTAAAAAACTGCTCAATAGTTTGTGAATTTGCACAGTTTTTATGCGAATGTTTGGATTTCTGTCAGCGTTATAA
The DNA here is from genome assembly GCA_963576475.1 of Molanna angustata. NCBI lineage: Eukaryota > Metazoa > Arthropoda > Insecta > Trichoptera > Molannidae > Molanna > Molanna angustata. Next base: position 5,477,675 of record OY754985.1, on the reverse strand, counting down.
TAAATTCAAAGTCATGGTCTTCCTTTGTTCAAAAGATGTCGTGACAAAATTCATACCCAGATAAAAATAAAATAAAACACGTTGATACACGTTGAAAATGAGGTGGGACAAAATTGTGGAAGTGCAGGTCGAAAAATATATGAAGCTGGTTTTGGATAAAAATGTTATAATAATATGTAATAATAATATTTTATTTCATTTCGTGAGCAGAGGGATGCAATGCAACACAATCCATATCATATATAAATCATTAAAAAATTAGGTATGCATACAAAAAAGAATAACAGAGAGAAAAATAGGTATAAAGAACAAACAAAAGATAAAAAAAGAAAAGAATAACACATCAATTTGTATAAACTACATTCCTTTCAATGCGATTGAAAGGTTTGCAATCGGCTTTCGATAGATAAAAATGGAATGTTCTAGAGAAACTTTCAGTACACAATGGCCTTTCATTATAAATATATTATATTGTTTAGACTAGTAAGTATTAGATTTTGCAACAAGGATACAATAGATCGTAGATGGTCGTAGTTCAGGGATAGTCAAAGTTTTACTTCTAATTCAAATATGACATTTTTTTTACAATCTTCATACTGTACCGAAATTTATATTTATTTATTTTATTATGGTTCAAAGTCTTATTTATTTTTACAATTTATATTTCTACAATTTATATTTTTACAAGGTTTGTCTAGTTTTTCCAACTCACTACTCAAATCTTTTGTTTTCATTTTTCTTGGGTTCTTATTTTCAAAATATTTCTATTTAAATTTTCAATTTAAATAGAAATAGTACTTAATTTCATAACACTGCCTCCCTCTTAGTTCAGTTCGTCCCGAACAGAATTCTCTAGATGAATAAATCGGCATTTTGAACCTTCTCTACAGTGAGATGCTTTGAAAAAGTAACATGGTACATTTTTTTTTATATTTTTACTGTATCTTGGATTATAGCAGCAAACTAGAACATTAATTCCAGTATTATGAAAAATCTCTTCTATCATATTCCGAACCACTTTCCAATCCATACCATCACTGATCTTTGGAATGCCGAGCTTCATAAGATTCAACTGTAACATTTGATCCCGCATACTTCGTAGACAGTTCCACATCTGAGCATACTCTGCTCGTTCCTCAGACGTTTCCTTATTCGTCATGTAGAATAAATGCTGTTTTCCATGCTGTGAATGGACCGCTTCTCCAATCTTCAGATTCTTGGCTTTTAGCTCATATAACATCCCATACTTTCTCATGATAACTTTGGCTATACCACTAGTCATCTTCATGTCTTGAGCCACACAGTAAGCTAAAACATTATCTTCTGGGATATCGAAGAGGTCTTGCTCAATTTCCACAGTCACACCATGGCGAGTGCGTCGATAAGGAGTCATCATGAATTCCTCGAAGGTCTTTTCTTCACTTTGGACATTGCAAACTTGAGCAACTGGATTTTTTTTCTCATCCTTGTTATCACCTAAAAAGGGAGCCAGGCGATTGAAATGTACCACTCTTGGCTTCCCATTTGGTTTTCTTCGTATACGATAAACCACATCATTAATCCTTTTGATCACTTCATACGGTCCTTCCCAGGATTTCTGAAGCTTTGGTGAGTAGCCTCGTCGTCGTTGTGGATTAAATAACCAAACCAAGTCTCCAGCCTGATAACCACCTTCCACAGCTTTAATGTCGTATCGCTCCTTCATCTTGTCACTAGCTACTTGAATATTGGACCGTACACGGTCATGTATAGCATTCATTTTCCTCCGAAGATCTGACACATAATCTTCTCCAACTAGATCTTCTCCAGGCTTAGATCCATACTGCAGGTCGCAAGGTAACCGTAACTCACGGCCAAAAATCACACTTGCCGGTGTTTGCCCTGTTGTCTCATGAATTGCTGCTCGATAAGCTAATAAGAACAAGTGGATGTATTCGTCCCAATCCTTCTGGTGATCGGACACTGCTTTTGACAAAAATCTTCCAATTGTTCGATTCATTCGCTCCACCATTCCATCCGACTGTGGATGCAAAGCAGTTGTTCTCGTCTTTCGAATTCCTAATGCTTCACAAATTCCCTGGAATACGGCTGATTCAAAGTTTCTTCCCTGGTCCGAGTGTAACTCCAATGGTACTCCAAAACGACTTATCAGTTCCCTTACCAAGACTTCAGCAACAGTGGTAGCTTCTTGATTCGGTAGTGCATAGGCTTCTGTCCATTTACTAAAATAGTCCATTGCTACCAGAATATATTTATTCCCTCTTTCCGTTGTGGGAAACGGCCCCGCTATGTCAATGGCTATCCTTTCAAATGGGCTACCAACATTATACTGCCTCATTGGCGCACGCCTTCGTTTCTGAGGTCCGTTTGAAGTGGCACAAGTTACACATCTTCTACACCAATCTTTTGCATCTCCATTGTAATTGACCCAATAAAAACGTTGACGAATTTTTTCTGTGGTTTTTTTAACTCCCAAGTGTCCCCCAGACACATCATTGTGAAGCAGTTTAAGAACTTCAGGAATTCTCTTCCTTGGAATCAATAGTTGTTGTCTCTGCTGTGTTCCATCTTCATTCTCCAATACACGCTTTAACAACCCATTTTCCACGACAATGGATTGCCACTGAGCCCAGTATGACTTAATATTTGGAGATAGTGAAGCTATTTCTTCCCATAAAGGTCTTTGATCATTTTCCTTCCACTGCATTACAAACTTGAGATCTGGGTCTTCCAATTGGTCTGCTCGTATTTCATCATCTTGCCAAAAATTGTCAACGACCGTGGTTCTACAAGCTATAAAAAACTTTTCCTCAGCCTTATTACAGTGCTGGCAATCCTCTGGACATGGTCGCCTTGACAGTGCATCGGCATTTCTATGATGAAGTCCGGCTCGATGTTCAGAATCATAGTCATATTCTTGCAATCTCTCTATCCATCTTGCCACTTGACCTTCAGGATTCTTGAATCGCAAAAGCCACACAAGTGCCGAGTGATCTGTCCTTAAAAGAAATTTCCGTCCATATAAATACTTGCGAAAGTGCTCAACTGACTTGATAACAGCAAGCAATTCTCTTCGTGTTACACAGTAATTGCGTTCTGGTTTCGACAATACTTTACTGAAGTAAGCAATCACGCGTTCTGCCCCATCTTGTACTTGGGAGAGCACACTTCCGATACCAACGTTACTTGCATCTGTATCCAGAATAAACATTCCTTCAGCTCGAGGATAACTCAAAACCGGAGAATTAATTAGAACCTGTTTTAATTCTTCAAATGCATGTTGGCACTTGAAATCCCATATGAATTCACTGCTTTCCTCCGTGAGTTTTGTCAGTGGCTTTGCGATGTCAGCAAAGCCTGGAACAAATCGTCGATAGTAGGTACTCAGACCCAAAAAGCTTCTTACTTCATGTTTGTCTTTAAGTACTGGCCAATCTCGAACAGCTTTAATCTTCTCAGGATCTACTGCTACTCCCTCCTCAGAGACAACATGACCTAGATAGTTGACTTGCTTTCGGAACAATATACATTTCTTGCAATTGAGTTTAAGGTTGGCCGACCTCAATCGTGAAAATACCTGTTCCAAATTTCCTAAATGTTCTTCAAAACGCTTCCCAAGTACGATGATGTCATCTAAGTATACCAAACAGGTCTCCCACGATAATCCTCTTAGCACACTTTCCATTAGTCGTTCAAACGTAGCCGGTGCATTGCAAAGTCCAAATGGCATCACTTTGAATTGCCACAATCCACTTCCAACAGAAAACGCCGTTTTTTCTCTATCCTTGGGTTCCAATCCAACCTGCCAATAACCACTCTTTAGATCCAAAGTTGAGAAGATCTTACAACCAGCCAATGTATCTAGGGTGTCATCGATTCGAGGCAGTGGATAACTATCCTTCTTAGTTACATTATTCAATAAGCGAAAGTCCACACAGAACCGAGTTGAGCCATCTTTTTTTTTAACTAACACTACTGGTGAACACCATGGGCTGCTTGATGGTTCAATAACGCTATCCCTTTCCATGTCTTGAATAATTTGATCTGCTTCCGCCCGCTTTGCTAATGGTAGCCTTCTAGGTAATTGGCGGATAGGCCTTGCGTCACCCGTATCTATTTGATGTTGAACAACATTGGTTCTTCCTTTAGAAAGACTCGCATTCTCAAAAACATCTTGATAATGAGCAATGAGGTATCTAATTTGTTTGCTTTGTTCTTTGGTAAGTTCCTTACAAGCATCTTTTACAAAGTCTTCAAGATGTTTTGGTACATCCTCTGAAGAAACTTGTGCGATGCAGGCATTTTGTGTTACTGATGAAACTGATGAACACACACTTAAATAAGCTCCTTTTTTGACAGTTACTGGATATTCATTTATGTTCATTAATCTGACTAAAATTTCCTTTTGGTTTTGAATCAGTGCTCTTGCAATTAATACTCCTTTTCCTGCTTCATTGTTGGCGTTGGACTCCACAACCAAAACATGTCCATTCGGGATAACACAGTCTAAATTGACTCGTACTAACATCTCACTTTGTTTTGGAATAGTTACAACATCCGCTGCAAGAACACGTGTAGAAAATTCCTCACGCTCTTGCACGAGAACATCTTCATCTCCAATTTTCAAAGATCGCCTCTTTAGATCCAACTGGAATCCATATTTCGCCATTATGTCCATTCCGAGAATAACTTCCTCCTCTATATTCGCCACTAGCACCTGATGATCGAAGATAGAACTACCAATTTGAAAGTTGGCATATGTCTCACCACATATAGATGCCGACTCCCCAGTAGCTGTTCGTAATGTCCATTTAGTTGGTGTAATACACTTTTTGTTATAAAGCAAATCTGGTCTCATGATTGTCATCGTTGCTCCAGTATCCAGCAAAAGTTTCAAATTCTTTCCATTTACTTTGCCATTTATAAACATACTGGTATCTCGACCACTGAATGATGCAACAACTGCAGATCTCTTTGAGGCATTGGTAATGTAGGTCAACAGTTGCCCCTTCCCATCAACCCTTTTTAGTTTTCCTGTGGCTGTTGCTGATGCGTTGTTGCTTCATTTGGACACCGATTACGTAGATGTCCAGCTCGTCCACAACCCCAGCAGCGAAACTGTCTTTTTCTTCCTTGCAATGCCTTCATCACCTTTTCGACAATGCATTCGATGAGTTTTTGATTCTCTTCAACGGCCTCAACAACGCGGGCTTGAGCATGACCTCGTAAAGATTTTTTTATAGATTCAAATTCGAGTGCCTGGGTTAGAGCGTCACTCAAAGTTTGTGGTCTAGCTAGTTTTACAGCTTGTTGTGTCTCATTTGCCCACAATCCATCCAAGAACTTTTCTACTGCAAGGCTTTCACACACATCATCAGGAACCGTAGGGTATGCATATCTAATTAGACGCGCTATATCCGCCTCAAATTCCTGGAGAGTTTCATTAGATTTCTGATTACGATTCTTAAGTTGTGACCTGTAAAACTGTTCCATGTGCTTATGTCCAAATCGCATCTCAAGTCTCTCAATCAACAATTTTAAATCTCGTCGCTCAGCTAGAGGAATTGTCTCCAAAACTTTTAAAGCATCACCTCGTAATGATACACTCAACACTGAGGCCTTTCTTGTCATGGACCAGCCATTTATCATGGCCACTGTCTCGAACAATGTTAAATATTCTTCCCAGGGGCATTTTCCATCAAAGGTTGGCATATCATTTCGCACGCACTCCACTGTTGGTACTCTTGTATCTTCTACACACTTAAAATTTGTATCTACAGCTGAATTTTGCTCGGAATTCATTGGCGTGATTGAAGGAAGCACTTGATTCTCCAAAACTTTCATCTGTTTAGTTAATTCATTTATCTTCTCATCAAAGGTCATAGAATAATTCTGGAATTTCTTTTCTATAGTATTTGAATGCTTTTGAAGCATCGCTACTTCTCCTTTGATTTCTTTAATTTCTCCTTTTATATCTCTAGAATGTTCTTGAAACTTCTCTTCTATGTCTCTGGAATGTTCTTTTAAGACTTGACAAAGATCGTTGTTAGAGCAAGGCATTTCAAAAAGGTATGTGTCTGGATCCTCACCTACTTCTTGCATCACTTTTCTCAATCGTAGTTGAAGTGCATTTTTATTTCCTGATGTATCAGCGTCTCTCTCCTCCAACTCATGTTTTAAATCAACCACTTTCAACTCTAAAAGAGTTATTTTTTTTGATGCCATAATAAATGTCTTTATAAATAACTATTTTATTTTATTTTATTTTTTTCTTACACAAAAAATACTTGGGTATTTTTATACCCCACACCTGACACCAAATGTACCGAAATTTATATTTATTTATTTTATTATGGTTCAAAGTCTTATTTATTTTTACAATTTATATTTCTACAATTTATATTTTTACAAGGTTTGTCTAGTTTTTCCAACTCACTACTCAAATCTTTTGTTTTCATTTTTCTTGGGTTCTTATTTTCAAAATATTTCTATTTAAATTTTCAATTTAAATAGAAATAGTACTTAATTTCATAACAATACTTTTTACAAAAATGTAGTGAAAGTGTAGTTAAATTTTTACTATAATGTACCACAAATTAAATAATAAGTTATTTGAATATACTAGTTGCATGTAAAACATGCGATCCAACAGTCGATGGCGATAGTATGTAATTTAGATGGATATATTTAATTAAGATAGGTTTAGATGGGTCGATGGCAGAGCAGTTAGCGCATTGGGTTAGTAATCCAGTGGTCGCGAGTTCGAATCCTGCCTCGACCGATTTCGTTCACCTATAGCACAAGCATTTATGCTTATTTTAGGGAACGTAGGAAGATGTATATGTACTTGTTTAACAAGGACATATTCATTTTAAAAAAAGAGTTTTAATACATAATAGCTAGAATACGTACCAGTCTATTAACATATTTTTTATAGAAAATTAAAAGAATTAAATTAACTGTCGACATTCGTGGTTCAGTTGGTTGGGTATCTGATACAAAGGTCCCGGGTTCGATTCCCGTTGGTGACACAGTTTTTAAAATAATAATAATAATAAACACTTCCTTACACTCCGCGCAAGTGGCGAGTTTATTGCCATATGACAATTTATTCCAAATAACTAGTGTTTCCAGCAACATTAGCAAAATAAATTGATTTAAATAAATTTCTCCTCTTCTGGGGATCGAACCCAGGACGGCCGCACAGAAACCAAGCGGCTTACCTACTGTGTCACGGCGGTCATTTTTAATTGTGTTTTCAGTCTGGATCTGTCAGACGATTAATATCGCAAGTCTCTGTAATGTGGCAATTTGTTATTGGGTGCAAGTTAAATTAATATTTAATATTGTACCTGTTAGTTACCCGAGATGTAATGTAAAAATAAAAAAAAAAATCTAGTTGGGGTGTTTCAGTGTTTTAAGATATTTGAAAAAATGGAAATTTAGGCAGTTAAAAACATAAATTTATTATAAAAAAATGTTTTTCTTAGTAAAAATGTTTAGAAACTCTGGAATTAATTTGAGATATTGCATTTGTCTATATTTATGCCAAATTTTAGCGTTTAAGCTTATGTGGTTTTTGAGATACATGGAAAAATTAACAGACACACACACACACACACACACACCAACAAGCCAGGTCGTAAGCCCTGTAGGTGCCTTGAGTTCTCTGTTCCTCTTTAATATTAAAACTTCGTCACTATTGAGATGTTAAAAAGTTTGTCAAAAAAAAATAATGCTATGTACTTAAACAATTCTTCTTCTTCTTCTTCAGCCTGTTTTCATCCATTCTTGGACATAGGCCTCCCCCTTGATCCTCCACAACTCCCTGTCTTGGGCACACTGCATCCATCTCCCTCCGGCACATTTCTTGATGTCATCAGACCACCTTGCCTGGGGTCTGCTGACACCTCTTCGGCTTGTTCTCGGTCACCATTCTACGATCTTTTTGGTCCATCGTGAATCCTGGCATCTGGCAATATGCCCAGCCCAGCTCCACTTACATAAGACCAGCGACCCTTTCCGCTACATCGGCTAATTTGGTTCTTTCTCTTATCATGACATTCTGAATTCTGTCCCTTATTGAAATACCCAGCAACTTTCTCTCCATAGCTCTCTGTGTCACTAACAGCTTGTGCATTATTCTTTTTGATAGGACCGATGTTTCCATTCCATAAGTAAGCACTGGGAGAATACATGCATCAAATAGCTTCATTTCAAATAATGGGAGTATTTACGGGATTTCAGAATGTATGATAATTTTCCAAAAGCTGCCCAGACAAGGCCACGTCTTCTCTTGATTTTCTTTGGCAAGCATCACGGTATGGCCTAGATATATGACATGTATCTGTCTACTCTTTCAATTTGCACTCCATCTTAAACAATTACTTTTTATTACTTTGTTGAATTCATGATGTTTTTTTATCATATATATGGGGGGCAAGTCTGGTTGACCGTCGAAATGAAAACCCTCCTTGTTTACCCATATCATGGATATAATTATTATATGGAGTTCTACAATATCTTTAGATGTCATAGAACTCCATACGATAATTATATCCATGATATGGGTAATCACTGGGGTTTTGATTTCGCCCGTCGAACCAGACTTGCCCCCCAGGAGGCTACCGATGACACGTTCTTAATATTTTCTCACCTAGTCTTAATCTTAAAATTGTATTAATTAACACTCGATCATAATGTAATCCTAGGTATGTCCTATTTTGATTAGTCTAAATTTATCCGTCTGAATTTTAGTATATGTCAAAATGTCAAAAAGGTGACTGCATTTATACGGGACTCATTACGTCACACCGCGCGGATGAAATCCTTTTACACAAGTCGCCCGTTGGTTATAGACGTTTTCCACCAAGACCCACCAGGGCTAAGACCCACCAAAGGTTGTAGGGCTATTGAGCAGAAGAAGTTAAGGTTTTAAATAATTATATATACCCACAGCTTTCGGGAAGACTGCAAGGTCTGGAAACTGTTAAGGACTTTGTATACGTAGGTTCTCAAATCAGTACTGAGGGTGGGTGTGAGAAGGAAATAAAAAGACGAATAGCCATGGCAAAAAATGCTTTAACACGTCTGAACAAGATCTGGAAAGATCGAGATACTTCCTTCTCCACCAAAATTAAAATCATCAGAACTCTCATTATTCCAATATACCTATAGATTTAGCCGGAACTTGGACAGTGAAGTCCCGTGATCGTGCCAGGATTGACGCATTTGAAATGTGGTGTTGGCGTCGCATGCTGAGGATTCCGTGGACTGCAATAAGAACGAACGACTCAGTACTTAAAGAGCTCAAAATAAAAGAAAGATTGTCTACAGTATGCAGCCGCCAGGTATTGAGCTTCTTTGGTCACATCGCCAGGAGAGAGCCAGGTTACCTGGAAAAAAGTATTATCACAGGATGTGCGTGCGACCGATCATGGCGTATGCTGTGGAAACGCGAGCAGACACTGTACGAACCAAGAGGCTCTTAAGGATAACGGAGATGAAGTGCCTAAGGTCAATCACTGGTAAAACTCTACGAGATCGTGTTCGCAATGTTCAAATAAGGAAAACATGTGGTATGGAAATCGTTTGGTGAAGTAGATCCAGAAGAAGACATTGGAGGGACCACGTAGCCAGGATGGGCAGTGATAGACTTGCGTATATAGCAGCGAATGAAATTCCCTCTGGCCGCCACCTACCCGGAAGACCACCCAAGAGATGGAAGGAAAGCTGGACTTCGTCATCCCAGGAGGCATAGTTTCTGAATAACAGACCAACTAGGTCTACTAAACGAAGAAGAAGAAGAAGGATGTGTACCAGGCAAAAAAGAAGAGGCAGATCTCCTGCGCGATGGTGTGGCCAAATTAAGGAGATGACTGGGAACGACCTTTATTCGGCGGTGCGAGCTGCGGAGGGCAGAGAGGACTGGAGGCGACTAGTTCTGTCCATTGGCGGCCCCATAGATCACGACCCTCAGCATTGAGGAAACGAATAAGAAGAAGAAGATACACTCACTGAATATGATCGTCGTCTGTAATGACGGCTCTGTTGAAATTTAAGTTAAAACGGTGGTGATAGCGGGAGAGATTAATTAATTTTAATAAATGATATTCACGAATATTCTCATCTCTGTTACAAAGAGGTCTCTTGATAATATTATTATTCCGGATACGTTGATGTACCTTTGTGCTTAAGAAGGAAAATTTATTTAAATTTATTAATAATATGTTAAATAGTACAGGACAGAATTTATGTATAAATAAATTGTATATAAATAATGTATTTACATAATGTCAAATCGTGACTAACGCGGGATAGGCAGGGAGAACCGAGGGCCATAAATAATTTAAGCATCTCCTAACGCTGGTTATTTTTATTAGACTTACGAAAACGAAGGAAGTTATCAATTCGAAGTGAATTTTTTTTATGTATGTTCAGTAATTACTTTTTCAGGGGTTATCAATCAAGTATTTTTCGTATGTTATCCTTATCCTTGTTATCCTTGTATTTAAAAAAAATATTGTAGAAAGTAATTAAAAACATTTGACTCATTTATAAGTAGTAATCAAATCAAAAACATGTATCCCATCTTATATGGTTTTAATACTGTAACTAAAGGAATATAATATGTACTTGACCTTTTTGTATGGGAAACTCACGGATAACCTGTAGGCTAGTGAGATCACAAATTATTATGATGTAAAACTTTTATAAAAATAAAATAAAATAATAAATTATGTTATCCCGATATTATCCCGATGCTATCTTGTTGTTGTCCCGATGTTATCCTCATTATTCCTAAGGATATCCATGTTATCCTCATTATTCCTAAGGATATCCATGTTATCCTCATTATTCCTAAGGATATCCATGTTATCCTCATTATTCCTAAGGATATCCATGTTATCCTCATTATTCCTAAGGATATCCATGTTATCCTCATTATTCCTAAGGATATCCATGTTATCCTCATTATTCCTAAGGATATCCATGTTATCCTCATTATTCCTAAGGATATCCATGTTATCCTCATTATTCCTAAGGATATCCATGTTATCCTCATTATTCCTAAGGATATCCATGTTATCCTCATTATTCCTAAGGATATCCATGTTATCCTCATTATTCCTAAGGATATCCATGTTATCCTCATTATTCCTAAGGATATCCATGTTATCCTCATTATTCCTAAGGATATCCATGTTATCCTCATTATTCCTAAGGATATCCATGTTATCCTCATTATTCCTAAGGATATCCATGTTATCCTCATTATTCCTAAGGATATCCATGTTATCCTCATTATTCCTAAGGATATCCATGTTATCCAAGTACAGGTGTATTTTCTTTTTTCAAGGTTGCTTAAACACATTGTAATATTTTTGAAAGAAATTCTCTGAATAGGAAAGACTTTATTCTTTTTTACAAAGTAACACTTTTATCTTTTGTCAATTTCAAATTGAGAAGAATCCTTGGGGAATACAAAAAAGGACATAAACGGAGTCAGCGTTTCTCAATGTGTGTTTCCCAACCGACGTACCACATTAAAACTATAGCAAAGTCGTATGATTTTATTCTTTTATTTGATTCAAAATCAGCTCTATCTTAATTATAAGAACTACGTCTGTTTTACGATCCTTGCTGATCTACAGTCATTCCGTAGGATAAAATTTTAAGTTCAACATTAATAAACAAACATGTCCCTAACAAGGTAGGCAGAAAGAATCGGGCGCCAAAGACCATCATTGCAAACATTGCGTAATTCGTATTCATATTTCGACCACCGTGGCACAGTTAGTAAGTCGTTCAGTTTCTGTACGTCCTGGGTTCGATTCCCAGCAAAGGAGAAATTTATTTCATCAGCAATGAGGTTCACCATCACACATTCCGAATGTAGTGTTTCGGGTGTCCCGTAAGAGCCGGGTAATAGAAAATACAACAGGCAACAATAACATCTCACATAGTTCAGCAATGAGGTTCACCATCACACATTCTGAATGTAGTGTTTCGGGTGTCTCGTAAGAGCCGGGTAATAGAAAATACAACAGGCAACAATAACATCTCACATAGTTCAGCAATGAGGTTCACCATCACACATTCTGAATGTAGTGTTTCGGGTGTCCCGTAAGAGCCGGGTAATAGAAAATACAACAGGCAACAATAACATCTCACATATTTCAGCAATGAGGTTCACCATCACACATTCTGAATGTAGTGTTTCGGGTGTCCCGTAAGAGCCGGGTACCTAATAGAAAATACAACAGGCAACAATAACATCTCACATATTTCAGCAATGAGGTTCACCATCACACATTCTGAATGTAGTGTTTCGGGTGTCCCGTAAGAGCCGGGTAATAGAAAATACAACAGGCAACAATAACATCTCACATATTTCAGCAATGAGGTTCACCATCACACATTCTGAATGTAGTGTTTCGGGTGTCCCGTAAGAGCCGGGTAATAGAAAATACAACAGGCAACAATAACATCTCACATATTTCAGCAATGAGGTTCACCATCACACATTCTGAATGTAGTGTTTCGGGTGTCCCGTAAGAGCCGGGTACCTAATAGAAAATACAACAGGCAACAATAATATCTCACTTATTTCAGCAATGAGGTTCACCATCACACATTCTGAATGTAGTGTTTCGGGTGTCCCGTAAGAGCCGGGTAATAGAAAATACAACAGGCAACAATAACATCTCACATATTTCAGCAATGAGGTTCACCATCACACATTCTGAATGTAGTGTTTCGGGTGTCCCGTAAGAGCCGGGTAATAGAAAATACAACAGGCAACAATAACATCTCACATATTTCAGCAATGAGGTTCACCATCACACATTCTGAATGTAGTGTTTCGGGTGTCCCGTAAGAGCCGGGTAATAGAAAATACAACAGGAAACAATAACATCTCACATAGTTCAGCAATGAGGTTCACCATCACACATTCTGAATGTAGTGTTTCGGGTGTCCCGTAAGAGCCGGGTACCTAATAGAAAATACAACAGGCAACAATAACATCTCACATATTTCAGCAATGAGGTTCACCATCACACATTCTGAATGTAGTGTTTCGGGTGTCCCGTAAGAGCCGGGTACCTAATAGAAAATACAACAGGCAACAATAACATCTCACATATTTCAGCAATGAGGTTCACCATCACACATTCTGAATGTAGTGTTTCGGGTGTCCCGTAAGAGCCGGGTAATAGAAAATACAACAGGCAACAATAACATCTCACATAGTTCAGCAATGAGGTTCACCATCACACATTCTGAATGTAGTGTTTCGGGTGTCTCGTAAGAGCCGGGTAATAGAAAATACAACAGGCAACAATAACATCTCACATAGTTCAGCAATGAGGTTCACCATCACACATTCTGAATGTAGTGTTTCGGGTGTCCCGTAAGAGCCGGGTAATAGAAAATACAACAGGCAACAATAACATCTCACATATTTCAGCAATGAGGTTCACCATCACACATTCTGAATGTAGTGTTTCGGGTGTCCCGTAAGAGCCGGGTAATAGAAAATACAACAGGCAACAATAACATCTCACATAGTTCAGCAATGAGGTTCACCATCACACATTCTGAATGTAGTGTTTCGGGTGTCCCGTAAGAGCCGGGTAATAGAAAATACAACAGGCAACAATAACATCTCACATAGTTCAGCAATGAGGTTCACCATCACACATTCTGAATGTAGTGTTTCGGGTGTCTCGTAAGAGCCGGGTAATAGAAAATACAACAGGCAACAATAACATCTCACATAGTTCAGCAATGAGGTTCACCATCACACATTCTGAATGTAGTGTTTCGGGTGTCCCGTAAGAGCCGGGTAATAGAAAATACAACAGGCAACAATAACATCTCACATAGTTCAGCAATGAGGTTCACCATCACACATTCTGAATGTAGTGTTTCGGGTGTCTCGTAAGAGCCGGGTAATAGAAAATACAACAGGCAACAATAACATCTCACATAGTTCAGCAATGAGGTTCACCATCACACATTCTGAATGTAGTGTTTCGGGTGTCCCGTAAGAGCCGGGTAATAGAAAATACAACAGGCAACAATAACATCTCACATAGTTCAGCAATGAGGTTCACCATCACACATTCTGAATGTAGTGTTTCGGGTGTCCCGTAAGAGCCGGGTAATAGAAAATACAACAGGCAACAATAACATCTCACATAGTTCAGCAATGAGGTTCACCATCACACATTCTAAATGTAGTGTTTCGGGTGTCTCGTAAGAGCCGGGTAATAGAAAATACAACAGGCAACAATAACATCTCACATAGTTCAGCAATGAGGTTCACCATCACACATTCTGAATGTAGTGTTTCGGGTGTCTCGTAAGAGCCGGGTAATAGAAAATACAACAGGCAACAAACATCTCACATAGTTCAGCAATGAGGTTCACCATCACACATTCTGAATGTAGTGTTTCGGGTGTCCCGTAAGAGCCGGGTAATAGAAAATACAACAGGCAACAATAACATCTCACATAGTTCAGCAATGAGGTTCACCATCACACATTCTGAATGTAGTGTTTCGGGTGTCTCGTAAGAGCCGGGTAATAGAAAATACAACAGGCAACAATAACATCTCACATAGTTCAGCAATGAGGTTCACCATCACACATTCTGAATGTAGTGTTTCGGGTGTCCCGTAAGAGCCGGGTAATAGAAAATACAACAGGCAACAATAACATCTCACATAGTTCAGCAATGAGGTTCACCATCACACATTCTGAATGTAGTGTTTCGGGTGTCCCGTAAGAGCCGGGTAATAGAAAATACAACAGGCAACAATAACATCTCACATAGTTCAGCAATGAGGTTCACCATCACACATTCTGAATGTAGTGTTTCGGGTGTCTCGTAAGAGCCGGGTAATAGAAAATTCAACAGGCAACAATAACATCTCACATAGTTCAGCAATGAGGTTCACCATCACACATTCTGAATGTAGTGTTTCGGGTGTCTCGTAAGAGCCGGGTAATAGAAAATACAACAGGCAACAATAACATCTCACATAGTTCAGCAATGAGGTTCACCATCACACATTCTGAATGTAGTGTTTCGGGATTAGATTTTATGTCATGAAACTGGAGTGAGGAGATAAACACATGTATCGCGCTTCCTTTAAAAATGTAATGCACACCCGCACACCTGTCGTTGGTTACCCCACATTGTGAGTTATGCCGTGATGGTGTGAATAAATGAATAAATAAATACTAGGTAATAAATACTTTTTTTGTGTTTTTATCAAACAAAATGATTATGGTTCTATATGTATGTATATTTCCCTTATATTAGGAAGACTGGTCAGTTTATAAGGGCCTAGTCACCCGAAACGGTAGTCCTATTATAAGGGAAATATACACGTTGAACCATAATAATTTTGTTTGATTAAAAAAATACCTAGTATAATGGAGTTTTAACACCGTCAGTATAGACAAATAAAAAAAAAAGAATAAATAAATGATATTTAATCCTGTTGATATAAAAAGTTGACTCTAAGGAAACTCTTTTTTTTTGTAGCAATAATAGGTGTCTTTGTATTTTTCATACGAGATAAAATAATTTGACGAAGTGGGTATATTATGTAGGAGATAATGAAAAGAAAGAGATGAATGGTAGAGGTTGTCAGAGTGAATGATCATTCAATTAAGATGATATGAAAGAACCGTCTTTCATCTGACATATTATGTAGGAAGAAAGCTACTTCTAAAGACCAGACGAAGACAGGTAATTTAATAAGGACTTCTATTATAAGAACGGGAAAATAAAATTAATTAAATATGGAAGTTAGAAATGACAATATATTTTTTATCGTCTTCACAACGTGTGTGCTGTAGAGATTTCCTGTGAAACACTGGCTTTTGAATAGTGGTTCCATTTTTTTCTGCTAACATTGTTTTTGAGTGCCTCGTAAGAGCCGGGAAATCGAAAAAACATCTCACATTGTTCAGCATGAATGAATGAAATTTTAATTAGGTAAGTATATAACTTTTATAAATCGAATATATTTTTTTATTGCATATACGCAAATATTGGATTTTTTCCCTGTCGGGAGTCATTTATTAGGACTGTTGCTTTCATTGTTTACAAATAAATTAATTTCTCAATAGATGGCGTTACAAAGAAAAAGGTTTCTTCGTTACCACATAGATGGCAATAGCATAGTTTCGTATTATTCAGGTGAATTGTTTACACATTATTTAAATATATAGAACTTATAAATTGAATATTTAAAAAAATAAATAAAAACACATAGTTTTAATCCACAAATGAGTAAGACTTTAATGAGCCTAAGCACTTTCGCCGAACACAGCCGGCATCCTCAGAGGCAGAAATCAAACTTTGAAATTATTATATAGAACTTTCAAAAATTACATTGATAAGGGAACTCAATAAAGGCATAATTGGTAAACGTTGCGCAAGCGCATAAAGTGATCACGTAAACCAGCCGATGACAGGTCGTAAGCCCTGAAGGTTCCTGGTTCTTCAATAATATCCGAACTTCGTCTCTATTGAGATGTTATTGTCAATAAAAATATAACTTTTCTACTTTTGAGAATATGTCTGCTAATGTTTCTCTTTATCCAGGAATATCTCTATATGATTCAGACGGGCGATGGCTGAGCGGCTAGCGCGTTGGATAAGTAATCCAGTGGACGCGTGTTCGAATCCTGCCACGACCGATTTTGTTCACCTATATAATAGCAATTATGGTTAATTTAGGGAATGTATGAGGATGTACATGTACTCGTTTCAAGGACATATTCATTATTTTTTAAGAAAAAAAATATATGTCATTCTTCTGTACGTGTGTATGTCACTTAACTCCTAAACGACTGGACCGATTTTGAAGATTTTTTATATACCTAACAATGTTCTGGTGTCCCGCAAGAGTCGGCTTATCAAAAACACAACAGGCAACAATAACATATTACATAGTTCAACACCCATTCTGAATGTTGCCTTATTTAGGTAAGGCGAGACTGATGTGTGGGTAAACACGCATGTGTCGTGCTTCATTTTATAAGATAATGCGAACACGCACACCTGTCGCTGGTTACCATACATTTTAGAAAATGTCGTGATGAAGTGTGGTTATTATTACGTTTGCTGAACCATCTTATAACGGGCAAGTCAACGCGACGTTCGGGCAGGACAATGCCTGTCGGGTCCGCTAGTTATATAAATATGTATTACTGTACTATATTTTTATACAGAGTAGAACATTACCCCTTATTCAGTAACTATTGTAACTAAAATAGGAACGTTCTAAAATTGTAGATTTTATATTTACGGTCTTATTTCAGCGTCATAAAATATCAACTTAGAGTAAATGGAATAGGAACGTACCTATATTAACCGGAACGTTCTTAAAAAGTCGGCCTTCGTGGCTCAGTTGGTTGGGTATCTGACTGCTGATCCAAAGGTCCCGGGTTTGATTCCCGGTGGAGGCACAGTTTTTAATTGTGTTTTCAGTCTGGATCTGTGAGACGATTAATATCGTAAGTCTCCAGAATGTGGCAACTTGTTATTGGGTGCGTGTTAAATAAATATTTGACATAGTATCTGTTAGTTGCCCGAGAGCAAATATTAAAAAAATAAATAAATAAATAAATAAATAAAAAGTTACTGAATTAGAAGTATTTTGAATAATTATGAAAATGATGAAAATTTCATAATTTTCATAATTATTATTCATAATACTTTTAGAACGTACCTAATTTAGTTACAATAGTTACTGAATACGGGGTATTATATTTCAACATGTAGTAGGTAAACATATCGTTCTAATTTATTTATTTTGTAATGTTTAATTTCATACATTTTTGGTCAAATTAGGGTCCACGTAAATTTATGGATATGTACCTTTATTCAGTACACACATGTTTAAACTAAAATTTACTTAACCACACCATAGACAAGATAAAGTATATATTTAAATAATTACGTACAGCAGGCTAAGTCTGTAAGTAGATCTCGACCGATAAATGTCGAGATTAACTGTCAAAATATCGACTAGTCGATATTTTGACAGTTTTGGTAGTCACTAAGCAGATAACGCGTCGAATCGTTCTCGCCCTCTTATTAGACGGCGAGATTGGGTCGACATCAAGTCGATAGACAAGATCTAACGCCGCCATGTTGAATTAAATGTCATTTTTTACGCGAACAATGCCGAATTTCATATTTATTTTGAGAATAATTACAAAAACGGGTTAAACGACGCTGTTTAAGAGATTCTTCAAACCCCTTAAATATTCCGCGCAATTCATTTATTGCTAATTACCGCGTAACAATAGTTTTATATGGTTATATATTTATTGAAAATATGCGTCCGTAAATGTTTTCCGTAGGTATAGATTTGAAATAATTTTTGATTTGGAGAAAGTATTCTTGTAAAATATTTTATCACATAGTTTTAACAAAAGAAAATTCGTCGTAGTTTTTAGTTGCTGTTATCACACTTGATAAATTGATCGAAATATAATTAAAAATAATTTTTAAAATTACTCTCAAAACATTCAATAAACACAAAAGAAACTTAATTTAATCGTATTATAACTTGCTTTCGTGCTTAAGAATATGACCATATTATATTTATTTAACAAATTTGACATTTATTCAAATCATGGGGAAAATATTGTGTATTGCCATAAATGATAATTCAAAAATGTACCGCATGCCAGCCTAACGGCGACAAATACTAATAAGTGCATTTACGAACTCGACAGCGCTTAGTGACTACGAATTGTTGTCACGGGCGTAAACATGGCGAGAAGTTCAGCGATACGTTGTCGGATCTCGACTTTTTACTGACTTGGCCTGCTGGTTTGTAAAATATCTAATACGTTAATACTTGATTATAAATTTCACGATGATGTTTATTGCGTACCTACTAATGTTTAGTGAAATTTCTCTAAATAAAATAAAATTACATGCATACATATACCATCACTTCATATCCAGCAATATAGGGAACGAGCGTCAGGTGTGCGGGTGTGCGATCTTTATAAAAGGAAGCACGACACGTGCGTGTATACGCACACACCTGTCTAAAATAAAATATAATTAATCTTATGTAATATCGCATTCCTTCCAATATCCAAAACATTGAATTGGTCACACTGTATGAAGACAAGTATCTATTACTAGCAGTACCTTTGATTTCAAGGACTTCTTCTTGTTGAGTAACTCTGTTACGAATTATATTTTAAATATTGACATTAAACCTTGACAAGCAAGCCAACTTGTGCTAATTACTATTATTTTTGCATCTAAACTTTGTTTTGTTATGATGTGTATGTGATTGACCCATATGATAAATAAATAGTACCTAAGTTATTGCGATTTTTTCAAAAACAAAACCACACCTTTATGCCAAAGTCGTAGGTACCTGCGACTATGATGTACTGATCCGAATCCGTCTGGAAAATAAATATAAAGTATATACTAAATGATAAGTCGCTTTAATTCACTACAAAAAATTAAAGGGACCTCTTACTGTCATTCAAAGTACCTTCTATACAAATTTTAATTTCTTAAAGAGTTCTTTTCAAGTAGGTCGACTTGATTAATTTAATTTGTTTTTTTTAATATATAAGTGTTTCGGCGAGCCTTTTCATTTTAATTATTATTAATCAACGGACGTTGATGGCGGACGTCAAATGGGAGAGTTTTTTCAAGTAGTAGAAAACGAATCGGACAGTTCGCCGCGGAAATTTTTTCGCATGGAAAGTCATAGTATTATTTTTGCTGAATAAGTGAATGTTGCTCAACGTGATATATTGACTGCAGTGTTGTTCAGATACAAAATACGTGAAATAAATTGCAACATCAGAAAAATAACAAAATAAAAATAATACACCCATCCCACTACTCGAAACAACGACAACTCAAAAACATTTCATATTATTTATGCATAGAATATTTTAACACTTTCTTAACCGATGATTCCAATTGGAATCATTAATGTATTTTACGTATATCTCAATGAAAATTGTTATCACCTGTGTTATTTCTCTTATAAATTATTGATCAGAATATATTTGATCGCTTACAATACTGAGAATGACGGAAACTTCTGTGGTGACCGCATTTTGACAATTGAAAACTCGGTTATTGCAAAATGTGCTTTTCTTGCTAAACACGGTTATTCAAAATATAATAAATGTGAGTTTTTTTTTTGTTTTCTAGCATGCTATATTAATAATTATATTTCCTTCAATCTCTAATAATAATAAAAAATGAAAGATTTTTATTTTACGAAAAGTATATAGTTTTATATATGAATGATGACAATTGGAATCGTTAAAATTTCCAAAAAAAGGAAAAAAAAAATATCAAAATCTCTTTATAATCACATATTTTGCCCATTTTTTTACCAAACATATTTTTTTTTCATTATGTTTTCATTATTCGGTTATTAAAGGGTTCACTAAGTATCAGATAAAAAAATGAAATAAACTTAATTTAAGGAATGAGTAAAAAATTTATCATTTTATTATTAACAGTAGTTTTTTATTAGTGTTAGCAAAATATCACCATTAAGCAACCCTGAAACAGATGTCGCACATTGCATAAAAAGCGTCTGGAAGCCTATCTGGTGTGCTATGTGACAAGAGAATGCCAGTGAGAGTCAAAGGTCAAGTATACAAGACGGTAGTTAGACCCGCAATGACGTATGGCTCGGAATGCTGGGCACTAAAGCAGAAATTCCAAAAAGAGATGCACACGGTGGAAATGAAGATGCTAAGGTGGGCTGGGGGTCTGACAAAGTTTGACAAAGTGAGGAATGTCCACGTCCGCGGTGGTTTCAAAGTGGCCCCAATAGACGAAAAAATAGTCGAAAACAGGTTTAGATGGTATGGCCACATTTTGAGACGACCGACGGACAATATGATAAATATTGCCTTGGACATCAAGACTCCAGCAAGAAAACAAGTATCAAGAAGCATCTGCGAGAGAGGGAGCTGAATCCTGGCACAGGACAGGTAAGTTTGCCGAAATATAATAAGGAGATTTGACCCCAAGTAAATGGGACAAAGGCGAGGGTGAAGAAGAAAAAGAAGTTAAAAAGGATTAAATATTTTTGTTTTTACTACTTTTTTTTATTTCTTTTATAGAATAAATTTGTTATATATCATACATTCCTTAAACAAAACACAAATGCTTGGCTTATAGGTGAACGAAATTGGTCGTGGCAGGATTCAAATTCGAACTCTATTGAAGGATTTATCTTGCTTTAGTTGGTTGAAAGATATTTCATTTTGGTGAGAAATCTGTATTTGTATGTATATAAAATTAATAAATAAACGACTAATGTGCTTTGCACATGAAAGTTTGTTTGATGTTGTAATTGTAGATTCTTTGATAAATAAATATTAAAATGTAACACTCTGAATTTTGATAGTCTTTGAATATGGCGTAAAGATTGTAATGATACGGTTTTTGATAGATGAAAACAAATTCGGTCTTGCTTTGCGATTAGAAATTAATCCGACGCTTATCCAGTTTTAAGCATGGCTGGAATCGCCAAAGCGTCGGATTATAGTCAAGTTGCAAATAGTGAGAATGGCCCAATAAATGAAATGAAATTTGGTGGAAAAGTGGTGGATACAAAGTAATTTTGTTGTTATTATTTATAAATATAATTTAACAAATGATTTAAAATGAAATTAAATGTAATTTAACGGAATGAAATGAAATTGAATGAAATAAATGAAATATAAAACAAGAAATATGAAATACAAAATGCAATGAGAATGCAAAGTTTTAATAACAATAAAAAAATAACTATATAAAGAAAACCTTGTAACGAACATATTTTGTACAAAGGTCCAGGATCCTCTTGGTCCATCTTTGGTCCTTCACTCTGGCAATAAAAATGTCCCGCCCATGACCACTCCAGGTTTGCAACTCTTTCAACGACGTCAGTAACTCCTGATCTTCTACGTATTTCTGAATGTCTCACTCTATCTGATAGTCTGAGATTCAGCATGGCTCTTCCATGTTTTCGCTGTGCCACTCTTTGTTTTCTGACAGTCAATTTCGTTCGAGTAAATGTTTCTGCTCCATATGTCAAGACTGGGAGCACACATTGGTCATACATTTTGCGGGATATTGCTGGTGAAGAATTCCTTAAGACCATAGTCAGCTCATCCAAGATAGATTCTTCGTTGAAGCTCCGTGGTCTGGTTATCTCGGGAGAGGATTATATTGTGGCCTAGATATTTATATTCGTTTACCTCTTCTATTGTTTGGTTGTTGATATTTGTAGTGCCACCCAATACCAAATTTGTCATTAGCTTCGTTCTGTGAACATTTATAAGGAGTCCCACCTTTTTGGTTTCTTCCGTGAGCTCTTTCAACATTCCACGTGCCTCTATCAACTCTTCAGATATCAAAACGATGTCGTCAGCAAATCTCAGATTATTTAATTTTCTTTCATCAATCTTGATACCTTATTCATCTCCCTTAATAACGGAGAAGAAATACTCCTTTTACCGACGCATTTTTTTCTGAAAAACGCAGAACCGCTCAATTTGTTTAAAAACAATAAAAAGCCACTAGTGCATTATGTACTGAATTGATTTCTATATGTTATTAAAACATGCGGAAAAACTGGCCATGATTAACCGTAGTGCGATCGGCCACTTATGCACGGCCACGGCGGTAGGTAGGTATATTTTAATCGTTATATTAATTTGATTGTACGCAGGCAACAAATAGGTTAGTTTCAAGTAAAATTCGAAATTGGGATTAGATTTTAGTGTTGAAAGTAATGGTACAGAACTTCTAAGGAATAAATATGAATTTACGGACGGAAAAAATAATGCAACGAACTTTCCTTTGAAGAACTCTCAAATAAATTAGCATATTTTCTACATTCCGTGACTGGGAATATATAAAAATATAAAACATGAATTTTCTTTAACTTATAAAATTTGAATAAACCGTTATTGTGTTGTATAGAAAAAAATGAAAATGAAAAGCTTAGAACGAGAAATTCAAAGATTACATATGTTTGAACTGAATAAAATTTAAAAAAATATTAATAAAATTCGCCATGTAATTTAAGTGTAATTTTTCTTCGTGAACTTGAAATTCTCAAATTCTCATTTATTCGTTTTATTTTGTGTTGCTTCTCGGGCTACTTACAGTTAGGTACTATGGGCCGGTATTTCAGTCGGCCCTTAGGAGTTTAACTCAAGTTTAACAAAAATATTGCGTATTTCAGTACCTAATCTTCCCTTAAATACGTCACTAAACGACAAATATTTAACTCAACGTTTCTGGCGGATCGCGTGTCTTAATCTTGAGTTAAGTATTGTTTCTAGTCTTTTTCGCCAGTTGGCGTACTAATCACCGCACGCTTTAATGTTTTATTTCATTTTATACTACAAATAACTATGCATAATAATTATTATCATGATTTATTTTATTTTTAAAATAAAAGACTTGATATAGAAGTGGTTCATGTATTTGTTGGGATATTTAAGTGCAAATAAGTGGTTTTTTATGAAAGTAAAAGACGAAAGATTACCACACACACGATGGTTTCTTTACTGTGTATATTTTAACAGCAACAACCTCCTTGTATAAGTACAAAAACAAGTCAAGTTAAATACTATCTGACAACTAGAATCAAAACACAATCTATTTTTTTTCTTTAATGTATATGACAGTTCCATAGAACAGACAATATAGTACAAGAAAATGTCCCTTTTTCTTCAACAGTATTTAATATTTATTTTCTTTTTTACATAATTACAATGTATTGCCTGACAACAAACGAAATAAACTGTAGGCCATGAAACTCAGGCACGCATTTTAAAACTTTATTTTTGCGATGTTTTTTCATCCCACTTTTTAAATTGATCCATCCGTTTCTATATATATATATATATATATATATATATATATATATATATATATATATATATATATATATATATATATATATATATAGATCCCACTACACTTTTTGCGTCCGCCAAATATCCGACGGATCGGCGTCCACCACTTCTACATATTATTTTAGTTTTATCTCACTGAATTTAGCGTTATTTGTAGCTCACAATCATTGTAGGCATAAGGTTTTTCTTATAAATTTCAAAATATAAATATTCAGTTTTATCCTGTTTTGGTACGTTTTTTACGTCTTTTTCATACTTGCGTCCAAGTGTATATTTTTTGTATATTTTATATATGTCTTCCTATATTTTTCACGTCCATTTTTTTATCTTTATTACTGCTTCCGGAGTATATTTTTTGTATATTTTATATATATCTTCGTATATTTTTCACGACCATTTTTTTATCTTTATTACTGCGTCCGGTGTATATTTTTGTATATTTTATATATTTCTTCATACAGTTTTCACGTCATATTCTTCTATCTTTATTACTACTTCCGGTGTATATTAAAAAACTTTCGTATGCATAATTGACATCATTCTTGCGTCCATGTGTGTATCATTCGATATTTTTTATTATTTTTTAACTTTATTACTACGCCGACCGCCGTGGGACAGTTGGTAAGCCGTTCGGTTTCTGTGCGGGCGTCCTGGGTTCGAATCCCAGCAGAGGAGATATTTATTTAAATTCATTTCTCACGCAAATATTGATATTGTATATTTCTACGTGGTTAAACCATCGGCTTCGCCCAAAATCTGACCTTCGGAGACTTGAAACCATAGATAAAATCCTGCAGATAAAATCCCATGTAGGATAATACTGATAAAATCCTGATTTCGGTGAAAACATAATAATTTACAATCGTATTTATTTTCTTATGAATCATGATGCAATAATAATGTAAGTACCTACTTAGGTACATATTTCACTACGTACAATAAAATATATTATAGGCATAGAAAATAAACTGTCACCAAGCTTGAAAATATTCTTTTACCCTTTATATTATTTTAATTTTTGATATAGATGCCGGTGTGTCAAAAATATGCGCAAGTCGAGCTTCTTTTATAGGATAATGCACACCCGCTCTCACCTGCCGATGGTAACCCCACATTGTGTGGATCGCATTGAGGATCAATCCATGATAGTGTACAGTATAATACCAATGATTAACAATAAAATGAATGAGTTTGTTAATATTTTATTTATTTACATAAGGTACAAAAGAATATCATTATTAAACAATAATAGTAGGTATTCAACATTCATTTCGAAATGAGTGTTGTATACTATTCAATATCACATTCTAAATAATCATGGACAATCATATATATTTTTACTAGTTGCATGTAACTCATGAGATCCAACTGTCGATAGCGATAGTATGTATAGTTGAAGAATAAGTACCAAGCTATAAACACTTAAATCCAAATTATTGAATATTTTAAGATATTTTGTTTTCTATACAACACATGTAGGTATGTTTGTCAAGATAGGAAAGTATGGAGGTCAGTCCTTTTATCCTACCCAGAATATGAAATCAGCATGATGGTATGTGTGTATGTTCGGAGATTTAAGTATCAAACTGTAAATACTTACATATAATATTGTGTATAGGCGACTGCCATAGAAATCGTATGAAGCAATGTCTTCACTAAATTCAATTTATATAAATTTGAGATATGTACTACTTCAATGTTACTATGTTTTATAGAAAATTAAATTATCTATTTGGATTGTTTCGGCTTTTTTCGATATTTTTAAAAACTTAGGAAATATAGGCAGTTAATCACATATATTTAACATAAAAAAATGTTTTTCTTAATAAAAAATGTTTGAGAAACTCTGGAATTTATTTGAAAAAATTCGTTTGAGATTTTGTATTTGTATATGTTCGTACCAATTTTCAGCGTTCAAGCTTTTATGGTTTCTGAGATATATGGAAAAATAAAGTAAAATTCAAAAGTTGATAACCCCTGACTGAAACAAAAATTCAAAATTCTGAGTATAAAAGTTTTGTAGACCTGTAAATATTCATATATTCTACTAAGATTGTGTGTGTTTGTCATACATAAATTATTGACAGCTTAGCAAGTTATTTTTTTTTCAGTTCAACAAGTTAGCGGCGCGATAATGATTATGTTGTGCATATTATATGTGTTTATTAGTTTAAATAATATGTGTTTAAAAAATCAAAACAGATTAATAGCTCTACATGTTAATAATATGATGTTTGTATCTGCTTCATCTTTGAACTTAAAAAATCGATCACATTTCCGATATGTGTTTAAAAAATCGATATATGGAAAAATAATGTATAAATTCAAAAGTTGATACAAAAATATCCTGACTGAATGATACCCTGACTGAAACAAAAATTCAAAATTCTGAGTATAAAAGTTTGGGCTCAATTTTTTTTAACAATTTTTATAAAAATTGAATTTAGTGACGACATTGCTTCATACAATTTGTATGGCAGTCGCTTATACACAATATGTAAGAAGACTAACTTAATAGTTTGATAGGAACTTAATATCCAAACATACATACAGAACCATCACGCTGTTTTCATATTCCGGGTAGGAAAAGAGGACTGACATCCATACTGTCCTATCTTGACATACATACCAACATGTCTTTAAATTTTCAATATTTTGTATTTATGGGTTTATAGTTTGATTCTTATTCTTCAACTATACATACTATCGCTATCGACAGTTGGATCTCATGTGTTACATGCAACTAGTATAATAAAAATCCATGATATCATTCCATCATTTTAAACTCAGATTGTCTATTTTAAAGTTTTAAAAATGATATAAGAGGAACTTAATTTGGAGATGTGGCAACAATATCACGAGGTGCACTTTTAAGTGGAACACAGAATAACCTTATTAGGAAATGGCGTGATAGTTATGAATGCAAATGTTTTCTTTCTGCACACTGACGATGGACAGTCTGTTAATAGATGCCCATGTATAAATTTAATGTAATCAAAAAATTACCTTAAATTTATTTAATAAATTTAAAGCAGATCAAAAGTTATAAGGGGAAACGGACTCACACACACGCGCACACACAGACACACGAAATGTTCTACTCCGAATTCTGAGTAAATCCGTGTATGGAACATATATGCTGCGAAGCCTCTATGTTGGTGTTTCATGACTTCAAAATTGGAAAAGCCGTGAAAAAAGTAGACCCTGTATACAATTCTCGCGTATCCTGGCTTGAAACATTGTCGATAGGTATGTTAGGAGAACAAAGTTCTCTTGAACAAATCGACAGTTGAAATATGTAATTAAGATAAACGCAAAAAAACAATAATAAACTAGTTGCATGTATTGTAATACATGAGATCCAACTGTCGATAGCGATAGTATGTTAGTTGAAGAATAAGTACCAAATTATAAACCCATAAATACAAATTATTGAATATCTTAAGATATTTTGTTTTCTATACAACAGATGTAGGTACCTATGTATGTCAAGAAAGGACAATATGGAGGTCAGTCCTTTTTTCTAACCAGAATATGAAAACAGCATGATGGTATGATTGAAGATATTATATAGAACATAAGATATGCTGCGAAGCCTCTAAGTTTGTGTTTTTTATTTATTTATTTATTTATTCATTTAGGAATACAAACAGTTACAGAAAATATGCATATAACTAATAGTAACATAGAATTCAAAGTTTATCTGCAACCTTACAGTATTCACAATATAAACATATGAAAGTGAAAATTTGCAAAGTAATACAATACTAATAAAAGACAAAACAAGTAAAGAAGAAAGAAAAAAAAATCAATTTAAATTAACATAAACGAAATGAAATAGATAAGAAATTAATTATACAGAAATAAGTATTGAGGCGAGAAATAAATATTGAGGCGAGAAATAGAGAAACAAGAGTTATACATTAACATAATGATAAAAAAGAGAAAAAAAAAACAAAAATACATAAAATAAAATTAAAATTAAGGAGCCATAATTCAATAAAAGAGATGGTGTAGTATGTTATGACAGATGATTAATATCTCAATGGAGTATGTGTATTATTATGTCATCGCGTGTTGTGGTGATGATTTTTGAATGTGTTTTATTTCGTGTTTGAATGCTGTGTATGATTTGGAGAAGATGTGTGTGTCTGGAAAGGTTTTGTTTTGTTGTATTCATTGCACATTCTGTTGGTTGGTTTCCTAAATCCTGCATTTGTGTTTGAAGTTGACGGGAGGAAGAGCAAGTTGTTTCTTAGGCATCTGAGTGGTGCATGTATGTTAATTGAGCTAACGAGTGCTGGACAGTCAAACGTGCTATTGATTATTTTGTGTAGTGTTGTCATGTCAAATAGGGTACGTCTCTCTTTTAGTGTGCATATATTGTAATTATTAAGTAGGTCAGTGTATGGTAGTCGGGGATTCTGTGTTCTGTATTGCATAGTCTTGAGGTATTTTTTCTGAATTGTTTCAATTTTTTCGGCGTATATGTTGTAATGTGGATTCCATATTTGAGAGCAGTATTCGAGTTGTGAGCGGATTAACGTATTATATAATATTAAATATGAGCTGGTTTTTTTGAATTCTTTAGTCAATCTCATCACAAAACCCATCATTTTATATGCTTTGTTGATTATGTTTTCCACATGGATGTCAAAATGAAGTTTGCTATCAAACACAACTCCTAGATCCCGAATATTGTTGACTTTGTCAAGTGGATGAGTGTCGATGTAGTAATTATGTTGGATAATATTTTTATTTTTTGTAAATGTGATAGTCTTGCATTTAGCTAAATTAAGATATAGTTTATTTCGCTGACAGTAATCGTTTAATCTATTTAGGTCGTCCTGGAGAGCTGTGCAATCGTGTACATGTTTAATTTTAAGGAAAATTTTTAAATCGTCAGCAAATATTAAAAAATTACTATTTATGAAACATGAGTTGATATCGTTAATTAATATCGTGAAGAGTAGTGGGCCAAGGATTGAACCTTGAGGTACTCCAGATGTTATTTTTACTTTATTGGAGGAATGGCCGTTGAGAACAACTACCTGATGCCTATTTGTAATGTATGATTTTGTCCACCTGAGTAGGCTGCCTTTAATTCCATTATCTGATAATTTTTCCATTAATATACTATGGTCCACTTTGTCGAAGGCCTTCTTGAAGTCTGTATAAATTGAGTCAATTTGAATTTTGTCGTCGAGTGATTGGAAGAGATATTCTGAGTATACTAGCAAGTTAGTTGTCGTTGATTTGTTAGGCATGAAACCATGTTGCTCATCTACTATATTTCTTTTCACGGTTGCTAATATTTGTCCATGAACGATTTTTTCAAGAACCTTAGGTATTGCTGACAGTATTGATATAGGTCTATAATTTTCGATGTCATTTGTGTTGCCGCCTTTGTGAATAGGGGTAATGAAAGCTTTTTTCCATTTATCGGGGAATACCCCTTCTGATAAACACTGATTGAATATCAGCGCTAAAGGGTGACTTATTGAGTATGCAGTTTTTTGAAGAAAGAATGGGGGAATTTTGTCCGGGCCTGGACCTTTACTGATATCTAAGGAAATAAGAATTTCCCTAAGTTCACCTAGATTTATCCTGATAGATGACAGATTGACAGAATTATTACTATCTGGAATGATGTTGTTTTGGTCAGATGGTAATTCGGGTTCAAATACCGATTCAAAATAATCTGAGAACATGTTTGCTATTTCGTTTGGCTGACTGGAGGTTTTAACTTTGTATGTCATCGTAGAAGGATAGCCTGATGTAGTTTTTAGGGATTTAGTATACGCCCAGAAACTTTTAAGATTACTAGTCAAGTTATTCTCAATGTTAGCTATGTATGTTCGGTGATGATCTTTTAGTAATTTTTTGAAACGTCGTCGAAGTAAAGAATAGGAGTTGAAGTCTGCTTCGTTTCCGTAAATTTTCCATTTCTTCCAGTACTTACATTTTTCTTTTGAGATATGGATTAGAGCAGGAGAGAACCAAATGGGATATTTGAGGCTGCGTGTTTTCTTGAGCGGTACATATTCGTTGATGATTGTATAAATAATATCGTAGAAGTAATCAACGGCAGTAGAGGCATTTATGTCTCTAAAAATGTTTTCCCAGTTTGTATAAAGTATGTGTTCGTTGATCGCTTCGTAATTACCATTTCTGTAGTCGAATTTTTTCAGGTCTTGAGTAGGCAATGTAGTTAGAGCTTGTGTGGATAAGATTATGTTCAGTGCTGGGTGATGTCGATCTTCGTGGGTGATTGGATCGATGGACTGAGTAACTGAGCAACGGTCATGAGACATAACTAGATCTAGTGTTTTATTATTTATGTTAAGTATTTTGTTATGTTGAGAAAGATTCATGAGAGACATTAAATTAATTAGAGCTCCAGCGACGGGATTTCTGATATTAATAATGTTATTTGTAGGTGAGTCATGTGTCCAATCTATGCTAGGAATATTGTAGTCTCCAAGTATGAGCATATTCATGTTAGTGTTAGATTTTGCATGTAATAAGTCCACTACGACATACAAAATGTTCCTAATTCGCGCATCTTGGCTTAATACTGTCGATATGTTTAGATAAATAAAGTTAGTACAACGTCTGCCGGGTTTCGCAAGTTAAGTAATATTTTAAAATTTTGTTGAAAGTATCATTATTATTTTATTTTCTTGGCAAATACAGGATACTGTGGTGGGTTCGATAGAGAATGTGTAACAAGAGTTAAGCTAAACGATCGCTAATCAATGTGTTATCTGATCTGCGTGACGAACGGGAAGTCTATAATACAAGCCTAAATCCCTTTTACGGAAGTGTAGAAATTTTGTTTACCACTGACAAATTACTATTAAAGCCGGGACGCGGCCGATCTATGGATTGAAAAAAGGTTAAGTAATTATACGCACTCCTCAAAGTTTCACTGTAAACCATTGATTTCAATAATATACGGAGTAAATGAAATGATCCTTGACTTGTTACGTACAAATACGCGGCCGTCGATACAAAAATTGGATAGACCGTAGGTTATAATATTCTCTTTGAACACTAGTTGCATCGTTGCATGTATCGTATGAGATCCAACTGTCGATAGCGATAGCATGTATAGTTGAAGAATAAGTACCAAACTATAAACCCTTAGATTATATATAATTCTATGTATAAACCCATAAATCCAAATTATTGAATATTTTAAGATATTTTTTTTATACAGCACATGTTGGTAAGTATGTCAAGATAGGATAGTATGGAGGTCAGTCCTTTTTTCCTACCCAGGGAATATAAACAGCCTGATGGTATGTTTGTATGTTTGGAGCTTAGATTATATATGATATGGAGATTAATTATCAAACTATAAGTCTTCCTTGATATCGTGTATAGGTGACTGCCATACAAAATTGTATGAAGCGATGTCTTCACTAAATTTAATATTTACTAGTTGCATGTCACACATGAGATCCAACTGTCGATAGCGATAGAATGTATAGTTGAAGAATAACCAAACTATAAACCCATAAATACAAATTATTTAATATTTTAAGATATTTGTTTTTCTATACAACACATGTAGGTATGTATGTCAAGATAGGATAGTATGGAGGTCAGTCCTTTGATCCTACCCAGAATATGAAAACAGCATGATGGTATGTACGTATGTTTGTTTGGAGATTAGTATCAAACTATTTAAGTCTTCTTAGATATTGTGTGAAGGCGATTGCCATAAAAATTGTATGAAGCAATGTCGTCACTAAATTCAATTTTTATAAAAATTATTAAAAAAAAATTGAGATGTGCTAATACCATGTTAATATTTTTTATAGAAAATTAAATTATCTAGTTGGGGTGTTTCGGCTTTTCTTGATATTTTTAAAAAAATTGGAAATATAGGCAGTTAAACTCATAAATTTATCATAAAAAAAATATTTTTCTTAAATCTAACTTTTATGGTTTCTGAGATATATGGAAAAATAAACCAAAATTTCAAAAGTTGATAACCCCTGACTGATACAAAAATTCACATTTCTGAGTATAAAAGTTTTGTAGGCCTATAACTGTTTATATATTCTAAAAATTTGGGCTCTGTGAATTGAGCGGACCAAAAGTTATAAGGGGGAGACAGACACACACACACACACCACACACACACACACACACCCTCTCACACACACACACCCTCTCACACACACACACCCTCTCTCACACACACACACACACACACACACACACACACACACACACACACACACACACACACACACACACACACACAAAACTCACATAAAATGTTCTACTCCGAATTCTGAGTAAATCCATGTATGGGAACATATATGCTGCGAGGCCTCTAGTTGGTGTTATTAGCATGCAAAAAGTCCACTACACCATACAAAATTTTCCTTCGTACACGCATCTTGGCTTAATAATGTCGATTCATTAAGAGAATTGAATTCTCATGAACGAATCGACAGTTGGATAAAATATTGTTTAACTAGTCGCATGTAACACATGAGATCCAACTGTTGATAGCGATACTATGTGAAGTTGAAGAATAAGAATCAATCTATAAACCCATAAATCCAAATTATTGAAAATTATAACACATGTTGGTATGTATGTCAAGATAGGACAGTATGGAGGTCAGTCCTCTTTTCCTACCCGGAATATGAAAACAGCATGATGATTCTGTATGTATGTTTGGAGATTAAGTATCAAACTATTAAGGGCCAGTCTTATAAACGAGAGACCAAATATTCGTAAGTATGTTTACGATTTACTAACGGATGGATGTTCCTAAGTAGATATTACTATCGGCGGTATTATAAAACTATTTTAACTGTCCGTTTATTTGACAGTTACAGTCTAATTAGACTACAATGGATTTTCAATCGATTTGTATTGGACTATAATGGATTGTAATGGATTAAGCGGTGCTGTCATTGCAATATATAAACAGAGAGTGTTTATTTTTTTGCGTACTTCAAACAATATCAAAAATTACAAAAATGGTGATAATCCTTTATTATTTAACTAGCGCGCTGGATTAGTAATTCAGTGGACGCGGGTTCGTTCAAACCTCGCCTCAACTGAAATTCTTTTTTTTAAATAAAAAAAAATAATTAATATAAAAAAAAACGAAATTCAGTGTCATCAATGTCATGTTGAAATAATAAAATATTTGGTCAAACACAAACTTGTAATCAAATTTGTTTTGGTTATTCAAAATCACTGTCGGACGACATTTTTTACTGAAAAAAAGCAATTCAATATAAAAATCCAATAAAATATAAAACAGTATATTTCAAAATATTCGTAATATTGAAAATGTACCACAACATAAAAAAAACAAGTGTGGTAAAACTCAATCCTTCCATAACTTATCGTTAACGAACGCTTAATCGGTGGTCCGACCGTCGGTAAAGGCTATCGGTAAACTTTTACTAAAATTTAACTAACGGATTGTTATAAGACGAAATATAGAGCATTTGTATCAAATTTCGGTTTGTTTGGTCTGAAATCTAACTAACGGACGTTTATAAGACCGGCCCTAAGTCTTCTTACATATTGTGTATAGGCGACTGCCATACAAATTGTATGAAGCAATATCGTCACTAAATTCAATTTTTATAAAAATTGTTAAAAAAAAATTGAGATGTGCCAATACAATGCTGATATTTTTTATAGAAAATCAAATTATCTAGTTGGGTTGTTTCGGGTTTTTTCGATATTTTTAAAATATTGGAAATATAGGCAGTTAAACTCATAAATTTATAATAAAAAGAATATTTTTCTTAATAAAAAATGTTTGAGAAATTTTGGAATTTTGTTGAATAAATTAATTTGATACTTCGTATTTTTCTATGTTCACACGAATTTTCAGCGTTCTAGCTTTTATGGTTTCTGAGATATATGGAAAAATAAACCAAAAATTTAAAAGTTGATAACCCCTGACTGAAACAAAAATTCAAAATTCTGAGTAAAAAAGTTTTGTAGGTCTATAACTGTTAATATATTCTGAAATTTTGGGCTCTGTTTATTGAGCGGATCAAAAGTTATAAGGGGGGAGGGACACACACACAGACACGAAATGTTCTACTCCGAATTTTGAGTAAATCCGTATATGGAATATATACATTTATGAAAAGATTTGACAAATACGACTAGATCAGGGGCAAGTCCGGCCAAGAAGTGAAATCCTGGATATAATTATATTAGATATCTTAAGATATTATAGAATCCACATGAAAATTATATCCTTGATAAGGGTAATCGTGAGGGTTTTGATTTCACCGATTGACGGGACTTGTCTCCTTGAGTTTAAAATACATTAAATATCTGTTGTGCATAAAAATAATACAACTTAGTGCAGAATATTTCTTACCCAATAAACTTTCAGTTTCTGATGTAAGTGCGTATTTTTAAATAACAAACCCGCATTCATGAAAAAAAAAATACCTGATGTTATTGATCACATGGCTATTCTCATGATTTTACCATCCAAATACGTGGACAGTATGGAGGTCAGTCCTCTTTTCCAACCCGGAATATGAAAACAGCCTGATGGTATGTATGTATTTGGAGATAAAGTAACAAACTATAAGGTCTTCTTACATAATATATTGTGTAATGTGTATAGACGACTACCATACCATACTTAGGAAGCATGTTTCAGCGTGATGGAAGATTGGAAAAAGATATTGAAAGGAGAGTAACGGCAGGTAATAGAGTGAACGGTGCATTAAGACCAGTAATGGCAGACCCAATTATTTCGAGGCAAGCGAAGCTCGCGGTACACAATGGTATCGTCGCACCGACTCTAATGTATGCTAGTGAGACATGGACATGGCAGAAGACGCATGAAAGTAGAATTAACTCGGTTGAAATGAGGTCACTAAGACGAATGTGTGGTAAAACGATGTATGATAGAATAAGAAATGAGGATATTAGACGAGAATGTATGATTGAAAGAAATATCGTAAGTAAGATTAAAATAAATGCCCTAAGGTGGTTCGGCCACATAGAAAGAATGAAAGATGACCGTCTGACAAAAAAAGTATACAAGTCTGATAAAAGAGGAACGAAAAGTAGAGGTCGGCCAATAAAAATTTGGCACGATCACATAAATGGGATTTTGAAAGATGGTGATGTTAGAAGTAAGAATAATAGAAGAGCGTGTATGAGACGATGTATGAACGTGAATGAGGCGAGGAAGGTATTTCAAGAGAGAGGAGCCTGGCATTCGGTTCTCTCTGACTACCCCAAATAGGGAAATGGAGTGATGGTATGGCTATGGGACTACCATACAAATTGTATGAAGCGAAGTCGTCACTAAATTCAATTTCAATAAAAAATGTTAAAAAGAAATTGAGATGTACTGCTACAATGTTAATATTTTTTATAGAAAATTAAATTATCTAGTTGGGGTATTTCAATTTTTTTCGATATTTTTTAAAACTTTGGAAATATAGGCCGTTAAACACATAAATTTATCATAAAAAAATATTTTTCCTAATAAAAAATGTTTAAAAAATGTTGTTTGGTTATTTTTAAAAAACTTATTTGAGATTATGTATTTGTTTATTTGTGGTACCAATTTTCAGCGTTCTAGCTTTTATGGTTTCTGAGATATATGGAAAAATAAAGTAAAAATTCAAAAGTTGATAACCCCTGACTGAAACGAAAATTCAAAATTCTGAGTATAAAAGTTTTGTAGGCCTATTACTATTTATATATTCTGAAATTTTGGGCTCTGTGCATTGAGCGAATCAAATGTTATAAGGGGGGGGGACACACAGACGTCATGACACACAAAATATAGATAAATAAAAAATATCAAATAGATGTTTTCAAAAAATTCTAGAAATTCTCAAAATTTTTTTATTAATAAAAATATTTATCATGATAAATTTATGTGTTTAACTGCCTATATTTCCAAAGTTTTTAAAAATATCGAAACAAGCCGAAACACCAAAACGAGATAATTTAATTTTCTATAAAAAATATTAACATTGCAATAGTAAGTAAGTAGGTACGCGCATCAGAGTAACAATAAACAAATTGATAGTATTATGAACGATGTAAAAATAAAAGTAAGTAGGTACGCGCATGAGAGAGTAACAATAATCAAATCAACATATAGTATGAACTTTGTAAAACTGAAAGTAAGTAGGTACGCGCACGAGAGAGAGTAGGTATCAATACATATATCGACAGTTGTATGAAGTCGTAAAAATAAAAGTAAGTAGGTACGCGCTTTTTCAAGGCAATATTTAAAATGCGTTGAATTGTATTCATTATATCGCGAAGGTCACAGAGACATGGTAGAACAGTATTGAGTGCAGACGCAAGACGATCGGAGCCATATATATAAAACACCTTCAAAATATACTCCGAACAAATCTCCGTGCGGCCAAGGTCAACATGTAATATTTTGCCGCGGATGCAAAACGATCGGTGGCTTAGTAAAAATATACACCTTCAAAATATACACTGAACAAATCTCCGTGCGGCCAATGGTTGAACTAATAATATTCATTTCAAGATATTTTGATATTTTTTTTGCTTCCATGTAAATTTTTGCCAGTTGATTCTCTATGGTATAAGCAACAGAATGGTAGTTTTTGGCGTGAAAATTATCTTGCGTCCGTATACCGGACGCGAAAAGTTGGTGGACGCAACAACCCTATACGAATTTCACATAGGTGACGCAACAAGTATTGCGGGATATATATATATATATATATATATATATATATATATATATATATATATATATATATATATATATATATATATATATATATATATATATATATATATATATATATATATGTTATATTTGATGTTTTCACGGGTGAAATATGTTAAAATTTTTATCTCGGTTTTCCCGTGTCAGTAGGTCTTGACTAAGACCATTTGTGAGTCTTGACGGTGAGCTTTCAGTGTGAGTAGACGTGTGTCGCGCGCGTGCTTTTCGTTAAGTCCTTGAAAATGCCTGGTGATATTCAGGCGAAACGTCGGAAGACAAATGGTCTTAGTCAAGACCTACTGACACGGGAAAACCGAGATAAAAATATTATAACATATATATATATATATATATATATATATATATATATATATATATATATATATATATATATATATATATATATATATATATATATATATATATATATATATATATATATATATATATATATATATATATATATATATATATATATATATATATATATATATATATATATATATATATATATATATATATATATATATATATATATATATATATATATATATATATATATATATATATATATATATATATATATATATATATATATATATATATATATATATATATATATATATATATATATATATATATATATATATATATATATATATATATATATATATATATAATGTGTATTCTTAAATTTTCTACATAAGACATTATTTTACCATTATCACTTAGTTCCATATCCATCTGTAAAACATACATGCATTGAATTATATGTACAACGTACGTAGTACATATCCAATGATATTTTATCACTACAATGATTGATTTTAATTAAAAAAAACATCGATCGGTATAAAAAATTGAAATAGTAACATGCTGTGTAATGAAACAAATAAATAATGTGTTGTTATAATAATAAAATAATATTTAGTCACAGCTTCGCGTCACGTATCATTTAAGGTTATTGAAATTTGACAGATGCGTTATAGACAATAACCATAGAAAACGTAAAATATATCTATAGTTGAAGATTACGAAACTGACGTTTCATTTTGCACTGAAATATGCGAATGATATTTAATCTTCCCTAAACTTTTAACTTGGAT
Organism: Molanna angustata; assembly: GCA_963576475.1. Taxonomy (NCBI): domain Eukaryota; kingdom Metazoa; phylum Arthropoda; class Insecta; order Trichoptera; family Molannidae; genus Molanna; species Molanna angustata. The sequence goes on along the minus strand of OY754985.1, from coordinate 5,439,863 downwards.
TACTAAATCCAACGATTTAAGGGCCAACTGATATCTCGGGCCTATGTGAAATATTAGTTTAACACGCATCCAATAACAAGTTGCCACATTCTGGAGACTAACGATATTCACGATCACAGATACAAACTGAAAACAAAATTAAAAACTGTGTCTTAACCGGGAATTGAATGCTACAGGTATGGAACATTAAAATATTAAAAAAATATTTTTACTGTGCAAAAAAATCACATCATAATGTGGCGGACTTATTGCCCGTAGGCAATTTCTAGCAGTCTATCACACTAGTAAATACAATAGTACAAGCAAGTACAAAAATATTCAGAGGTTTTGTTTATAACTAACTTTTAAATGATACTTGATTATTTGAAGGTTTTCCTAGGCGTGTTCAATAATTGATTTATGAATCTTAACAAATAACTCCCTCTAAATATTAATTCATCTCAAATGCAAAGAAATATTTTGGGTCAACTGAATGAAAGAGATTATTAACTGAACTTCACAATTTTAGTCACAATACCAATTTTTATTTTAAAACAATATAATATAACTTATGTAAATACAATAAAATTGAAATTATCGGCTGATTAATATTGACTGACGCGTACGAACTTAGGGAACAAGGGAACAATGGCGGCCGAATGAAAAAACGAGCTTATATCATGGATGTACCTTATATACATCCATGGCTTATATACATAGGTACTAAGGTACTTGTCTATAGTTTGATATTTCTAGAATGTTCGAATTCACGTATCTTGTAAATTCTATGGAACTTGGCAGAAATTCCATGGAACACCACAAATACCATAGGTTTTCATATACATAATACACTATAAAAATCTATGACAAATACATGACAATGAGAAAGAAAAGGTAAATAATACAAAAGAATGTATAGTGAACCTTAATATTTTTCAGTTCTATAACAGATGATGGCGTACACATTTTATTAAAGATTGATATTCCTTGACAAGTCTATTTGTATCACAGACATTCTTTAAAATCTCTATTAAACGGGACGTGAGAGCATATTAAGTTCTGTCATCAATCGTATATGCTCTCTCACTTATCACAGTGGTTGTGAATTTAATAAAAATTGAAATGATGTGAATAATTGTAAAATTTAAGTATCAGAGTGGTGGGATTACGCAATTTGCTCTCCTGAACTTTGTCGTACTTAAATTTTCACAGGAAGCAGGTAAAACCTCGGGTTAAAATCTTCACACTGGAATACATTATATTATAACGTTTGAGTTGAAGTATGTAATGTGTGGGAAATAACTTTTTGTACATTAGGTATATCTTTAGTGTGTGTTGAAACTTTGCAGCAAAACCATATTTTTATACCGTTGAGGTATATTTTTTTACTGTGGTGCTTAAATGCTTAAATATTAAATACACGTACGGTCGTTGCAACATGTTTGCTCTGTTGAATAAAGCGAAATTATACATTCACACATTATACATACCATCATGCCATGTAAATATTAGGCCCAAGACCAGGAATTGCGGCAGGTACATGAAGCAATGAGGAAATTCGTGCATTGACAGGACGACCTTTAATCACCAGCGAAATCAGGTCCAGAAAATTAGCTTGGATTGGACATGTTGTTGAAGACCAAGGCAGAGATTGATGGACAATGTTACCCGAGATCTGAACGTGCTGAATGCTTGTGATGACTGGGAGTCCACTGCAGCTGACAGGAAGGCTTGGAAAGCTATTTTTCAGGAGGCCAAAGCTCTACCGGAGTAGTATGGCCATCGGAAGTAAGTAAATATCATATCATGTCCCTTGCGGAGTACGCAGAGAGAACCGGAAGCCACAATTTTCTATCATGACACACATTCATCGCTTCGTTTATGAATCATCTCATACATTTTCGTCTGTTGTTCAAGCTTCTAACATTTTCGTCTTTCAGAATATTGTTCACAACATGGTCGTGCCATCCTTTTCTTGGGCGCCCCCGACCTCATATTCCGTTCCTGTCAGCTTTGTATATTTTCTTCGTAAAACGTTCTTCATTAATATTACCCAAGTGGCCAAACCATCTAAATGTTATCTTTCATTTTATTAATTATATCTTGTGTCCTTATTTTTACTTTGTCATAATTTGTTCTATCACAAATTCTTCTTAGCGATCTCATTACAACTCCATTTATTCTACTATCGTGCGACATCTGCCATGTCCAAGTTTCACTTGCATACATTGGCAATACGATTGCGTGATAAATGCCAAAATTTGGCATCCTTAAAGCGGGAGTTATTATTTAATAAATGGGTAGTTTAATATTTCACGAAGATTCATACAAATATTTGGAATCCATTTAGGCAAATATATAAATGGGTTAGTATAAATATGAATCGAATATTTTTATTATTGCATATGCGCAAACATTGGATTTTTTTCCCTGTCAGGGGTGACTTCTATGCGAAAAATGCATTGTCACCTCAGATATAAGAATTGTAGCTTTCATTATTTACAAAAAACCAATTCTCTCAATAGATGGCGTTCCATTAAAATAAATAAAAATAATAAGATTGTTGTTCATAATTTCACCCATAGATGGCTGTAGTAAAAATTCCTTATTTTCAAGCGAAAAGAATTTCAGTATTACAATATATAGAACTTTCAAAATTGAATTGATAGGGATCTCATTAAAAGGCATAATTGGTGAACGTTGCGCAAGCGCATAAAGTGATCACGTAAACCAGCCGATGACAGGTCGTAAGCCCTGTAGGTGCCTTGATTTCCCGGTTCTCCTACAATAAATATTCCAACTTCGTCTCTATTGAGATAATTAAAATCTGTTAAAAAATAAATATGAATGTTTAAGAAAATGCTTTCATTATTAATTTTTGAAATAAAAATATAAAATAACGTAAGTACGCAACGAATAATGACGACATTATGATTTTATTATTCGTCTGTTTCTATGGTTATTGTTAATATTATGATTAAAATTTTATGACGTTTTTGGTATGTGTATAACAGTAGTTTATGCGACTGTTAGATTTTTTTGGGGCAAGGAATTATTGCTTTCTTAGATATAATTTTTTAATAAATTTTTCATTTTCATTAGAGATGTGGTAGTTGCAGAAAAATGTTACTTATACCATGGACTGCTAATGAGAACCAATTTTTTATTTCCGGAAAATTACATATTAAAAAATAAATATAAACATTTGGTATTACATTATAAACAATTTAATAAAGTTATATGGAATATATCACCTCACTAGACCTAGGTCTGTTCTGAGGTGATAATTTTTTTAATTAATTTTTGTCATGATGTATGTAATGAATGTAATAAGTAATAATATGCAAACGAATGTGAATATCAAGTGTGTAAGTTGTCCATAATTTGTTCCTTAGTAAATGTACTATAGATAAAGGAACACCTATCGACAATCTGCTTACAACACATCCTTCAATATTTCGGACGCATTGTCAGAAGGGATCCTGATAATCTAGATGAGTTCGTCGTAATTTGAAGCATGGAGATTAGAAATCCAGAGGTTGCTCATAGAGTAACCTTACTAAAGCCGTCACAGGATCTTAATTACCGAACTTCTTCGATCTATCCGTGATCGTTCAAGCATTGTCGGAAGATTTAGTTTCTCCGTGATTTTATCTATCAAAACTTTTACTTGTCAATAGTGTTTCCCACAACCCATTCGATAACTGTAAATTTATGGTGTTTCTAACCTTGAGAAGCAGGAATTGCACTGTAAATAATCAATTTTAACAACCTGCTTAATAACATTGACTTCTTTTATACCCCATCTCTACTCTCGATCAAAATTGCGATAAAGTGCCAACTTTGCACTAAAAAAAAAAATATTAATAATATTACATTAAACATAACTCAAAATTCCACTCTCTAGTATATACATATATGTGTGTGTCACCATAATGGTTGCAACACCTTTTTCGTTAATCCTTAAGTACGTTAGAATCCCATGTTATGATTCTAGAATATAATCCTCTTTGTACTATTCCTTGTATGTTTCAGGTGTGATCCTATAATTTTGTTTTTCTCATTTGTTACAAATTGTATGTAAAACTTTAAAAATTAATTGATAAGATGTCCTGTTATTATGTACCGTAGTCTATCATTTACTGTTGTTTTTAATATCATACTTCTTCTTCTTCTTCTTCTTCAGCCAGTTTTCATCCATTCTTGGACATAGGCCTCCCCTTTGATCCTCCACAACTCCCTGTCTTGGGCACACTGCATCCATCTCCCTCCGGCACATTTCTTGATGTCATCAGACCACCTTGCCTGGGGTCTGCCAACACCTCTTCGGCTTGTTCTCGGTCGCCATTCTAAGATCTTTTTGGTCCATCGTGAATCCTGGCATCTGGCAATATGCCCAGCCCAGCTCCACTTAAGGCCAGCGACCCTTTATCATACTATGTTATTATATTCTACTGTACCTACTGTTGGATATTCAAAATAAATAAAAAAAAATTTTTTTTACTTTGTTGAGAATGGAACTAGCAACGCAAACACTTATGTTGAACGAATTACCACTAAACAATGGCGGTCGAAAATTATGTTTATTTTTTAAACGTCATGTTCGTGTAGATATTCACATAAATTTTTAATAAATGAAAGTCGTATGACATTTATTTTGTAACTGTTGCTTTATATTGTATATGCTCAGATGTATAATTGTATATGTATATAATATGTACCTATGTATATGTATTTGGTACACATACTTTACTTGACTTTGATGTAATAAAACTCAGTTCTAGGACAAGGCAACGCAAAAAACTCATACCGTAAAATATATACTTAGGTACCTACTTCTTATTTATTCGTTCATCGTTGAAATACTAATTTGTTACCACCGCAACGATCCTGCGCGTTTTTCTAGTGAATTTATAACTGAGCAATTAATCGCTTTTCAATCTAATTCTGGACAGTTCACCCCGGTAATTTATCAGTCGAACAAATATACCTAATTGTTGATTAAAATATTTAACATGAGAGTTTTGAACACGCTATTCGACATCGTGAAATTTCATATTTAGATTTTTTTAACGTGGTTTCGCAGGGTACAGCCAACTATTAGGATTCGGGTTCATTATACTCTTCCAAAGAAGCGCACTTCGTAGTGATGGGGAGGGTTTGCAATCTGCTCAGAAAAATATTAATTCGGATACATAGATTTCAGAAGATCGTTCTACAGCCGGGCTGCTGTGTTCATTAAATAGTTCAAGAAGCGAATTGATATTACGTAGGTAAAAGCTCAATTTGTGATTTCAGATATTACATACAAGCTCAATTTGTGATTTCAGATATTACGTACAAGCTCAATCTGTGATTTGAGATATTACGTACAAGCTCAATTTGTGATTTCAGATATTACATAAAAGCTCAATCTGTGATTTAAGATATTACGTACAAGCTCAATTTGTGATTTCAGATATTACATACAAGCTCAATTTGTGATTTCAGATATAACGTACAAGCTCAATTTGTGATTTCAGATATTACGTACAAGCTCAATCTGTGATTTAAGATATTACGTACAAGCTCAATTTGTGATTTCAGATATTACATAAAAGCTCAATCTGTGATTTAAGATATTACGTACAAGCTCAATTTGTGATTTCAGATATTACATACAAGCTCAATTTGTGATTTCAGATATTACGTATAAGCTCAATTTGTGATTTCAGATATTACGTACAAGCTCAATCTGTGATTTAAGATATTACGTACAAGCTCAATTTGTGATTTCAGATATTACATACAAGCTCAATTTGTGATTTCAGATATTACGTACAAGCTCAATTTGTGATTTCAGATATTACGTACAAGCTCAATCTGTGATTTCAGATATTACGTACAAGCTCAATCTGTGATTTCAGATATTACGTACAAGCTCAATTTGTGATTTCAGATATTACGTACAAGCTCAATCTGTGATTTCAGATATTACGTACAAGCTCAATCTGTGATTTCAGATATTACGTACAAGCTCAATCTCAATTTGTGAAAGATCATCTTTTTGATTGTGCGAATATCATAGCATTTTACAATGTATATTGAGCCACCTTAGTATATATATACCAGTTTAATATCGGGATTTTTCGATATTGGTGACAAGATTGCTTATATGGATAATTGTTAGTTGTCAATTTCGTTTTGCAGATCAACACAAAACTAACCAATTAGCAATATTGAACCGACGTTCTTTAATTTCTACTTCTCTTCCCCATTTCCATGACCATTCTGTATGTTCAATTGTATTTTTTTTTCATTTGTTTTACTGTTTGAAAATATATATATTTTATTGCACTAATAATAATTCAATTACATGGACAAATAATGTAACCATAATTTAACTATTACGCGATCTGATTGTAAGGTTTCACGTTATTTAGATTCATGGAAAGTTTGTTTATGGCAATATTATTATTAATATTTACTTATTTGTATTTTAATATACATTTGACAACAACACATTTTATTTTTCATACATGTTAGACCTTCATGGGGTATTTATCTACATTAAACAAATTGATAGGTAGGTATAAATAAAAGCATAACTAGAACAACACTAAGTGTAAACACAATAATAACATAAATAAATACAAAATGTAAACACAAAGAAGTAGTGAAATAAATAACAATATTTTTTTAAAAAAGAAAATAGACTTACAATCATAGAAAATGTGGAGTTTTAAAAAACAACTAGATAACAAAAATGCAGTATTATTTTATGTAGACAAAAAAAATAAACCAAAGTAATAACTATAAAGTAGGTATAATTTGCATTAAGCAGGCTTAAACCATCTGTAGCGTATATACATGCTGGTATTTTATTATACGGAAACTTGTTTATTCGATATTCTCTGTTACAATTACAATTTTATAATAATGTGTTGGTGCGAGCAGTGACAGCACTTTAAAAATAATTTTGGATGATTCATATAGCGCCGTTTACGTGAATATCTAACGTCAAAGACACCAAAAATAGTATTGTCGGCTACTATTCCCTCCTCACATCACTATCAAATCTACAGGCGTCACCCGCTGCTACAGTAACCTCAAAAAATGGGGCTACAGAGAGGAAGATACTTGTGAGTGTGGCACTGTGCAGGACAACTCGCACCTTCTCTCATGCCCCTTGATTGGAGCTACATGTACATTGTACACATGAAGACACCGTGACAGCGAAAGAAAGCGGAATACGGGTGGCCGAGCACTGGAGTTTTCTAATTATTTGATGGTGTTCCGGACACGGAAAGTAAGCAAGTACTATCAAATGTTTAACCATAATGTTCTTATGTCAAACATTGCGTGTACTTTCGTTTATTGAATTGTGTTAAACAAAAATGCTCATTAGATTCTACATAAAATAAAAAAAATAAACAATCGTTAGCGATGAGTTTTCATCGCGCATACTAAGAATCGCGAACGATGAAATTCGTAACATCATTTCCCATTTCCCGGCGAGTTCCGCATCGGCCAACTGTACAAATGGTGTATAACGACTTTAATACAAGCGCGGAGGGGTCGCAAGACGGGACCTTTGGCAAATATCAGGAGCTGTGGCAATTATTAAGTAAAACTTTTATAGGTCGACTGGGGATACACCCAGCCCCAACCGCTTTTGGAATATTCAAGAACCAATTTAAAATTCTCATTCGTTACAGTGTTGTTTCGATTTCTTGTATGAACATTGCGAACAATTAACGGCTGAGATTGAACCGAATCCCAAAAAGGAAAAGAAAATCAAAAGAGATTTTGAATAATTTATAAAGAAGATGGAATTATCAATAAGTATTTTTGGATGAGTGAGCCTTAAATAGAACTGAAAGGAATTAAAACGAATTGTTCTTTTTTATTTCAGAAATTGGGAGAGCGTTTAGAAAGGTACTGTTGATGATATTTAAGAGCACAGATTTTCGATAAAAATTTAAACCAAAAGTGAGTTGAAATATGCGCACGTTACTCTGCGGCGGCTAAATAATCTACTGTTTAAATATAATTAGTATATATCAGAGACTCCCAACCTTTTTGTCAACCGCCTCATTTTCATAAAGAAAAATATTATATGGTATATATCAGAGACTCCCAACCTTTTTGTCAACCGCCTCATTTTCAAAAAGAAAAATATTCACCACCCCCTTTTTCGAAAAGATGTTCACATGCACCGGGTTGTATGAAATTAAAATAAATCAAAATGCAAAATTTGGATCAAAAAACAAAAAATAATATTGTCGAGTAGCGAGAAAATTTTAGTCGTGTGGTGGAATCAACAAACCGGAATGAATATTGTCTCGTAGCGAGAATGCTTCGGGCGTATGTTTGGATCAACAAATGAAAACGAAGATTGCCGCGCAGCGAGAAAATTTCAGTCGTGTGGTGGAATCAACAAACCGGAATGAATATTGTCTCGTAGCGAGAATGCTTCGGGCGTATGTTTGGATCAACAAATGAAAACGAAAATTGCCGCGCAGCGAGAAAATATCAGTAGTGTGGTGGGATCAACAAACTAGAATGAATATTGTCGAGCAGCGAGAAAATTTTGGTCGTATGTTTGGATCGACAAATGAAAACGAAAATTGCCGCGCAGCGAGTCATGAAATGTTTATATGAACTATGATGAACTATATTTTTTAAACCAGCCTATGCTCTCATTAAATCAGCCTATGCTCTCATTAAACCAGCCTATGCTCTCATTAAATCAGCCTATTTTCTCTGGGTCTTTTACTGCCCCCCTGAAAGTCTCAAACGACCACAAGGGGGCGTCATATAAGCCAATAATGAGATATTTGACAAAAAGTTCATAATATTCGGGATCTCAAAATTAAATGTCAACTGGACATTTTATATATAAGCCCAGATCTCTAACGGGTTTTATTGCTCATAAACAACAGTAAATTTTTTTTTTATTTCAGATTGCGTTTCATACGAAAAAATCGCTCCCCTTCACTATGAAAATTCTCATGGAAACTATGTTTCTTTCTTATTTATTGATTTTACACATATGAATTGATATTTCGTAATATTCGTAGCTGCAACGCTCCACTATTTAAAAAAAAACTGTTTCGGGGATAAAGGCTGATAATGGACCCCTGGACAAAATTTACGGTATCTGACAATATCATTTAATGATTCGGCGGATATTTTGTGGAAGTTAATACTAACCATATTTGAATTACATAACTAGCTAGAAAATACTATTTTTATGACTCACTTTGCAACATGTTTAGACCCTGGTTGTTTATATAATTCATATATGATATATTATGTTATCAGACAATGTTAAGAAAGACACTTTTGAATGTCGTGTATTCGTATGATAAAATTTACAATATGTGAAAGTTCACAAATATGTCAGGTGTGTGTTTTGTACGTGAAGAGGAATTCAAATTTACAAATTTAGACACATAGGTACATAATATAGACCTTCTGGTAACTCTACCATATGAAAACCTACATGGGTTAGGGTTAATCCAAATACGCCTTAATTTTTTTATTTTATTTTAATACGTATTATTGTACAAATTATATAAAATATAAACAGAAAAGAATACAAAATAGTTAATATATAATAGTTAATATTTTTTTATATTGTCAATATTGACGATATTTATGGTGTAGAACTCCATCTTACGAGGGTTTTTAAGGCAAATAAATTGTTAGTTGTTGTACATATTATGTATTTTATTTATTTATATTTATTTATATAACACTTTTTTGTACATAGATAAAATTACACAGTACAAATGGCGGACTTATTGCCTGGAGGCATTTTCTTCCTGTCAACCATCTGAGATCAAAAGTACAAAACATAGTTTCGGCATATATATAATAAAACAATAATACAACCAGTATAAGACAGCAAAACAAAAGTGAGAAATTACACAAAATCAGAAAGGAGAGGAAAATCAGAAAGGGAAGGGAGAGGATGAGGAGCGATCAAAAGGGATGGAAAGTGAAACTGGGATATATGTTCGTTATGTAATTGAGAGGAAGAGTGAGTAATTAAGACGAGATTTGAAAATTGGAAGTGATGTGGCAGTTCTAATATCAAATGTTAAATTGTTCCACAGTGTTTGAATATTTTTTCCTTTTAACAGTACTTCTATATTATTCAACTTTGTAAACAGTTTTTAAGGGGGGGGGACTGCTGCCAACGTACCTATTTTTTCAATTTGAATTTGCGTCATTACTACAAAACGAATCATTTTGAAAAAAATAACCTAGTTAGTTTGGATATTAATAAATAAAAATATACCTTAATTTTTTTTATTATGTTCTGTATATATTCTTGTAGGAAAATAATAAGCATACCCCAATTTTTGACATTTATCTTAAATTTCTAAAAAACTATAAGGTATAGAGCATTATATTTTTTTATGAATTAAAGAAGATCAAAATATCTGGAAAAATACGATGTAAAGTTGCATTAATACATCAGATTAAGTTAATAAACCAAAAAAACTTATATTAAACAAAAAAATTATACTTATAAATATTTCGCAATGGCGCTGAATGGAAAATAAATGTTTTTTAGGTTTATTTTCTAAACCTGAAGCATTACTACATATTTATATTCTTCTTACCTTATTGTGTTTAAATGTAATATGTTTATGGTTTTATATATATTTTCTTTTTTGTACATGTACCATTTTGTCTCATAACTGTCACAGATGGTTGTCTGGAAGAAATTGCCATTAGGCAATAAGTCCGCCATTTTGAAGTACGCCTTATATTTTATCAAAAATATAAGATAAACGTTGAAAATCGGGGTATGCCATTATTTTTCTACAAGAATTTATACAGAACATTATCAAAAAGAAAAGATACATTTTTCTTTATTAATACCCAAACTATCTAAATTATTTTTTTCAAAACGATTTGATAAGAAATAATGATGGTATATCAAATTGAAAAATAGGTACGTTGGCAGCAGTCCCCCCCTTAAAAAAAAAACAAATTATTGTAGCGTTCCGCTCTGCCATCGACCCATCTAATTTGTTCTAATTTGTACCTTCTTAATTTATTTTAATTACTTTTTATTTATTTATTGACTAACATGTGCTATGATAAATATTAATTCAACATGCACCTAATAACAAGTTGCCACATTCTGTAGACGTACAATATTAATCGTCTCACAGATCCAGACTAAAAAACAAATTTAAAAACTGTGTCTCCATCGAGAATCGAACCCTGCAACCTTTGGATCAGTAGAGCTGATACCTAACCAACTGAGCCACGAAGACCGACAATTTTATATTTCTGGACATGGATTGTGAGATTCAGGCGTTATTCATGTCTACATAAGATCAATTTTGATACGTTGAAAGGGTTGTCCTCAATTTTATTTTTGATTTACTTTTCGCAATGACTTTTACAAATAACTGTTGCTATAACTAACTGTTGTTGTAGCATTTTTTTCGTCATATTTTCACTTCTAAGTGACATCTTCGTCACACATGAAGTTATGGTAATACTCATAAAAATCGATAATATCCATTAATTTATTATGTCATGTTCAATTAAGGATAATCAAGATAAGATAACGAGGCTGTCTATTTATAATGCCTACATTATGTAACGTTGAACAAGAGTAATTTGTCAAGTAAAAATAATACGTAAACAAGTTTTGTACTAAATAATTCAAACAGCTGGATTCTATCGAGTTTTACGTATTAATTTGACTATACGGCTAGATGCCTTTTACAATTAACAATATATACAGTGGTTATAATAGTATTTAAAAAAAACTGAAAGAATCGATGATTTACAAAATAAAATAACAATTATAACAAAACAAAGCAAAAAACATAATAGCAATAATACATTTCAAATTAAATTAAATCATTAGATAATAAACGAAACGAAGAAAGTAAAAAAATAAATGACGTGGCTATTCCAAATTCTAGTAATATTATAAAAACTTTTGATGAAAAAATTAGAAAATACACCGCTTTAGGTAACGAGATTAAAAGACTTTGGCATTCTCGTAAAATAATAATATTACAGTTCATTATTTCAGCCACTGGCATTATTCCAAAATCGTTAATCCGTAATTTAGAAATTATAGATTTATCGAAAAATTTAATAATAAAAATGCAAAAAACGGTAATTATGAATAAATGTAGAATCGTTAAAGATTTTTTAAACGTTAATATTCGGGAATCAGTTGGGTTGTTAGGTAGTATAGAGACCTCCTCAGAGCCTAATCCTTTGATATGTTAAGTATCTGGATGGGTGAACTATTCCCAATTGAAAGCTTGATGATGCGTTTGTTGCATTTTATTTTGCTCTTTTAAATAATTTACAATTTACGCATTGATCTGCTAATTCTTTTGAGGAAGTGTATAATGGTAATAATAATAATTGAGTGTTATTATTTGTAGTGCTTAATTGTTATTAATATCATTAGTAAATCGGCCAGCGCCGTAAAAAATAAAAATAAACTCATTTCATGAAAATGTTGAAAATATTTCATACATAATTTGAACACATGGAGTACTTTGATATTGAGGAGTATAGCGTTGGCCACAACCCACTTGTTTATTTTTGAACTTAATTGTGACTGCTATACACGTTGCATAATATCCAGTTGTTATTATTATTGTCATTAAATCGATTCAAGTTTTATTTAACATCACTTGTTCTTATTTCAACGCCAAGAAAACTTTGAAAACAGAGTCCTTTTTTTATTTTTTTTATTTCAATTAAGAATTTAAATCAAACGATTCAATGGTAAATATTTTCAACATATTTTAATTGCTCAACAAGAAAAAAAAATAAATAAAAAAATCATATCAATATTAGAGATTTTTTGTTAAATATCTGATACCCACAATCAAACTCAATAAAATACTAATTGCTGGCAACATTGAAAGGAAAACATGTCCAAAGTTAGTTTTACTGGCAACAAAACAATATAATTAATGAGTGTTGGTCGGTAACTGCCGCCATTACTAACCAAACATAAATAATTTTTAAAATAACACGAATCACGAAAGTGAAATCAAAAAAAAGTAACGTGGACATTAACATAAATGTCGAATTAAATATTCAAAGTGATATTGTGACCGAAAGTAATAGGGGAGGCAGAATACATCCAGGAAAGAAATTATATATATATATATATATATATATTTATATATATATATATATATATATATATATATATATATATATATATATATATATATATATATATATATATATATATATATATATATATATATATATATATATATATATATATATATATATATATATATATATATATATATATATATATATATATATATATATATATATATATATATATATATATATATATATATATATATATATATATATATATATATATATATATATATATATATATATATATATATATATATATATATATATATATATATATATATATATATATATATATATATATATATATATATATATATATATATATATATATATATATATATATATATATATATATATATATATATATATATATATATATATATATATATATATATATATATATATATATATATATATATATATATATATATATATATATATATATATATATATATATATATATATATATATATATATATATATATATATATATATATATATATATATATATATATATATATATATGTTAAATCTAAGGTTTTCGCGAGTACAAAATATGTTATTATTAAGTATTTTGGGGATAACCCGCGTCAAATTCTGATTCCCGAGAGAATCAGTCGTCTGCCGACGTTTCGTCTGAATCACATCAGACATTTTCAATAGGCGCCTTGTTAATAAATTTCCGTCGCGAGGGATAGTGCGCGCACGTCCGTTCGCGTCGGAAGCTTACCACCAAGTGAAAGTTTGAAAGGAAGCCATGTCAGTTGTTAGTGGAGGGGTGGGTTTCCCCAATGACGTCATTATTGCGTTTTGTTTGGCTTCTAGTGACTCTAGTACTTAACGGTATATTGTTTACAGGTGGATTATCAGTTTTCGGCTTACTAAGAATTTTACTAATGTTTTTAATGTGACTATTGTTTGAAATATCGGTAGTTGGGTTAATTTGATTATTATGGTTTTTCAAAATATTGTTTTCAAGTACACTTGTCCATGCGGTCGGGATTCGAATGCTATCGTCCCTGCTATTCATTATACTGTTGCTTCTTCTATATATTTCTATTGCTTCCCTGTAAATTCTAAATGTTTCATTGTTAATATTCGCGACTACTTTTGAATTTTCAAAGTCTATGGAGTGATTTTCGGTCAATGAGTGATTTACTAGAGATGAAGTTAATTTCCGGTTTTTAATATCTACGCGATGTTCAGAGACGCGTGCCGAGATTCTGCGATTTGTCCTGCCTATGTAAGTTTTTGTGCAATCACCGCAAGGGATTTCGTAAATACCGTGTGACTCTAATGGTATTTTATCTTTCGGACTTTTTAAAAAGGATGAAATTTTGTTGTCTGTTCTAAAAATGGTGCGAATATTATGTTTGTAAAGTAGGTGACTTATTTTGTCAGTAGTGCCTTTTATGTAAGGTAAAAATGCAATGGCGAGTGGCTTTACTTTAGTTGATGTATCTTTTTTATTAAAATTTTTATTCGTTTGATTTTTTATTGCATTATTTATTGTGAAATTTGAAAAACCGTTATTTCGTAGCGCGTTTTTAAGATACTCTAATTCATTTTGAATGTTTTCGGAGTCGGTTATCCTTAATGACCGTGTTACCAAGGTGTTTGCTACAGAGGCGATTTGTGCTGGATGATAGTTCGACGATGCGTGGAGATATCTGTTGGTATGTGTTGATTTTCTGTACACAGTGTGGCCGAGAGTGCCATCGTCTTTTTTGATTACGAGAACATCAAGAAAAGGAATTTCACCGTTGTTTTCGATCTCCATTGTGAATTTGATGTTATTGTGGAGATCGTTCAGAAAATCAAGAAATTTGTGAAGTTCCTCCAAACCGTGAGGCCATATAACGAAAGTATCGTCCACGTATCTAATCCATAGCTTTGGTTTTAAGCGCGCTCTATCTATAGCTTCTTTTTCTAACTTGGTCATGAATATGTTAGCGACTGGCGGTGAAAGAGATAGACCCATTGGTGCTCCTTTTACTTGTTTGTACATGTCGTTATTATAAGTGAAAAATGTGTTATTGAGGCAATGTTCTATTAAAGTTATTATGTCATTCGGTGGGTCACTCATTTCTTTTATTGCTTGAAGAGCTTCGTCTGTAGGTATATTGGTAAACAGGGATACGACGTCAAAACTGACAAGGATGTCGCCCTTGTTTAATTTTTGATTTTTAATGATTTGTATAAAATGTTCCGAATTTTTGACAAATGATTCCGCTGATTCTACATCTGGTTGTAAGTAGTTGGCAAGATACTTTGATAACATTTGAAGTGGCGAACCGACAGAACTGACTATGGGTCTAAGAGGAACATCCGTCTTGTGAATCTTTGGCAAACCGTATAATTTCGGAAATCGTGACGATTTTTCTCTAGGTATTAACGACTTTTTTAATTCTGGACTTAATTTGGATGACATAATTTTTGTTTTAGTCGTTTTTTCTAAGTATGTTATAGGATTATTAGGATGCAGTTTATAAGCCGGATCGTTAAGCAAATTAGTTATTTTACTGTGATAATGTTCGCTTTTCATGATGACTGTTGCGTTTCCCTTATCTGCCGGAAGAATAATTATATCTTTATTTGCGCGTAATTCTTTAAGAGCTCGTATTTCATCGAGAGATATATTTCTTTTCGGCGGAAGCGATTTTCTAAGTATATGGCAAGTTTCTTGTCGTATAGTTTCGGCTATATTATTTGGTAGTTTACACACGGCTGATTCGATACCCGTAACAATGTCTTCTTTCGGAATTTTCGGAGGAACAACACCAAAATTAAAACCTTTACTTAGAACAGATATTGTATCGTTATTTAATTTTAGATCAGTGAGATTGTGAATGATTTTATCGGTATTTAACGACTGTTGGTATTCTTGTTTTTTGATATTATTTTCGATACGCGTGAATTTACTTATTTGGCGGTCGGAGTTTATTTTATTATTCGTTTCAATCCTATTATGAATGAGATTATCTAATTCGGACCATATTAACGGGTGTAATATATTAGCAAGTTTTATATGAAGATTTCTAATATCAGTACCAAGTGTATGTAATTGTAAATGAATGTAACCGATTTCGTCGCGTATGAGGGAAAAACTAGTATTATAAAGAATTTTTCTCACCGATTTTCTGCTACCGCGTTGTCTCAGTTGAAAACACTTTGGCACTACTTTTTTATCACGACATCGACACAAAAAGGTTAGGTCACATAGAAGCTTAGCGTGTTTTGACTTTAATTTTTCAAACTTTTTTGTTTCACTGTATATTTCCTCCCCGTAGAGGTTATTTATGTTAAATCTAAGGTTTTCGCGAGTACAAAATATTTTATTATTAAGTATTTTGGGGATAACCCGCGTCAAATTCTGATTCCCGAAACGTTCCGAAACCGAAGACGTCGTCGCCGAAACGTTCAGACGAAACGTCGGCAGACGACTGATTCTCTCGGGAATCAGAATTTGACGCGGGTTATCCCCAAAATACTTAATAATAACATATTTTGTACTCGCGAAAACCTTAGATTTAACATAAATAACCTCTACGGGGAGGAAATATACAGTGAAACAAAAAAGTTTGAAAAATTAAAGTCAAAACACGCTAAGCTTCTATGTGACCTAACCTTTTTGTGTCGATGTCGTGATAAAAAAGTAGTGCCAAAGTGTTTTCAACTGAGACAACGCGGTAGCAGAAAATCGGTGAGAAAAATTCTTTATAATACTAGTTTTTCCCTCATACGCGACGAAATCGGTTACATTCATTTACAATTACATACACTTGGTACTGATATTAGAAATCTTCATATAAAACTTGCTAATATATTACACCCGTTAATATGGTCCGAATTAGATAATCTCATTCATAATAGGATTGAAACGAATAATAAAATAAACTCCGACCGCCAAATAAGTAAATTCACGCGTATCGAAAATAATATCAAAAAACAAGAATACCAACAGTCGTTAAATACCGATAAAATCATTCACAATCTCACTGATCTAAAATTAAATAACGATACAATATCTGTTCTAAGTAAAGGTTTTAATTTTGGTGTTGTTCCTCCGAAAATTCCGAAAGAAGACATTGTTACGGGTATCGAATCAGCCGTGTGTAAACTACCAAATAATATAGCCGAAACTATACGACAAGAAACTTGCCATATACTTAGAAAATCGCTTCCGCCGAAAAGAAATATATCTCTCGATGAAATACGAGCTCTTAAAGAATTACGCGCAAATAAAGATATAATTATTCTTCCGGCAGATAAGGGAAACGCAACAGTCATCATGAAAAGCGAACATTATCACAGTAAAATAACTAATTTGCTTAACGATCCCATCCTAATAATCCTATAACATACTTAGAAAAAACGACTAAAACAAAAATTATGTCATCCAAATTAAGTCCAGAATTAAAAAAGTCGTTAATACCTAGAGAAAAATCGTCACGATTTCCGAAATTATACGGTTTGCCAAAGATTCACAAGACGGATGTTCCTCTTAGACCCATAGTCAGTTCTGTCGGTTCGCCACTTCAAATGTTATCAAAGTATCTTGCCAACTACTTACAACCAGATGTAGAATCAGCGGAATCATTTGTCAAAAATTCGGAACATTTTATACAAATCATTAAAAATCAAAAATTAAACAAGGGCGACATCCTTGTCAGTTTTGACGTCGTATCCCTGTTTACCAATATACCTACAGACGAAGCTCTTCAAGCAATAAAAGAAATGAGTGACCCACCGAATGACATAATAACTTTAATAGAACATTGCCTCAATAACACATTTTTCACTTATAATAACGACATGTACAAACAAGTAAAAGGAGCACCAATGGGTAAGGAGCACCAATGGGTCTATCTCTTTCACCGCCAGTCGCTAACATATTCATGACCAAGTTAGAAAAAGAAGCTATAGATAGAGCGCGCTTAAAACCAAAGCTATGGATTAGATACGTGGACGATACTTTCGTTATATGGCCTCACGGTTTGGAGGAACTTCACAAATTTCTTGATTTTCTGAACGATCTCCACAATAACATCAAATTCACAATGGAGATCGAAAACAACGGTGAAATTCCTTTTCTTGATGTTCTCGTAATCAAAAAAGACGATGGCACTCTCGGCCACACTGTGTACAGAAAATCAACACATACCAACAGATATCTCCACGCATCGTCGAACCATCATCCAGCACAAATCGCCTCTGTAGCAAACACCTTGGTAACACGGTCATTAAGGATAACCGACTCCGAAAACATTCAAAATGAATTAGAGTATCTTAAAAACGCGCTACGAAATAACGGTTTTTCAAATTTCACAATAAATAATGCAATAAAAAATCAAACGAATAAAAATTTTAATAAAAAAGATACATCAACTAAAGTAAAGCCACTCGCCATTGCATTTTTACCTTACATAAAAGGCACTACTGACAAAATAAGTCACCTACTTTACAAACATAATATTCGCACCATTTTTAGAACAGACAACAAAATTTCATCCTTTTTAAAAAGTCCGAAAGATAAAATACCATTAGAGTCACACGGTATTTACGAAATCCCTTGCGGTGATTGCACAAAAACTTACATAGGCAGGACAAATCGCAGAATCTCGGCACGCGTCTCTGAACATCGCGTAGATATTAAAAACCAGAAATTAACTTCATCTCTAGTAAATCACTCATTGACCGAAAATCACTCCATAGACTTTGAAAATTCAAAAGTAGTCGCGAATATTAACAATGAAACATTTAGAATTTACAGGGAAGCAATAGAAATATATAGAAGAAGCAACAGTATAATGAATAGCAGGGACGATAGCATTCGAATCCCGACCGCATGGACAAGTGTACTTGAAAACAATATTTTGAAAAACCATAATAATCAAATTAACCCAACTACCGATATTTCAAACAATAGTCACATTAAAAACATTAGTAAAATTCTTAGTAAGCCGAAAACTGATAATCCACCTGTAAACAATATACCGTTAAGTACTCGAGTCACTAGAAGCCAAACAAAACGCAATAATGACGTCATTGGGGAAACCCACCCCTCCACTAACAACTGACATGGCTTCCTTTCAAACTTTCACTTGGTGGTAAGCTTCCGACGCGAACGGACGTGCGCGCACTATCCCTCGCGACGGAAATTTATTAACAAGGCGCCTATTGAAAATGTCTGATGTGATTCAGACGAAACGTCGGCAGACGACTGATTCTCTCGGGAATCAGAATTTGACGCGGGTTATCCCCAAAATACTTAATAATAACATATATATATATATATATATATATATATATATATATATATATATATATATATATATATATATATATATATATATATATATATATATATATATATATATATATATATATATATATATATATATATATATATATATATATATATATATATATATATATATATATCTATAAAATCCATAATTTTGGAGACATCCTGGAAAGATAAAAATTTCTTTATACATCTATAAAATCCATAAATTTGGAGACATCCAGTAAAAATAAAAATTTCTTTAAAAATTTCTAAAAAAATTTCTAAAAATAAAAATTTCTTTTTATATCTATAAAATCCATAAATTTGGAGCCATCCAGGAAAGATAAAAATTTCTTTATATATTTATTTATTTATTTATTATTGATTCTCGGGCAACTAACAAGTACTATGTCAAATATTTATTTAACACGCACCCAATAACAAGTTGCCACATTCTGGAGACAATTGAAAACTGTGTCTCCACCGGGAATCGAACCCGGGACCCTTGGATCAGCAGTCAGATACCCAACCAACTGAGCCACAAAAACCGACGATATCTATAAAATCCATAAATTTGGAGACATCCAGGAAAGATAAAAATTTATTTATATATCTATAAAATCCATAAATTTGGAGACATCCAGGAAAGATAAAAATTTCTTTATATATATTTAAAATCCATAAAATTGGAAACATCCAAGAAAGATAAAAATTTCTTTTTTTATCTATAAAATCCATAAATTTGGAGACATCCAGGAAAGATAAAAATTTCTTTATATATATTTAAAATCCATAAAATTGGAAACATCCAAGAAAGATAAAAATTTCTTTTTTTATCTATAAAATCCATAAATTTGGAGACATCCAGGAAAGATAAAAATTTCTTTATATATATTTAAAATCCATAAAATTGGAAACATCCAAGAAAGATAAAAATTTCTTTTTTTATCTATAAAATCCATAAATTTGGAGACATCCAGGAAAGATAAAAATTTCTTTATATATATTTAAAATCCATAAAATTGGAAACATCCAAGAAAGATAAAAATTTCTTTTTTTATCTATAAAATCCATAAATTTGGAGACATCCAGGAAAGATAAAAATTTCTTTATATATATTTAAAATCCATAAAATTGGAAACATCCAAGAAAGATAAAAATTTCTTTTTTTATCTATAAAATCCATAAATTTGGAGACATCCAGGAAAGATAAAAATTTCTTTATATATATTTAAAATCCATAAAATTGGAAACATCCAAGAAAGATAAAAATTTCTTTTTTTATCTATAAAATCCATAAATTTGGAGACATCCAGGAAAGATAAAAATTTCTTTATATATATTTAAAATCCATAAAATTGGAAACATCCAAGAAAGATAAAAATTTCTTTTTTTATCTATAAAATCCATAAATTTGGAGACATCCAAGAAAGATAAAAATTCTTTATCTATCTATAAAATCCATAAAATTGGAGACATCCAAGAAAGATAATTTTTTTTTTATTTATCTATCAAATCCATAAATTTATATTAAAATAATATAGATGATGTTAGAGAAACAGTTTCATGGTCATTTTAAAACTAGTGGGTTGTGGCCAACACTAAACTCTCCACACCATAGTAAGCGTTAATTTTTCTTCTTGAAAGTTTGACAATCTCTAAATGTGAGTAAATTTCTATTAGATTCTTAAATAAATATAAGATTCCCAGAGGACAAAAGTTTTCACAATACACCATGCACACAAAAACATTGTCACGAAACTCATAGTATGAATTTTCTACATCATACCTGTTGAGAAATTTTAAGTAAAATTGCATTACAAGCAAGATGAGCATGTATGAGACAGTGTATCAATGTTGATGAGGCGATGTATGAGTCAAGATAGAAGAATGCGGTGTTCGTTTCTTACTGCCTACCTCTTGAGGAAGATAGAAATGGAGAGTAAAAATACACTTGTCTATAGAGACACATCAATATGAAGTTGATCACTCAATTTTCCCTTACAGTAGCTATTTCACGTTATAATAAGGGTGTTTTTTGACTTCAAACTTGAAAAAAAAACATAAAAAATATAGACCTGGCCGTACAAATCTAGCGTATCTTGGCTTGATACTTTGTCGATATTTCTGCGCATAATAGTTTATACATGGGAAGTACATATAATAAGTATTGTATGTAGGTATATAAGTTTCCTACCTACACTACACTACACTATGCAGTGTACCGAAGGTGCAGTGTCTATCTTATAATGTATATAATTATTATGTTGCGGGTGGAAGTTACATAGTAAGTTAAGGCCCGATCTTTCAATCGTCAGATAAACAACCAGATAACATTTATTCGACAGATAACGCCTTTATCGGTCGAATAAAAAATAAATGAGTTTTTCAAATCTCGGATAGCAGTTAGCAGTTGATTTATTCCTACCTTCATCGCTGTCAAGTTGTGTTTGTTTACTTCTGAGTTTTTTGCTTATTTTGTGTCTTTTATCGTATGAAATCTTTTATTTTTTTGCTTTAAGTGAATTGTTGCCGTATCCTGTTTGTGGTGATGTATTTTTTTTGTGTATTTTGGGTGTTATTTTTAGGTTTTAAAGTGTTTTGAATTTTTTTTTTCTCGTGCCTGAAAAATAACATTTTATTTTTTTTGTTTTTTTGTGTACTTTATATATATCATTTTGTAGGGAATTTTCCCGTGATTCCAATATTGTATAACTTATGTACTTTATTACTATTTATTACTATTTTATCGTGATTTCAATTTTTTTTTTTTACATTTCGGTGTGCGTTGCTCGTGTGTATTATTTTACGTCACTGACTCTAGTGTCATTGAATGTAGAATTAAATTGTGCACAGAAAAGTTCGCGGAAGATAGTGTCTGCCAACTGCCGTTGATCAGATATTAACGTTTTTCTGCGCTCCCCATACTGGCACTTACGCCCTTTCGGCGTCGAAAAGCATAAATTCTTAGTATACAGGCCGCTCGTCAAAGAGACGCCCCTCACCCCCCTGACTTATCCTGTTCCCGCACCGAATTACAATCATTTGTATTTTTATATTTATAATATCTTCATAGTATTTATTCTCTACTAATTCTAGTTAATATTAAGACTATATATTTTGATATATTTATATGTACCTAATTGTTTTCTTTCGCTCCTTTTTATTTATGTACATCTAGGTAGCGAGTACTGTTTTCTGGTACCTATTCTGTATATACCTTCGTACCTATCTATATATTTGTTTTTGTATATACCCTTGTACACATATTATTTTTTTTTTTTACGGCGCTTGCCGATTATTATTTTTTAATTAAGTTTTATTTTTGATTTATATTATTATCTACCTATTCTTTTTGCTCTTAGTGTTTTACTCCATACCTTATTAAAATTTTTTTTTTTTTTTACTCTTCATATCGCATGTTCTCTTGTCTCCTAGCGTCTAACTTCCGTCGTTTATTTATTTATTCATTATACTCCTACCTGTCCCAGTCACTTGTAAGACTGCAATATCTGCAATTTTCGTGGGCTAGGTCAGGTCGTACAGTCTTTTGTTATTCTGTTAGGGCAGCTCTGTTGCATAGCTTCCAGTGGTTTACCTTTCCTGCTGTCCTATCCATGACCCTTCACCTCGATGGAGGAATCTGATTATAGGATGACAAAAAGGGAACGAAAGCGGAAGAGGCAGAAAGAACTCTTGAGTCTTCCTGCAATCGCTAATGACTCTCCTCCCAGTTCAAGAACCAGAACTTTTAGTCCTTCTGTCGTCCCTTCCTCCCTTGCCTCCATAAAACCTCCTCCCCTGCCCTTGTCATCTGCAGTCCCTGCCCCGACCACTGAATCCGAGAATATGAGTTCAGACTCTGATACAGAAGATGAGCGAGAAAATGATTATTTGCCATCTTCTAAAATAGAAGCAGCCTACGTATGCCTGAGTAATGTTCAAGACATTGTGGAAAAACACTCAAAAATTTCGAAGTCGCATCTCATTCGAGTTGGTCGTGAAGCTCAGCGCCTATTATCAATTATTGGTGATCTGTCGACTGAGTTGGCGGAAGCAAGAGGCGTCATATCTTGCCTGAAAACAACGATTTCCAGCCGAGATGAAAAAATCTTGCATCTGTGTGAGAAAATTGATACCACTGAGACACAGATTGCACCGGTAATGAATAAAATTGCCGATAAACTCAACGACCGCCCGACCTCCCTGTATGCCACGCAAGTGACAGGTCCACCGCCCTTATCCAAGGGAGGATTTCCTGCACTCCCTGCAAAACCTGCCGTCTGCATTTTTCCCACAAACGATGAAGTCAAGTCATCGATGGAAACCAGGAAAATGCTGAATGCAGCCATTAAGCCTTCCGACGTAGGTGCTCGCGTCACAAGTGTACGTACCATAAGAGGTCACGGCGTTGTTGTTAACACGGCCACCACGGAAGACTCAATCAAGTTGCTGAATGCCCCGGCAATAAAAGCATCAACGACCTTGACCGCACGACTCGCTACCAAGAGACAACCTCGTGTGAGGTTTAGTCATGTGCCACGGGACCTGTCTAATGACGAATTTTTAGAGATAGTTGCAGAGAATACAAAAGAGCATGCCATTAAAACTGCAGTATTCAGTCATCTAACAGGACCTACAGTTGGCCCGACTTGCGATAGAGTCTTTTCAGTACCTGCTGCCGTTCGCCATAGCCTCATCAATTTAGGAAAGGTGTATGTGGACTGGAATGTCTGTCGTGTTACAGATTTTCTTCCAGTCAGTATTTGTGGCCGTTGTCGAATGTACGGCCATGGTTCAAAAACTTGCAAAGAACCCGTCAGATGCTCACATTGTGCTTCAACGGAACACGTTTACGTGTCATGTCCGAATAGAGCCAATCAACCCACATGCGCTGTTTGTAAGTTATTTAACAAACCAGCAGTACACCGATCAGGCACTAATGACTGTCCAGCTTATCAAGCAACAGTCAGCAGAGCTTTACTCAATATTGACTATGGCGTGTAATGCTTCTGTTAAATTTGGTCAGCTTAATCTTGGCCGTGGACAATCGGCTTCAGCCGAACTCAGTCAGTCTGCTCATCGCATGAACATTGATGTTTGTCTTATCCAAGAGCCGTACTCTCGAGATGGAATTGTGCCATCATTTGGTCCGGGTGTTCGAGTTGCTATGGCTTCGAGCTGTACCTCAACGAACCCTCCGATGAGCTGTATAGCTATTTACAATCCCAACATTAACTTCATATGCCTGGATCACTTATCTTCTAGTCACTTGGTTGTAGTCCAGATTTCTTCTCCAAGTGATTCGTTTTATATTATTTCGATATATTTTCAGTTTAGTGAATCCGAATTTCGTTTTCTGGATCAACTGGATGTTATATTGGGCCAACTCGGCAACGCATCATTAATTATTGGAGGTGATTTTAATGCCGAATCTATTCTATGGTGTAACACTACCACTTTCGGGTCCAGAAAATTCACCAGAGGTGTAAGCTGCGAAGATTTTATCTCTCGCCACAATTTGAGTGTGTTGAACAATCCTTTCAGTCCACCTACCTTCTCCAACCACATGGGTACAAGTCATATAGATGTCACTTTAGCTACACCTCAGATTAACCACAGATTATGTAATTGGTCTGTTGACGAGGATGCCTCGTGTAGTGACCATAACCTTATCACGTTCCAGATTATTTCCAATGTACCCCCAATTCCTTTAGCGAAACCTTTGCTTAGAAGATTCCGGACAAGGTGTGACAGATGGCGTTGGTTAGACTTTGACCGCTACTTTGAATGCTCGCTGGATCGTTTATCTTGTAGATCTTGTACTACTGCGGAAATGGCCTCATCTTTTACGCAGAGTATAATTTATTGTGCCGAGAAGGCGATCGGCAGAACTTCTTCTAGTCATATGTCTCCTAATGAATGGTGGCATCCTGGCTTAGACATCCTTAAACGAACTTCGACTCGAGCTCACCGCGCGTTGAGAGCGGCCCGTCGTCGAGGAAGTTCAAATGACTTTGTAACTGTACTTCAATGTGAGTATAGACGCTCAAATAATATCTATAAACGCGAGATTTCTCGTGCCAAGTCTGAAGCATGGCGCCGTTTGGTATCTGAGGTTTCAACCACAGATCCTTGGGGTGCTGTGTTTAGATATGCATCAATGAAAAAATATCCAAATGCGTCAGTCTCGTGTATCCGTGATCCACGAACTGGAATTATCACAATAGACTCTGACTCGACGACGAGCACGCTACTTGACATACTTATTTCTTCTGATGACATTTCATCTGATACTCCTCTTCATTCACAAATACGCAATAACCAATCCGATATCCCGCAAACTCCCATATCGACCTTCGCCAATCTCGATGAGCTTGATTTTATCATCAAGAATCTTCACCAAAACAAATCTCCTGGCATTGACCGCATTGACGCAGCTCTCGTACAAAGGTGCTGGCACATAGCTCGCCACGAGATTATCTTATTGTACAACAATTGCTTGCGAGAAGGCTACTTTCCGGATTGTTGGAAAACAGGTTTAATGACTGTTATTCCCAAGCGTAGTGACCTGGATCCTTCTGACCCAAAATCATATAGACCGATTACTTTACTACCTATTTTGGGTAAGGTCTTAGAAAAGCTTATATGTCGACGCTTAGAAGATCATCTTTCCAGTACCCACCCACTGTCCGATCGTCAGTTCGGTTTTCGCGCTGGGAAATCAACGGTTGATGCTATCTTGGCTATATCTGATATTGTTAGTAGCTCTGATAGTAAATATGTTATCTCTATATCTCTTGACATTGCGGGAGCATTCGACAATGCCTGGTGGCCTCTAATTTTAAAAAAACTTCGAGACCGTAAGGTTCCTTGCAACATATATAAAATAGTGAAGAGCTATTTTACTAATAGACATGTGGCCATGCCCGGGGGACAGGATTTGCACTGGCGACCAATTAGCATCGGGTGCCCTCAGGGTTCTGTTCTGGGTCCACTGTTATGGAACATCTTGTTAGACGACCTTCTATCACTTTCAACGCCTACGGGCTGCAGTATTTTGGCATATGCCGATGATGCTACAATCCTTATTCAAGGTAACACCCGAGCACTTATTGAGCGCGCAGCTACTCAGTTACTTTCTTCTGTTGCAGATTGGGGTATAAGTCATAGACTCAATTTTGCACCTAATAAGACATATGGGTTAGTGTTAAAAGGCATAATGAAAAGTCCTCCCTCCATCAAATTTATCAATACGCGTGTAATATTTAAGGATAGGGTCAAAGTTTTGGGTGTTACACTAGATAGAGGCCTAACTTTCCAATACCATGTTCGTGCTGTATCCGACAGTGCAAAAATAGCCTTCCAAAAGATTTCACGTCTTGCTCGAGCTAGTTGGGGCCTTAAATTTCCAGTAGCAAGACTGTTTTACAACGCTACCTTTCTGAGTATTATGTGTTATGCCGCTCCTTGTTGGGCTCATCTTTGTGAAACCCAATACATTAGACGTCTGCTGCTTTCTGGACAGCGCTTCGCTCTAATAGCTTTAGCAAAGGCTTACAGAACCTGCGCTACCGACACACTTTCTATTCTCACAGGTATGGCTCCCCTTGATCTGGAAACACAGCGACGAGCTTCAATTCACAACCTGTATAGAGGCCGAAGCTCAATTTTGGGTGGTGTTTCTCTCCCACCTGTAAATTTACCCACAGTTCGTGGAGAGATCGAGAACTTGGCCCGGAGTTCTCTTTTAGATGCTTGGCAACGTCGCTGGTCCTCTTCTTCCGTGGGCAGACTGACATTTTTATTTCTTCCCGATGTGAGGACTCGAATTTTTTCCTCGTGGATTGTTCCCGATTATTGGACCACGCAATTCCTTACTGGACACGGCAGTTTCAAAAGCTATCTCTTTCGTTTTCACTTATCCGATTCGTCCTCATGTCAGCTTTGTGATAACCCTGAACAGACTTCTGAGCATATCCTATGGGAATGCACTAACTTCTCCGTGTCAACTTACCGACGAGAACTCTACGACGATGTCCGTGGGAATTTCTTTGGACCCATTGGACATGCGGACCTTGTAGCCACGAAGAGCAATTTTAGGGCTTTCAAGACTTTCTGTCTTAAATTCGGTGCACTATTATCTTCACTATCACTGAGCAGTGAGCCAGTTGTTTCAACATGATTAGCTCTCTTTGGCACATTAAGTGCAGTGTCTGCAAGGTTTTAGAGTTCTCCGGACTCTTCAAATGTTCTTTATGTGTTCTTTCAGAGTTTTGCAAGGGGCCGTTATTAGTCCCCATAAGCAGAACGGGTGGTGGTGGGGGAAGAACAGCAGTTATTGGTCAGATAAACCTACAATCTATCCAATAAAGTTATCTGCGCGTTAGACCACTAGATAGGAACTTATCTGTCAAATAACAACTGTCAGATGAAGCTAGTTAGCGTTTTCTTTGATTAGTTGTTGTGTTTTGTGCTGATTGAAGCCCGCCGAAAGGTTATTTATCATGGATTTCGATATACTTAAGGATATCTCAATCATGGAAGAATACGAAATGATAAACGAGTTCAATCCGGAGTACAATGTTCGTCCGCGGAAAGATCATTTCAATGATTGGGATGATCAAGTGTTTCTTCGACGTTTTAGGCTGAAGAAATCTACTACTCAAGAGTTGTTATCACTCATTATTCACGAATTGCAACATATAGTTGCAACAGTAAAATTAAGTGCTCTTTCACTTTTTTTGTCCATTTTGATAATATACAATAACAGTAAAGATCACACGAACACAGAATGCAGGTTAGGAACAGACGAACTGTCAAAATTTTAACCGCATGTTAACCATGAGCACATGCGCAACTTGTCTCTTTCTCTCACGTACGATTTTGATATATGCATCTCTATTACACATAGAAATGTTAGCAGGTATAAAAATAAGGGTCAGTTAACTAACCATTAACAATCTAGCGAATAAATGTTCATTGAAAAACGCCCTTCATTTTATTTGATAGATAAACTATCGAATTAATTTATTCGACAGATAACTATCTGGTGCTTTATTTGACGATTGAAAGATCGGCCCTAAGAGTTGTAGATCCATAAACAAAAATGAAACATGAAAATCAAATAATAATTAAACATGAGAAAATGAACAACAGAGAAGTTATACATAAATTGAAACAAAAGAATTAAGAGGTTACGAACTGGTATATTATTATGTGTTTTTTAAAAGTTAAGTTAATTTAGAGTTTGAGAATATATCAATATTATTAATTTGATGAACTGAGTTGTACAAAGAAATAAATACAATTGGATAAATCGGCAGATGGAAAAGCCAAGCACTATATTTTGTAAATAGCATTTTACTCTAAAACCATTCTTTGAGTATCTTCCCAGACTACAAAGGGTAAATCCTAATTAAAGTATTAACTTGGATGAAAATAGCTATTATTATATTATGATACGAGAACCAGGCGGACATAAAATATAATAGATAATACAAAATTACCCAATAAAAAGAGCGAACAGGTCTTATGACACCATTTTCACCGCCATCGTGACAATAACTTAAAGGGATAAACTCCCAAAGGCCGTTTCAACCTCAAAATCACATTCGGCTCCACACAGACAGAGTGACATCTATGGTTTTATTTTAACATCGTTTTATTATTTTGTAACGCTCTTATTTTTGGGTTCGTGTCTTTGCTAAAAAAATAATAATGATAAAAAATAAAACGATGTTTGTAAAACAATAATTGACAATACAATAAATAACACAGCCTTTTTTATCTCCATTACTATGGAATAGTGGGGAGTAATGTATATTTCACAATATTAAGCGTATTAATTATATTCTATTTTATTTTATTTTACAAAGGACAGCACACAGTACATGCATACAATTATTTATTTATTTTTCACACCTACCCAACTAGGCTGCCCAACTAGGGCAGCAGTAATCTAACTATATTAAGTAACTATATATGTATTTTTACTTATTAACTAATTGTTAAAAGTAAATATGTAAGTAAAAATACAAATATAACATGTACCTCTTACGTACTATACCTAATATCAAAATAATACATCAAAAAAGTGTGAATTAGTGTGGGTGCGCGCATGAGAGAAGAGTAACAATATTATGTATGTGTGTGTGAAAGAGATATCTAGAAAGAGTGTGAGCGTGTGGGTGTGTGTGTGTGTGTGTGAGTGGGTGTGCATGTGTGTGTATACATACATGATAAACGAATATTATATTGACAGATTCATAAGTTGAGAAGAAAAAGAAAATATTTGAATACATGAAGTGCAAACTTAGGGCTCATTTTTAAGCAAAATGAACGCACGGTTAAAGTTTTTAAGTAGGAGGAGTGTAGAAAGCTAAAATTTATACACGTGAAAAAAATATTTTACATCAAATCATTGGTTGTTTTACTTCGAACTTGATAAAGAGGGTAAGCCTAACATAATATATCCGCGTTGTATAAGCTGCTGTGACCAAAATATTGAAATAACCGAGGTAGTCACACTGCAGTAGTCATACTTGCGTATCTCTTCTCTTTAATGACTGTTATTTACGTTTAATCTGTCAATGTGGTACCTACGACGTAGTTGTTAAACTCAAATTTCAGAACATGTTAAAGAAAATATATATCTGAATACCTACTGTTAAACAATATAATGGTTCTCAAACAATATGTGAAAAGGAAAATTTGTACCTACTCCTTGATGAATACATGATGTTTTTTTTTTACATAGATCAGGTTCAATGACTTTTCAAATTTAATAAATTGCCGACCGCCATGGCACAGTTGGTGAGCCGTTTGGTTTCTGTGCGGGCGTCCTGGGTTCGATCCCCAGCAGAGGAGAAATCTATTTAAATTGATTTCTCATGCTAATATGGTTTTTCTGGGCTGAAAACACTGGTCAGTTGGAAAAAAATGCCATACAGCAATAAAATAAAAAAAAAATCCAATTTCTCTCACGTTCTGGAATAATTTAGATTGGTGGTGGCAGAGCGCTTAGCGCACTGGGTTAGTAATCAAGTGGTCGCGAGTTCGAATCCTGCCTCGACTGATTTCATTCGACCGATAGCACAAGCATTTATGCTTAATTTAGGGAACGTATAAGAATGTATAGGTATGTTCCCACTTGTCACAAGGATACTTATGTTCATTTTTTATATTTGAAAAAAAATCCGGATAATAACGTGTTCAATAGAAATACACTTCATAAAAATGCGTTCAGAGATTGTCAAATTTAAACTAAATAATCTTTACCAATTATGAGAGTACTGGAGAGTTTAGTGTTGGCCACGACCCTCTCATTTTCGGTTGGTATTATTACTAATCAATTTGGCAAGTTGCTATACATACAATAGTAATGATCACGCCATTATCAAGAAGTCGAATGCCCAACTATTCAAAATGGCCGAATATGATTTCATTACGTTAGAGATATTGGGTATTGAATGTAGTTAGCTTCAGGCTGTGTATAGTGTACATTATAATGTTCCTAACTATTGTACCATAATGTATTTTCAAAAGTCGATATTGTAGGTGGATTTTACTGACAGGGCCATATTGAACATATATTAAATTGGTGCAGTTGGGCTAAGAGCAAATAAATATGGCGCTATATTGAAATTAAAAATGACATAGCCTGTACTTCAATTCAACAACAAGTTTGATAATTTATTTTATATTTATAATTGTATGTATGATAAAGAGAGATGTCAGATAAAGATAGAATAAAATTGAACACATTGAGATGGTTTGGCCACATGGAAAGAATAAATGAGGATTACCTGACAAAGAAAGGAGAGATGCATGTGATTTATTGGAACCATCAGGGAGGCGGCAAGTCTGATCAACTGGCGGAATCAAAACCATCCAGGGGGGCAAGTCTGGTTTGACCGGCGAAATCGAAACCCTAGTGATTACCCATATCATGGATATAATTAACGTATGGAGTTCTATGGCATCTAGAGATATTATAGAACTCCATATAATAATTATATCCATGATATGGGTAATCACGAGGGTTTTGATTTCGCTGATTGAACCAGACTTGCCCGCCTGGTTTACCCATATCATGGATATAATTATCTTATGGAGTTCCATAATAGTTTAAGACGTGAATAGAACCCCATATGAAAGTAATTATTTATTTATTTATTATATATACGCCCTTAATAGGGCATTTACAAAAAAATACAGGATAAATAGAACAATGTAGGCACAACAAAATAACAATAAGTGTAAATACATCGATTATATAGGTACATAATAAAAAAACGTAAGTAGTTAAAGGAAGAACAATATAAAACAACATAATACAACATAATAAAAGAAAATAGAGGTAAATGATAAAAAAAAACTAGACATAAAAGAAGAAAAAAAATAAACAGTATTACATATTCAATTTAAACAACAAAAATAAACAAAGCAAAGTAAAAATCAAAAATTATAATATGCGTTAAGCATCCTTTTGAAACCATCTATAGTGTGTACATTAAATATATCCATGTATGTAAATTAAATATAGTGTGTACATTAAATATATTATATCCATGATATGGGTAAACATGACCGCCGTTTGACCCTTGACTTGACAGACTTGCCCCTTGATTCCTAATCACGAAATACAAGTAAAATATGGCGTTCGCTTCATAATTATTTTGTTTTATTTTTTTTCTGTTTTATTTATTTTTTTATTGACTTAATAACCTACTTATTTATTAAATTATAAAAACAATTAAAATATCGAGTCTTTACTGATCCATATGCTGGTAACTCATTTTGTGCATATGTATATAATGGATGTAACTGTTTGTACACTATAAAAAAATAAAAAAAGTCTGGATCGTTAAAAAAAAAAAATGAAAGCGGAAAATGTGCTGTGAAAAAATAAGCTGGAAAAATTGATGGATGATGCCTGAATGCAGTTCAGGCGGTGGATGCTTGCTTAGATGTGACCTTCGGATCTCTCTGCTTACCTCATTCGAGGCATGGAGTGATGGTGTGTATGCATTCATTTATTCCTTTTTTTATACAGCTAAGCGCAAAATCTCTTTCAACGTGAAGTCTCAAGTAAAAACCAGAATTCAGGTTCTTAAGTATTTCTTACAACTTGACCGATTTACAAAGGAAATTGGGCATTTAAAATTAAGAGTGTCGGGCGCAGAAAAATGTAGAGGCAGCCCTGACTTTAGATTGAATTCCCCTAGGCAAGGTCCATTTAATATACGTTAACAATAATACCTTTACAAAGTTACATACTTATATAATATATAAAGATATATAATATGATAATGTATGTTATACATTCATATGTATTTGCCATCATGCGTTGTCTCTAATGGTGTAGGTAGATTATCTGATCAAATAACATTATCCTTGAAAACATTCAAGTTTTCGTTTGAACTGTCCCATTTACCTAAGATTTTCGTAATTAGTAGATACTACTTATAAGTAACATGAAGATTAATATAAATATTTCTGAGTACCTACTAAGTGGTGAAATTAATATACTGTCGGCCTTAGCGGCTTAGTTGGTTGGGTATCTGAGTGGTGATCCATAGGTCCCGGGTTCGATTCCCGGTGGAAGAACAGTTTTTAATTGTGTTTTAATATCGTAAGTCTCCATAATGTGGCAACATGTTATTGAGTGCGTGTTAAAATAATATTTGACATAGTACCTGTTAGTTGCCCGAGAATTAATATAAAATAAATTAAATGGTTCCGAGTACTATATAGAGACATGGGTTTTAGTATAAATGGTTCTGAGTTCTAAGTGGTGAAATGAATATATGTAAGCATAAATGGTTCCGAGTAACAAATAGTGATGTGAGTTATAGTATAAATGATTCCGAGCACTAAGTTAATGACATGGACTTTTGTATAAATGGTTTCGAGTAATAAACAGTGGCATTGGATTTAGAATAAATGGTTCCGATTACTAAGTGGTGACATGAATATAAGCATAAATGGTTCCGAGTACTAAGTGATGACATGAATATAAGCATAAATGGTTCCGAGTACTAAGTGGTGATATGAATATAAGCATAAATGGTTCCGAGTACTAAGTGGTGATATGAATATAAGCATAAATGGTTCCGAGTACTAAGTGGTGATATGAATATAAGCATAAATGGTTCCGAGTACTAAGTGATGACATGAATATAAGCATAAATGGTTCCGAGTACTAAGTGGTGATATGAATATAAGCATAAATGGTTCCGAGTACTAAGTGATGACATGAATATAAGCATAAATGGTTCCGAGTACTAAGTGGTGACATGAATATAAGCATAAATGGTTCCGAGTACTAAGCGATGACATGAATATAAGCATAAATGGTTCCGAGTACTAAGTGGTGATATGAATATAAGCATAAATGGTTCCGAGTACTAAGTGATGACATGAATATAAGCATAAATGGTTCCGAGTACTAAGTGGTGATATGAATATAAGCATAAATGGTTCCGAGTACTAAGTGATGACATGAATATAAGCATAAATGGTTCCGAGTACTAAGTGGTGACATGAATATAAGCATAAATGGTTTCGAGTACTAAGTGATGACATGAATATAAGCATAAATGGTTCCGAGTACTAAGTGGTGATATGAATATAAGCATAAATGGTTCCGAGTACTAAGTGGTGACATGGATTTACATAAGTATAAATTGTTCCGAGATTTATGTATGTAGGTATATTATTTACTTAGTACATCATATCTCAATACTTTATATACAAAAAAAAGTAATAACGAATAAGATGTAACAATATTCTACTCTTACATTTACGATGAATGTTCAAGCAATAAATAAATGATTTTATTCCTGAATTCCCTTTATATAGAATGTTGCGTCATTCTACATATATTTGTTTCAAAGCTCTCATATAAATAACGCAACACGTAAGTACCTAACCTTAGTTTCAGAATATTGTATGATAGGAATATATTTATTGCGAGTAGGTACCTACATTCTAACATTTCCCGCCAAGAAAATAACATTACGCCACGCCCAGTTGTGCCACTACAAATAAATGTGTCATGAATCAACACGAAGGTTTAATTTTAGGTTTTTTAATTAGAACGAAATTACAAAAAGGGTTGTAATATTAAAGAAAAATTATATATATAAAGCTGACGGAAAAACTGGCACGACAATGACCCGAATGCAGAGTCCTAGGTACGTAAATACTAACTCCTTATCTCACTGGAGTATTTAGTATTCTTAAGTTAGCAATTGCGTTGCAGAGACATCCCTAATAACTAAATACTAAATACTACGCCAAACTTAAGGTCGATGGCGTAGTATTTCACATTATTGTGTATGAAGAAAAGAGATAGATAGCTTTCTAAGCCCATAGAAAGCTATCTATCTCTTTTCTGACGTTTGACATTTAAAATGTTTTTTCGGCATCTCGTATGGATCGCTGAATACTCTGTTTGGTATTTGATTTGACAAAATTACCAAATACATATACAACGAAGTCGATGAAATCATCATCCACCGAAAAAATCTAGTATTTTAGTATTAAACCGGTTGTAAGGTTCTCCTAGCTACATATCAACCTTACTTTTTGACAATTCACAAATGTTTGTTTAGGCCGATGCGCATGCGCTAAGTATTTAGATATGTCTCTGCAATACAATTCTCATAGAAAAACGTCGTAGTATCCTCCAGTTAGGAAGCCACGTGATCTCCTAACTTAAGTGAGCGACTGTGCAATGAAGCGACTGTGCAACGAAGTCGATGAAATCATCATCCACCGAAAAAATCTCGTATTTTAGTATTAAACCAGTTGTAAGGTTCTCCTAGACTACATATCAACCTTACTTTTTGACAATTCACAAATGTTTATTTAGGCCGATGCGCATGCGCTAAGTATTTAGATATGTCTCTGCAATACAATTCTCATAGAAAAACGTCGTAGTATCCTCCAGTTAGGAAGCCACGTGATCTCCTAACTTAAGTGAGCGACTGTGCAATGAAAACATGGTTAGTATTTAGAATTTAGTATTTAGGTAGGACTCTGCATTCGGACATCTGTGATCAATATCTCGAAAGAGTCAATCGAAGATGAGCTATGCAAGTTAGACATGGACATGCAGAAAAAAACAACGGTAGAATAAATCGAATATTTTTTATAGTTGCATATACGCAAACATTTTTTTCCTGCCGTGAGTCAATGGTATTAAAGGACAAATTTTAACATCTTAATAGAGACGAAACGGGAATATATTTTTATATGAGAGCCGGGAACCCTATAAATATTTTTTCCCGTGAACCGGGAATCAGGGACGACCTGTCATCGGCTGGTAGGTATATGATATGGAGCATGATATGTATAACAAAACTGCCAAATACTGTATGAAGTTGTAGCGACACATCGCCTGACAACGATGCAACCAATTAGAAGCGTCTATCTTCCGTTAGCGACGGCGGAGCCAATATACAGGCGGGGGACCTTTCCAGAAAGCAGCGTCGAGAGACTTTATAAGCGGCTCTCTCTCGTTCTTATTTCCGTGTTTGTATTTTAGTAAAGACGTATTGTAAACGTAGTTGTAAGAAAAATATAGTGTTGTTAAACTTTGTAAGTATCAATCATTTCCTTACATAAGTTAACATAAAATAAAAAAATAATAATAAACACTTCCTTGCACCCTGCGTTTAGTTGGAAGAAATTACTGTATGGCAATAAACTCGCCATTTGCGCAGGGTGCAAGTAAGTTTTACTCTTATTAATGTCAATAGATTTGTACATACCGCCATCTTTTAAAGATTACACAACTATATTATTAATTAAGACACTTTTTCTTATAAAAAAATATTAGGGAGGGGGGGGGGTTAGGGACGTTAAAATTTGTGAAAGAAAAAAACAACGGTAGAATAAATCGAATATTTTTTATAGTTGCATATACGCAAACATTTTTTTCCTGCCGTGAGTCAATGGTATTAAAGGACAAATTTTAACATCTTAATAGAGACGAAACGGGAATATATTTTTATATGAGAGCCGGGAACCCTATAAATATTTTTTCCCGTGAACCGGGAATCAGGGACGACCTGTCATCGGCTGGTAGGTATATGATATGGAGCATGATATGTATAACAAAACTGCCAAATACTGTATGAAGTTGTAGCGACACATCGCCTGACAACGATGCAACCAATTAGAAGCGTCTATCTTCCGTTAGCGACGGCGGAGCCAATATACAGGCGGGGGACCTTTCCAGAAAGCAGCGTCGAGAGACTTTATAAGCGGCTCTCTCTCGTTCTTATTTCCGTGTTTGTATTTTAGTAAAGACGTATTGTAAACGTAGTTGTAAGAAAAATATAGTGTTGTTAAACTTTGTAAGTATCAATCATTTCCTTACATAAGTTAACATAAAATAAAAAAATAATAATAAACACTTCCTTGCACCCTGCGTTTAGTTGGAAGAAATTACTGTATGGCAATAAACTCGCCATTTGCGCAGGGTGCAAGTAAGTTTTACTCTTATTAATGTCAATAGATTTGTACATACCGCCATCTTTTAAAGATTACACAACTATATTATTAATTAAGACACTTTTTCTTATAAAAAAATATTAGGGAGGGGGGGGGGGTTAGGGACGTTAAAATTTGTGGTTAGGTATATAGTTATATTTTTTGGGTGAGAAATCTAAAAAAAACAAGATTTCGACAGCAGATATCGGGTCCAAAACAATCCTATATTTCAATATGGAACCAACCATATAAATTTAGAAAATTTCATAGAAATCGGTTGGGCAGTTTCGGAGATAAGCGTATACAAACATCGTGGCACGAGTTTTTATACATAGAATATAAAAAAATATATAGCGAGATAATATTGCGGAGAGTTCAGCGTTGGTTACAACCAAATCCTTTAAAATTAGTTTAGTGTAAAACCGAAATACACACCTTTGTGAAATTAACAGTATACAGGTACATGCATACACACATATGTAGAACATCAAGTTGATGTATGCCATGCTAGTTGAATATTAACCGCGTGTTTTCCCAACACTGCGAAGAAAAATCGATACAGTCAACACGTGAAATTATTTACGCGGAAATTATTTCCCATTTTTTTCTTTGTTGTATCTACATATAGGCAGAGCGTAGAAAAACTTTACATGGCGTTGGCTATGAACCAAGTTTATTATTGTTCACATTCCTTGAAAAGCCTTGTCTTACATTATAATATTATCAAATCGACCTGGTATTTTTTGCGGCAAACTTTTGGTAAAACAATAAATAAAAAATATATTATGCCTACATTCACATCGACATTAAAATTTGGGTATATATCCCTTGAGAAAAGAAGAAAGATATCTGATGTCTATCTGCTTTACAAAATACTGAATAACCTTGTAGATAGTTCTTACCTCCTCCAATAAATCTCTTCCAACTGCCCAACGAGAACATCACGCCAAAATCACATTTTCTATGTACCATATTGAAGAATTGTGTACACTATGATCACAGTTATATAAATTTCATCGAGTTTTTTTTAATATTCTTTTTGTGCTTCACTGGTAGTAATTCCCTGAAGATGGTTTTATCGAAGCGGATATAACACATAGAACTACATCAGGATGGACAAAGTGGCGAACGTTGACCGGAGTTTTGTGCGACCCTGTAAAATACCTGTAAAAACCAAGGGAAAGGTCTATAAAACAGCCGTCAGACCAGCATTATTGTATGGCAGCAAAGTATGGCCAACTAAAAAGACTCACGAACAAAAGCTTCATACAACAGAGATGCGTATGTTACGATGGTCGGGAGGAGTCACACTAAAAGACAAGGTCCGAAATGAGTACGTCAGGGGGAGCTTTAAGGTGGCACCTATATTTGAGAAGGTAACAGAGGCCAGACTTAGATGGTTTGGCCATATAATGAGAAGGGAGGATGAACACGTGGTGAAGAAGTGCCTTTCCATGGCTACTGAGAGGAGGGGGAGGGGAAGGCCCCAAACCACCTGGCTGACGAATGTCCAAAGGTACATGAAGAAACTGGGTCTAAAAAAGGAAGATACGCAGCAGAGAAACTATTGGCGCTGCATGGTTAGGAAAGCCGACTCCGTGTAACGGGACATGGCGAGGATGAAGAAGAAGAAGACTGGTAGTAATTCCCTATATATGTAAAGCGAAAACCTCGGACCATTTTTTAAGCAAACCGAGCGTAAGGAGGAGTTTGAGATTTGGCATGGTTAAAGTTTATATGGAGAAGGACTGCGGCGAGCTAAATTGCAGAACACGTTAAGAAAAAAACATTACTTACCGTGAAACTTAAACTTAACACTTTGAAATAGGAGAAAATAAATCTTTGTCGTTCTTGATGAATACAACATGATGTTTTTATATCATAGATAAGGTCCATGACTTTTTAAATTGCATTATTAAAGTATTCATATATAAATATGGCTATCGGGAATTAATGGGCCCTCATAATCATAACAATAACGTATACTTAGCTGAATCGAAATATAATTTATTATCACTATAATCTAGACGAATAACCGCAGACTCACTATTTTTGTATAAACTATTTCATAGCATTATTGATTGTCAAAATTTATTAGAAAATATCTCACTTCACATTCCAAACCGCAATGTCAGATCAAAACCTACTTTTTCTATGTCACACTGTAAAACTAATCTTAGGAAAAATTTCTTTACTAACTGGGCCACCTGCTCAATAACATTTTAACAACC
The DNA here is from genome assembly GCA_963576475.1 of Molanna angustata. Taxonomy (NCBI): domain Eukaryota; kingdom Metazoa; phylum Arthropoda; class Insecta; order Trichoptera; family Molannidae; genus Molanna; species Molanna angustata. Next base: position 5,400,692 of record OY754985.1, on the reverse strand, counting down.
TGCTCAATAACATTGACTTCTTTCATACCCAATCTCTACTCTCGTTCTAAATTGCGATAAAGCGCCAACTTTGCACTGATAACATAACTCAAAATTCCACTCTCTAGTATATACATATATGTATGTGTCACCATAATGGTTGCTACACCTTTTTCGTTAATCCTTAAGTACGTTAGAATCCCATGTTATGATTCTATAATATACCTAATCTTCTTTGTACTGTTCCTTGTATGTTCTATGTATGATAATACTAGTTGCATGTAACACATGAGATCCAACTGTCGATAGCGATAGTATGTATAGTTGAAGAATATGTACCAAACTATAAACCCATAGATACAAATTATTGAATATTTTCAGATATTTTGTTTTCTATACAACATATATTATGTAGGTATGTATGTCAAGATAGGATAGTATGGAGGAAGTTCCTTTTTTCCTACCCAGAATATGAAAATAGCATGATGGTATGTATGTTTGGAGATGAAGTATCAAACTATTAAGTCTTCTTACATATTGTGTATAGGCGACTGCCATACAAAATGTATGAAGCGATGTCGTCACTAAATTCAATTTTTAAAAAAATTGTTAAAAAAAATTGAGATCTTCTACTACAATGTTAATATTTTTTATAGGAATTTAAATTATCTAGTTGGGGTGTTTCGGCTTTTTTCGATAATTGTAAAAGTTTTGGAAATATAGGCAGTTAAACTCATAAATTTATCATAAAAAAAATATTTTTCTTAATAAAAAATGTTTGAGAAACCCTGGAATTTTTTTAAAAAAACTAATTTGAGATTTTGTATTTGTCTATGTTTGTACCAATTTTCAGCGTTCTAGCGTTTATGGTTTCTGAGATATATGGAAAAATAAAATAAAAATTCAAAAGTTGATAACCCCTGACTGAAACAAAAATTCAAAATTCCGAGTATAAAAGTTTTGTAGGCCTATAACTGTTTATATATTCTGAAATTTTAGGCTCTGTAAATTGAGCGGATCAAAAGTTATAAGGGGGGGACGGACACACACACACACACACACACAGACACACACACACAGACACACAGACACACACACACACACACACAGACACACGAAATGTTCTACTCCGAATTCTGAGTAAATCCGTGTATGGAACATATATGCTGCGAAGCCTCTAAGTTGGTGTTTTTTGACTTCAAAGTTGGAAAAGCCGTGAAAAAAGTAGACCTCTCCATACAATTCTCGCGTATTCTGGCTTGAAACATTGTCGATATGTTAAGAGAACAAAGTTCTCCTGAACAAATCGACAGTTGGATAATTTTGTTTTTCTCATTTGTTAAAAATTGTATGCAAAACATTAAAAATCACTTGATATGATGTCCTGTTATTATGTACCGAAGTCTATCATTTAGTGTTTTTTTCCATTGTTCTTAATCTCATACTACATTATATTCTACTGTACTGTTGGATATCCAAAATAAAAAAAAATAAAATAAAATATTAAAAACTCCTGAATTCGGCATATCGCCCAGAAAGTGTAGTTCACTCGTAGTAAGAAGTCAAAAATGAAGTACACAAAAAAATTACTCACTCATTGTCGGAGATCCTTTTTTTGTGGACATCTTCATGCATGGAGTTCCTCGACTTTCGTCCTTCTACTCGTATCCAAGAATTGACATGTACCTGCGGTCACGTCTCAACATCCTTTGGTACCTCATCTTACTACATTCCGAGGACTGCATCACACGCAAACGAAGAATGGAATACAAGTATGAAGGACCACTGAGGCATTGATCGCTTCGAAGAAATCGAAAATAAACATTTTCACTTTTTTATGTATTTTAAAAAAGTAAACTTGAACATTGCACAATATCACTGTAACAGTTTTTGTTTTACGACATTATCACTTGACACAGTCATTTTTGAAATATTTTTTTATGTTGTATTTTGGATTCTGATTGACTCAAAAAACTCTGGAATCTGAAAAAATAAATATATATTGCATTTTATTCATTTGTTGCGTCGTAAAGACAATTGCGTTCCAGCCCCCCTAGACAACGTGTCATTCAGCTCAAGAAAAGAAACAAGAAAATATACCTCAATGTATGAAAGTGACAGTTGTCACGTGACTGGCAACTGTCACTTCCATACATTGAGTTATCTTTTCTTTTCTTGAGCTAAATAACACGTTGTCTAGGGGGGTTGATACAATAGAACATTATTTTTTGTTTAATAACTATTCTCGTAAAAAAATATTCAATATGTTAGAAAACAGAATAACGGAACGTAATCCAACTACCGATTTGCAAAATAATTTATTTCTCTTAACATATCGACATAGTTTCCAGCTAAGATCCACTAGATTGGTACGGTTAAGTCTATAATTTCTATGGTTTTTCAACTTTGAAGTAAAAAAAACAGATGCTTCGCAGTATATATGTTCGGTTCGGTTTGGAGTAGAATGTGTGTTTTTATGTGTGTGCCCTTCCCCCCCTTATAACTTATGACGCGCTTAATGCACAGAGCCTAAAATTTCAGAAAATATAGAAATTTTTAGGCCTACAAAACTTTTATACTCAGAATTCTGTATTTTCGTTCCAGTCAGGGATTATCAATAATTGAATTTTCATTTCATTTTTCCATATATCTCTAAAACAATGTAAACTAGAATGCAATAAATTTGAATAAATATAGAAAATTGTATTTACGAATAACTTCCAGGATTTCTCAGACTTTTTATGACTAATTTATATAGTAATTTTAAGGTTTTTTTCGTTTACATTGTGGGAGTTCATGATTATAAATTGTAAAAAAACTTATAAAATGAAACACATTTAAATTCCACAATGACTATTTGTTCGCACTAAAAGCTTTCACCAGTCTCAACTGACACAACGATGAGCCCAACAAGGAACCCAATACATTAGACGTCTGCTGCTTTCTGGACAGTGCTTCGCTCTAATAGCTTTAGCAAAGGCTTACAGAACCTGCGCTACCGACACACTTTCTATTCTCACAGGTATGGCTCCCCTTGATCTGGAAACACAGCGACGAGCTTCAATTCACAACCTGTATAGAGGTCGAAGCTCAATTTTGGGTGGTGTTTCTCTCCCACCTGTAAATTTACCCACAGTTCGTGGAGAGATTGAGAACTTGGCCCGGAGTTCTCATTTAGATGCTTGGCAACGTCGCTGGTCTTCTTCTTCCGTGGGCAGACTGACATTTTTATTTCTTCCTGATGTGAGGACTCGAATTTTTTCCTCGTGGATTGTTCCTGATTATTGGACCACGCAATTCCTTACTGGACACGGCAGTTTCAAAAGTTATCTCTTTCGTTTTCACTTATCCGATTCGTCCTCATGTCAGCTTTGTGATAACCCTGAACAGACTTCTGAGCATATCCTATGGGAATGCACTAACTTCTCCGTGTCAACGTTCCGACGAGAACTCTACGACGATGTCCGAGGGAATTTCTTTGGACCCATTGGACATGCGGACCTTGTAGCCACGAAGAGCAACTTTAGGGCTTTCAAGACTTTCTGTCTTAAATTCGGTGCACTATTATCTTCACTATCACTGAGCAGTGAGCCAGTTGTTTCAACATGATTAGCTCTCTTTGGCACATTAAGTGCAGTGTCTGCAAGGTTTTAGAGTTCTCCGGACTCTTCGTATGTTCTTTATGTGTTCTTTCAGAGTTTTGCAAGGGGCCGTTATTAGTCCCCATAAGCAGAACGGGTGGTGGTGGGGGAAGAACAGTCTCAACTGACATTCTCAGAGGCACAATTTATACTCTTATAGTGCACTTCAGATCTTTTTAAATAAGAAACATCAGGGGTTTGACCAAGATCTCTGTAAAAAATAACCTACTGGGAATCTAACAATAGTATGGCACCATAACTATGACAAAACTTCTTAAACGCTTTAATATTTAGTTAAGTTAGCTTAAGTTGTAAGTGTAAAGATTATTTTATTTGATTTATTTATTGAATCATAAAAATATACATATCTAATACAATTATAAATTAGCCGATTCACTAGAATGTTCTGTTCTGAAGCAGCAACCTGTCAGTATAATGTTAGGTTAGGTTGTATAAGTTTTGTTTATTTTAATGTTATTTAAACGATGTGACATGTGACCACAAAAGAGACAGTATTTTAAATGTTTCAATGTGAAATTACATAAATAAAAATACTTTGAAAATATTGTAAAATAACATAGTGCTGAATCACTTTTAACTTTGAACCCGTTTGGGAAATACATTGTTGTGAAGCTAAATCAGTGATTAACTGATTGCTACACAGCCCTAAGATGAAATTATATAATACCAAACATTTACAAAATAAAAATGTCGAACGAAAATGTATATAGAATTTTATAATCAGTACAAAGTGTAATAATGAAGGTATCACAAAGCAGAGCAGACCAATGACAAATTACATAAATAACCTGATTGATAAAACCAATTTATATAACATGTGTACATATATTTGTACATGTAGGACATATTCAATATCATGACATTGTATTCATTTTAAATCTACCTGCCTGTGGGTCTGGTGATACTAGATACATAAAATTAATACATATACCACCACAAAAAAACACTTAATGATTTGAAAATATATCGTTTATTTATTTATTATTATTATAACAGGATATCCTAGTTGGGCAGCAGTAATCTACTTATTGTTGTCATTATAAATATGGCCTGTAAAAAAGTAAATAAATAAATAAATAATAACCACCGAAACAATGAATATTGTTAATTCTAAAGACTTCACGTTGCTAGGGGTGGTTGAAAGAAATTGGCTTAAGGCAATAATTCCGCCTTTGTGCACTTGATGTAAACGATGAAGGTAAATAAATAAATAAATGCATTTTTTATTGCAATTTTTCCTTCAATATTCCAACTTCGTTTCTATTGAGATGTTAAAAAAATTGTCATAAAAATATCATTAACATTTCCGTGTTACTATATAGTTGGGTTTTTTATACAACTATTGTAGATGATATAATAACTCGATGTGTTCTGCTAGAGTAGAGTAGGAGTATTTTTTAGATGGTTAAAATTTTGTTATAATATTTGCAGCATTATTATTGTTAATTTTATTTTATACTGTTTGTAAGTTGTCTAAAATAATTGTTATTCTCTAATTCTTTTTGTCTATTTTTATGTGACTCAAAGGGTGTAAGGGGTGCAAAGTTAGTTCGCCTCCTCGTGGTGCACCCTGGTTAACACTAAATGAACTAACACATCGTTCGCCAGACAATAACTACATCAATCTCCTGGCGTACATCACATCACAATATTCTCTGACAAACAATTATATTGTGCAATTTATATTTTGTGTTAAATGAACAGATTGATGTGATGTACTTTTATAAGACCATACGATAAATATAAATATATGTGACTCAAGGTTTTTATCTATATTTTTATGTTTCTATATTTTTATTTTTTTCAATATTTTCATCTCTATTTGTAATTTATTATTAGTATTGTAACAAGTGAATGGCTTATGCCGTATATTGTATAAATAAAATAAAATAAAATATCCTTCCATAACTTCCTTCTTTTCCTCATTGCTATGATCAGTGTTATTTTTATTATTCTTTTTTTTTACTCTCTTTTCTTTTATTTTTCTCTGTATTTTTTTTTACTTCTCTATTTTATTTTTCATCAATGTATTTCTCAATTTCTCTATTGTACCAATTTAACGTTAGAGACTTCACGTTTCTCGGGTTGGTTGGAAGAAATTGCCCTATGGCAATAAACCCGCCTTTTTACACCTGTACATAAATAAATATGTTGTGTTTGGAATAGATTTTGCTTTGTATTTTTCTCAATCAGGGATATATCGGGTCTGTTGTGCAGGTTGGTTCTATCTGTAATTAAATCTCTATCCCAAGAAAGTTTATGTGTGATGTTTTCAATAACTACCAATGGGGAGTATTGGAACCATTATTATAATCATATAGTTAACAATGAATCAATAATTGTTATATAAGTTAAGAAATATGATAATTTGTATGTACCTAATGCTTTTCACACCCGCATTGTAATTATTTATTTTACATATATTATAATATGTAGAAACACAAATAGTTATCACTCAAATAACCATTCGTGTGTTTAAATAGTTTTATAAATTTGATAAATATGACTTAAACAAACAGGTAGGTACAATTACGGCATATCCAGCAATATTAGGTGACCAGTGACAGGTGTGCAATATGTACATTATAAAAGGAAGCACGCACATGAGTCTCACACGAGTCTCGCCACCCGAAAACGATGACGATGAAAAAGATTGGAAGCACAACTTTAAACCGGTGCCTCGCAGTCGAAAAATACATTATTTTAAATTGAAAAAACATTGTTGATAGTCTTTTTCTCCTTCTCGTTCTTTCATTAGGCCCAGGGCCTGTTTTATGATACATTTTCAGCCTCCTGTGATGTGGACTGCCAACTATGTCTAATAATACTATGTAAAAAAAATAATTAAATAAATCTTTTTGGTGGGCGTCCTCGTGGTCGAGAACCCTCCGGTACGTTATCTCGAGCTATCTTTGGGATCCTATATTCGGACATGCGGCTGACGTGTTCGTTCCAACTCCAACTCAACTTCGCAGATTCTTCGGATCTCTGTATTTCTGACTATCGCGAAGGCTTTTGCTAACTATGCATCGTAATATTTTCGTTTCGCTGGTGCGCAGAAGTTATTTGGTAGGTACGGACCGTATCAGCTCAGGATTCAATGGCGTATGTTATGATCGGTCTCACGCATGTTTTGTAGATCTTCATTTTGCCGTTGGTGCTCATGTGTTTGTTCTTCTATAATAGTTTCCCTCAGACAGCCCGAGATTGGTGCGGCCTTGTGTGCTTGCTGTGTCACTTCTCCATACATATCATTGTGACATACCATCTCGATCCCTAGATATTTAAATTGCGTCTGTTGCTCTATTACGTCATTTCCTACACTCAGATTGCACCTATATGGTGATCTCTAGATATAGTCATGCTTTTGATTTTTGCAATAGAGATGTTTGTTGATAGTTAATTTACAATTTTTTTTCATTACTTTTAGACAAAAAGATGGAAATAGACTGAAATTAATAATTCCATTTATGTAAAAAATTATCTCTTTATCTGAATACAAAATTATATATATATATATATATATATATATATATATATATATATATATATATATATATATATATATATATATATATATATATATATATATATATATATATATATATATATATATATATATATATATATATATATATATATATATATATATATATATATATATATATATATATATATATATATATATATATATATATATATATATATATATATATATATATATATATATATATATAAGCCTCTACGTGTATGAATGTATATGAAAAGATTTTTCTGTTTGTTAAAGATTTGCTGTTGTATTTTTGTTTCGTCGAGTTGATTTCGAATTGTTGTTTACAAGTGAGCAGTTAGGGCTTAAAAACAATTTCTAAGTACTTATAAAGAAAATAAATTTATCAAAATGTCGACGGTGATTTGATTTCGAGAAAGTACTTAGGAAAATGTATCAAATACATTTCGGATATCGGCGACAGAATATATTACAGTAATATATAACATTTTGTGAGTAGGTAGTAGAATTGTAAAAGAAATATAAATGGAATAAAGAGGAAATCGATAATTTGAAGAAATGTGACAAGGATACCATACCATACCTTCACGCCATTTCCCAATTTGGGGTAGGCAGAGAGAACCGAACGCCAGAATCATCTCTTTTGACATACGTTTCTCTCTTCATTCGTATCCACGCATCGTCTCATACACGCTCTTCTGTGATTCTTCTATTCCCTACTATTCTCTATTTCGAATAACTACAGCACAGCTTATATATATAAAGGATAAATATATTTAACAACCTACCAATAAATATCAGAACATAATCAAATTTGAAACACTTTCCATAATATTACCTACTAATTTTCAGTTTGTCGTTCATTTTCATTTTTATATGTTTTCTTGATTTTAAATGTAAATTCTTTTAATGTTGCTTTTGATTTTGAAATGTGTGTTTATTTATAAGTATTTATTAAGGGGGGGGACTGCTGCCAACGTACCTATTTTTCAATTTGATATACCTACCATAATTATTTCTTATTAAATCGTTTTGAAATAAATAATTTAGATAGTTTGGGTATTAATAAAGAAAAATATAACCTAATTTTTTGATAATGTTCTGTATAAATTCTTGTAGAAAAATAATGGCATACCCCGATTTTCAACGTTTATCTTATATTTTTAATAAAATATAAGGCGTAGTTCAACATATTTTTATATAAATTAAAGAAGACAAAAATATCTAGAAAAATATGATGTGACGTTGCATTAATGCTTCAGGTTTAGTAAATAAACCTAAAAAACTTTATTTATTTTCCATTCAACGCCATTGCGAAATAAAAGTTTTTTTTGTTTTATTAACTTAACCTGATGCATGAATGCAACGTTTCATCGTATTTTCCAGATATATTGATCTTCTTTAGTTTATAAAAAAACATAATGTTTTTTTTTAACAGATTTTTAATTATCTCAATAGAGACGAAGTTGGAATATTTATTGTAGGAGAACCGGGAAATCAAGGCACCTACAGGGCTTACGACCTGTCATCGGCTGGTTTACGTGATCACTTTATGCGCTTGCGCAACGTTCACCAATTATGCCTTTTTAATGAGATCCCTATCAATTCAATTTTGGAAGTTCTATATATTGTAATACTGAAATTCTTTTCGCTTGAAAATAAGGAATTTTTACTAGAGCCATCTATGGGTGAAATTATGAACAACAATCTTATTATGTTTTATTTATTTTGTTGTAACGCGATCTATTGAGAGAATTGGTTTTTTTGTAAATAATGAAAGCTACAATTCTTATATCTGAGGTGACAATGCATTTTTCGCATAGAAGTCACCCCTGAATTGCGCCAGACTTATATATAAAATATTCGAAAACATAATGCTCAATACCTTATAGTTTTTTTAAAAATTTAAGATAAATGTCAAAAATCGGGGTATGCTTATTATTTTTCTACAAGAATATATACAGATCATATAATTAAAAAGTTAAGGCACATTTTTCTTAATTAATATCCACACTAACTAGGTTTTTTTTTTTTCAAAATGATTCATTTTGTAGTAATGATGCAAATTCAAATTGAAAAAAAATAGGTACGTTGGCAGCAGTCACCCTCTTAATTTATTTTTTATTTATGTGATTTGTTTTATAGATTCTGTGTAAAGATTTTTTTATTGTATAAGCAAAGAGCTGCTACTTTCCTAATATTATGTATATTTAAATAAATCAAAATATAAAAATCTTACTTTTAACTTCTACATCTTTCGAAATTCCATTTATGTAATCTTGTCAAAAAAAGAAACGACCAGAACGTATAGACTATAACGAATAGATGACCTATTTCGTTTACCTATAGCACGAGGATTTATGCCTAGTTTGGGAAAAGCGTGAGGATGTATTATATGTAGTTACTTACTTACTTGTTACAAGGACATATTCATTCCTAAAAAATATATATTTTTGGATTTTGTGGACACCCTTTTGAAAGGAGTGCAGTGAGAGCTTATGAATCGTAGACTCGACCCCGTTTACGTATTTCTTTCTCTGTTGAAATATTGGAAAAGGTATTATACTCAATAGCTTAAAGGCTGTTCTCTAAGAGTTCGATATTCCAGTGGTCGTTAGTATCGATGGCATAATACTTGAAATAAAACCTTTGTTGGATTCTAACACCAATGTAAGGCAGCTAACTGAGTAAATATTATATACTCACCTACAAAAAAATAATATTCATAATACGTATATTATGTAACGTACGTTTGTATGTCCTCGGGCACGATTGCAATTTTCCATAATGTCACCTCCATCACTCATATTCATACAAGGCGATGTATTAATTCAGTGAGTGAATTTTCACTATTAATATTTCTTGTTGTCAAAATAAAAATAAAAATCGAATATTTTTTATTATTGTTTATGCGCAAACATTGGATTTTTTTCCCTGTCGGGAGTCAAAGATATTTTTAACAGATTTTTAATTATCTCAATAGAGACGAAGTTGGAATATTTATTGTAGGAGAACCGGGAAATCAAGGCACCTACAGGGCTTACGATCTGTCATCGGCCGTTCCAACAAAATAAATAAAAATAATAAGATTGATGTTCATAATTTCACCCATAGATGGCTGTAGTAAAAATTCCTTATTTTCAAGCGAAAAGAATTTCAGTATTACAATATATAGAACTTTCAAAATTGAATTGATAGGGATCTCATTAAAAGGCATAATTGGTGAACGTTGCGCAAGCGCATAAAGTGATCACGTAAACCAGCCGATGACAGGTCGTAAGCCCTGTAGGTGTCTGAGCTCCTGGATCTTCTATAATATCCCAACTTCGTCTCTATTGAGATTTTATTGTCAATAAAAAATATTTTTGAATCGATCGAGGCGGCTATATTATGTCATCAATATGAGCCTTCTGCTCTTTGAAATTTCAATTATACTTTTCATCTTGTATAAGGTTTATTCTATCCAATTCCTCATTCCATATTTACATTACGTCTTACCGTTCCTTCCCTGCAACAATATTATTTCCGAAGGAGATTCAAACACTCATTTCGGATTTCAGTTGTTAGCAAATCCATCTTTTCAATTTGTTTGTGTCGCCGGCTCGAACACTTCTAACGAATTCGTATTTTGGTATTTATGCAAATATGAAAAGCCCTCTTTGATGATAGGAACGAAATAAAATCTCGCAACATTTACCGCTAAACTCAATATTGAACTTGAGATATAAGGCTTTACCAGATTGGTGTTCATCCAAATGAAATTGCGTGTTTCTTTATCCTAAGCAAAGGTTTTTTTATGCCAAGTGAGGAAAAGAAGTGGAAATTATTCGTCTATGTAGGTTGTACTTTATTAAAATCTATCTATAAAGTTATGATAAACTCGGGGGCTACTGATGAAACATTATTATTAAGTTCTTTTATTGTCTTAACCTTAACAATGTATAAATCAGTACTCGATCATAATTCAATATTAATATAAATCAACATTGAATCATAAAAATGTTAAGATTAAACTCTAGTATGATATTATCATTATTTTTATATATAATATAAATTAATATATATAATCAATTCATTTAACCTTAAAGATTTCTGACGTCTGAATTTGATCTTAAATTTGGCTGAATCACCTTCATGCGTAGCCCTGATGGTTTGATTTAGAAACAGGAGTATAAGAATGGTTATGCAAAGGATTTTTCAAGGAATTTTAAGAAGTATTTGGTCAAATTGACAGTGAAATACCTTTTCTAATAATAATACTTTATATAGCGCCGTATAGTGATACAAGATCACTCCAAGCCCTAAAAAGGAGGATTTTTCCTTCAAAACAGAGGACAATTGTCAAAAACAAAACCAAACACATCCACATCACCTATCTACCAAATATATCGATACTAATATTTTTGTCGTCTGAAAATGTATTTTTGTAAATTCAATACAGTCGTTATTATCTCAAAATCAAATGTTCAGTTCAAAATGTTCTGAATAAAATAATTAAGTGCATAATATACGTCATTACTTAAGAGTATGTAAAAAAAGTATGAACAGTAAAAAATGTAAAAATCATTATCATTAACCAGCGCCAATTCCAGGATCATGGTCAAAGCGTACCCCGATAGAAACGGGATAAAAGCGCTAAGGGGAAAGAATTATCATTAACCAGCGACTTTTATAGGTACAAATAACATGCAAGTACAAATTATATTGAAATATTGTTAAAATATGCATTTTTTACTGGTTAATGCAACCGCACCTTGGTGCCAGACTTACATTTTTCATACCTATATTCAATAAGAAAGAAAATATAAAAGAAAAAGGCATTAAAAAATGATTCATCGAAATCGTTGCTATCTCTCTGACTAATAGGAATTGAAATAAACAATTTATCGACGCCAATCGGAATGTAAAGAGCTTCGATTGACATCTTGTCAGAGCCATACATAATAAATACAAGATCGAATGCTGTATAAGTAACTAGTTGCATGTAACATGAGATCCAACTGTCGATAGCGATAGTATGTATAGTTTATTAAAATTTAGTAAATTTTAACACATGTTGGTATGTATGTCAATATTTTTCTTAATAAAAAATGTTTGAGAAACCCTGGAATTTTTTTGAATAAACTGATTTGAGATTTTGTATTTGCCTATGTTTATACCAATTTTTAGCGTTCTAGCTTTTATGGTTTCTGAGATATATGGAAAAATAAACCAAAATTTCAAAAGTTGATAACCCCTGACTGAAACATTCTGAGAAACAAAAATTCACAATTCTGAGTATAAAAGTTTTGTAGGCCTATAACTGTTTATATATTCTGAAATTTTGGGCTCTGTAAATTGAGCGGATCAAAAATTATAAGGGGGGGACAGACACACAGGCACACAAAACTCACATAAAATGTTCTACTCCGAATTCTGAGTAAATCCATGTATGGGAACATATATGCTGCGAGGCCTCTAGTTAATGTTTTTAGCATGCAAAAAGTCCACTACTCCATACAAAATGTTCCTTCGTACACGCATCTTGGCTTAATAATGTCGATTCATTCAGAGAATTGAATTCTCATGAACGAATCGACAGTTGGATTAGCATGCAAAAAGTCCACTACGGCTACGACAGTTGGATAATCGGCGAAGTTTTTATTTTGAAGAATTCCATTATAAATTATGTCTATAATCAAAAGTTAACTACTTTTTGATTCTACATGAATTTTATTACGTGCGATAGGCCTATTTCGCCTTGTTAGGGCATTTTCTAGCTTACATAAGCTCGTAAACGCCCTAACAAGGCGAAATAGGCCTATCGCACGCGGAATGGGACACTTGACTGCGGCCACTTGGGTGCGGGACACTTGGCTGCGAGACACTTGGCTGCGGGGGACATTTGGCTGCGGGACACTTGGGTGCGATGGACACTTGGGTGCGAGCCCACTTGGTTGCGAGTCCATTTGGTCGCGACGGACACTTGGGTGCGAGCCCACTTGGCCGCGAAATCAAAAATATTTTTTTCTGCTTAGGAATGAAATATTTCGTACTGATTTTTGTAATGCTCTTTATATTTATTTATTTATTTTTATTTAAAGAACCACTTACAGCTAAAAAGTTACTATACATCGTTGTTCCATCAAATAAGGGCAAGCTACTACAAAACTGGGCAGCCAATTACAAGTGCCAGTTGATCACTTAATTTTCCCTTACAGAAGTTATTTTACTATTTTACTGTTATATACTTTTTTCATACAAATATGAAATTTGTTTCACATCGATATGGCAAACCATAGATTTTTTCTTTAAATTTTGACAGTCCTTGAACGCATTTTTAATGAGTGTATTTTTGTTTAATCAAAATTTTATCAGTTTACAAAAAACTCGAATTTCCATAACGTGAGAGCATTTTGAAAATTTCGACAGATGAAATCATAGAGAAGAAATTAAAGGATATCTATGGAAAACTAATCAGCTCTAGATCTATCCACTATACACATATGATGTAAATATGAAGTCGATCGGACTTATAGTTTGGGCTGTAGAGAGGATACATTAAAATAATTCCTTACGCCGAACGCCATATGCCATACATACAAACACATCACGACGAAACTCACAGTGTGCACTCTCTATATGATACTCGTTGAGAAATTGATGGAAAAAAATTACACTTAAAAATTGTGAAATCATGACTCCACTATTCCATAGTGTGGAGAGTAAAAACTGTTTAGATCACATAAATTAGGGATACGGCGTGATGGTATGTATGAATTGATGTTTAACTAGATAAGTTATCTTTCTAATTCGTTATATTTTTTGTTTTGTCGCCTATACACAATATGTAAGAAGACTTAATAGTTTGATACTTAATCTCTAAACATACATACATACTATCATGCTGTTTTCATATTCCGGGTAGGAAAAAAGGACTAACCTCCATACTATCCTATCTTGACATACATAATAATAATTATCACTTCCTTGCACCATGCGCAAGTGGCGAGTTTATTGCCGTATGGCAATTTCTTCCAACTAACCAGTGTTTCCAGCCCAGAGAAGCAATATTTGCGTGATAAATGAATTTAAATATATTTCTCCTCTACTGGGAATCGAACCCAGGACGCCCGCACAGAAACCGAACGGCTTACCAACAGTGCCACGGCGGTCGGCATACATACCTACATGTTTTGTGTAGAAAACAAAATATCTTAAAAAAAATCAATAATTTCGATTTATTGGTTTATAGTTTGGTACTTACTTATTCTTCAACTATACATACTATCGCTATCGACAGTTGGATCTCATGTGTTACATGCAACTAGTGTGTATGAAAAATTCTCATATTTTTATAGTGTAAAAAATAATTTGGCTTAATAACCTTGTTTTTACTTTACAATTTCAAACATAAGTAGAAATTGGAAGAAATTGCCACTAGGCAATAAGCCCGCCAGTGTACTAATTATAATTTCAAGAAGATCAAATAAATAAATAAAATAAATATATTTTTTTATATTTTTAATGTCTGTATATACCTACTTGTATATCAACTACTTATATGATAAAGAGCATTACAAAAATCAGCACGAAAAACTTCAGCCCTAGGCAGAAAAAAATATTTTTGAATTCGCGACCAAGTGGGCTCACACCCAAGTGTCCGTCGCGACCAAATGGACTCGCAACCAAGTGGGCTCGCACCCAAGTGTCCGTCGCACCCAAGTGTCCCGCAGCCAAATGTCCGCCGCAGCCAAGTGTCTCGCAGCCAAGTGTCCCGCACCCAAGTGTCCCGCAGCCAAGTGGCCACAGCCAAGTGTCCTAGACCGTATCGCACGTAATAAAATTCATGTAGAATCAAAAAGTAGTTTACTTTTAATCATAGACATCATGAGTGTATAAGGTTCAAATAAGCTTTCATGACAAAATTATATTTATTAGTAAAATTATCAGTGAAATGAGTTTTTTTTATTTATTTTTGATTTGAATATTTTGATAATATTTCAATACTAGGTATTTTATGAAAATGATATGCCTTTTTAGAAATTTGAAAATAAAAATATCAAATTTTCAGTTTCCTGAGCTTGGGGTCCCTTTGAAATATTTGATAGTTTAAAAAATTGAGAAGCACTATTCAGATATCCTTCAAAATCTAATGGGGTCTAGGCGAGTGTTAGATATAAAAAATTGAAAAATTTGAAAATAATCAAATGAGTATTTTAGTCTATAATCGGTAAAGTAGAATAAACAGGCCGTGCATAGCACACAGCACACACACATATACATTGTGAGGAAACTTTCAGAATACAATCTATAAATAGCTTTCCTGTGCACCCGGGTAACTGTTTTGGGCTCCACTATGGTTGAATTTTCAATTTAATGCTATTGTTCACCACATTGTATAACATGTATTATTCTAACAAAATGTCAATATAAACCAAAATGTATGTCAAGACTCATACCAGCAAACGCTGTCTGTGTTGAATTTTTAAATAAATAAATAAAAAAATCTCATCATGATATTTGTTGATAATCTGCAATTAAAAATTAACCTTAAAAATTACGTATTAATAACTTCCCACTATATCCACTTGGGTTAGTGAGGAGTAAAAACATAATATGCCATCCGTTAGACTTAAAGTAATAATGTTTGATAGGTGACACTATACTGAAGTTTGCAATATATTACTTTGTTATATCAAGTATATCATAGTTTATTTTATAGTAGAGTGTTTCTCCGTGTACTTAAAAAGAGAATTCATTTTATGATAACGACACGCTGTGCTAATGCTGAGATAAAAAGTATTTTATAAAAATAAAATGATAGGTAAGTACTAAGAATTGAATATGGAAAAATGATGTATTAATAAAAATGAGGTTATGGTGCATTAAGAGGGTAGGTATATAACGCATATCTTGTGGCTGAATACAATATTTGTTAAAGATAATTTTTTTTTCTCAGTAAATCAATAGCAAGTTTCAAGCCAAGATGCGTGAGCGGTCTAGGACACTTGGCTGCGGCCACTTGGCTGCGGGACACTTGGGTGCGGGACACTTGTCTGCGAGACACTTGGCCGCGGCGGACACTTGGCTGCGGGACACTTGGGTGCGACGGACACTTGGGTGCGACCCCACTTGGTTGCGAGTCCATTTGGTCGCGACGGACCCTTGGGTGCGAGCCCACTTGGTCGCGAAATAAAAAAAAAAATCTGCTTTGGAATAAAGTGCTTCATTCTGATTTTTGTAATGTTCTTTACATACATATATGTAGTTGATATACAAGTATACACAGACATTTAAAATATAAAGATATATACTTACTTAAGTTTAATAGTATAAAGTAAAAACAAGGTTATTAAGTGAAATTATTTTTCATACTATAAATATGAGAATTTTTATACCCATACATACCTACATGAAAATTGAATTATATTTTTTTTGAAATTTGTTGTGATAGCAAAAATGTAGTAAACTAGAAAAAGAACTTATGTAGTTAAACAAAAAATCATACATACCATCACTCCGTATCCCTAATTTATATGATCGTAACAGCTTTTTCTTGTACATATTACATACAATTCATTACATTTCATTATTACAAATACATATTATTATTTTTAAGTAAGTCCTTTTTAAATAATTATAAAATGTAATTTATTATTTTTTTTTTAAATATGAGATATTATTTTCTGTATATTACTTGTTTTATTTTTATTCAATAAAGTACCTACATATATTTTGTTCTCTACAGTTTATAGACAGTCGTTTCCAAAATAAATTAAAAAATTTTCAATAATGCGATAGTGTGATTTAATCAATTAGGTAGCTTCAGATTTGAGATAGGAAAAAGATTAATAATACAAACATGATTTAGAAACCCATTTAAATTTCTTTTTCTTAAAAAAAGTTTCTATCTACTTACTTAAAGATAGTAATATGTGTTTGTAATCATGAAATGTAATCAATTGTATGTATCTAATACGTCCACGAAAAAACTTTTACGATCACATAAATTAGGGATACGGCGTGATGATGATGATATTTTATCACAACAAATTTCGAAAAAAAAATTGACTTTACATGTTGTGTATAAAAATTCTTATACTCGTAGTATGAAAAATAATTTGACTTAAAAAACTTGTTTTTACTTTATACTTTTAGACCGTACATAATATATATATAAAGAGCATTACAAAAATCAGTACGAAACACTTCATTCCTAAGCAGAAAAAAAATATTTTTATAATAATTTTAATATTCGCGATCAAGTGGGCTCGCACCCAAGTGTCCGTCGAGACCAAATGGACTCGCAACCAAGTGGGCTCGCACCCAAGTGTCCGTCGCACCCAAGTGTCCCGCAGCCAAGTGTCCGCCGCGGCCAAGTGTCTCGCAGTCAAGTGTCCCGCACCCAAGTGTCCCGCACCCAAGTGGCCGCAGCCAAGTGTCCCATTCCGATCCGTGAGACGTGTTTCATGTTTTTTTTAAACTTTGAAGTCAAATAAACCAATTAAGAGGTTTCGCAGCATATAATAGATGTAAGATGAAAACAAATGCTCTAAGTAAGATAAAAATAAATACCCTAAGGTAGTTCGGCCACATAGAAAGAATGAGTGATGACCGTCTGACAAAAAAAGTGTACAAGGCTGATAAAAGAGGAACGAAAAGTAGAGATCGGCCAAGAAAAAGTTGGCACGATCATATAAATGGGATTTTGAAAGATGGTGATGTTAGAAGTAAGAATAATAGAAGAGCGTGTATGAGACGATATATGGACGTGAATGAAGCGAGGAATGTGTGGGACACTTGGCTGTGGCCACTTGGCTGCGGGACACTTGGGTGCGGGACACTTGGGTGCGGGACACTTGGCTGCGGGACACTTGGCTGCGGCGGACATTTGGCTGCGGGACACTTGGGTGCGACGGACACTTGGGTGCGAGCCCACTTGGTTGCGAGTCCATTTGGTCGCGACGGACACATGGGTGTGAGCCCACTTGGTCGCGAATTCTAAAATATTTTTTTCTGCCTAGGGCTGAAGTTTTTCGTGCTGATTTTTGTAATGCTCTTTATCATATAAGTAGTTGATATAGAAGTAAGTATATACAGACATTAAAAATATAAAAAAATATATTTATTTTATTTATTTATTTGATCTTCTTGAAATTATAATTAGTACACTGGCGGGCTTATTGCCTAGTGGCAATTTCTTCCAATTTCTACTTATGTTTGAAATTGTAAAGTAAAAACAAGGTTATTAAGCCAAATTATTTTTTACACTATAAAAATATGAGAATTTTTCATACACACTAGTTGCATGTAACACATGAGATCCAACTGTCGATAGCGATAGTATGTATAGTTGAAGAATAAGTAAGTACCAAACTATAAACCAATAAATCGAAATTATTGATTTTTTTTAAGATATTTTGTTTTCTACACAAAACATGTAGGTATGTATGCCGACCGCCGTGGCACTGTTGGTAAGCCGTTCGGTTTCTGTGCGGGCGTCCTGGGTTCGATTCCCAGTAGAGGAGAAATATATTTAAATTCATTTCTCACGCAAATATTGCTTCTCTGGGCTGGAAACACTGGTTAGTTGGAAGAAATTGCCATACGGCAATAAACTCGCCACTTGCGCATGGTGCAAGGAAGTGTTTATTATTATTATGTATGTCAAGATAGGATAGTATGGAGGTTAGTCCTTTTTTCCTACCCGGAATATGAAAACAGCATGATGGTATGTATGTATGTTTAGATATTAAGTATCAAACTATTAAGTCTTCTTACATATTGTGTATAGGCGACAAAACAAAAAATATAACGAATTAGAAAGATAACTTATCTAGTTAAACATCAATTCATACATACCATCACGCCGTATCCCTAATTTATGTGATCTAAACAGTTTTAACTCTCCACACTATGGAATAGTGGAGTCATGATTTCACAATTTTTAAGTGCAATTTTTTTCCATCAATTTCTCAACGAGTATCATGTAGAGAGTGCACACTGTGAGTTTCGTCGTGATGTGTTTGTATGTATGGCGTATGGCGTTCGGCGTAAGGAATTATTTTAATGTATCCTCTCTACAGCCCAAACTATAAGTCCGATCGACTTCATATTTTCATCATATGTGTATAGTGGATAGATCTAGAGCTGATTAATTTTCCATAGATATCCGTTAATTTCTTCTCTATGATTTCATCTGTCGAAATTTTCAAAATGCTCTCACGTTATGGAAATTCGAGTTTTTTGTAAACTGATAAAATTTTGATTAAACAAAAATACACTCCTATTAAAAATGCGTTCAAGGACTGTCAAAATGTAAGAAAAAAATCTATGGTTTGCCATATCGATGTGAAACAAATTTCATATTTGTATGAAAAATGTATATAACAGTAAAATAGTAAAATAACTTCTGTAAGGGAAAATTAAGTGATCAACTGGCACTTGTAATTGGCTGCCCAGTTTTGTAGTAGCTTGCCCTTATTTGATGGAACAACGATGTATAGTAACTTTTTAGCTGTAAGTGGTTCTTTAAATAAAAATAAATAAATAAATATAAAGAGCATTACAAAAATCAGTACGAAATGTTTCATTCCTAAGCAGAAAAAAATATTTTTGATTTCGCGACCAAGTGGGCTCGCACCCAAGTGTCCGTCGCGATCAAATGGACTCGCAGCCAAGTGGGCTCGCACCCAAGTGTCCGTCGCACCCAAGTGTCCCGCAGCCAAATGTCCCCCGCAGCCAAGTGTCTCGCAGCCAAGTGTCCCGCACCCAAGTGTCCCGCACCCAAGTGGCCGCAGTCAAGTGTCCCATTCCGGTATGTTACATACGTAAATTAACTTACAATTTGGAGAAGAACATTTAGTAAGATTGTGAGTGTGTCCGAACCCCTATCTCAAAAACCATAAAAGCTAGAACGCTGAAAATTGGTACAAATATAGAAAAATATAAAATCTCAAATATATTTTTTTTTAAATTCCAGAGTTACTCAATCATTTTTTTTATAAAAGATTTATGTGTTTAACTGCCTTTATTACCATTTTTTTTTTAAATATCGAAAAAAGCCGAAACACCCCAACTAGATAATTTAATTTTCTATAAAAAATAAATACATTGTAGGAGTACAGCTCAATCTTTTAAATTTAGTGACGACATCGTTTCATACAATGTGTAAGGCAGTATGCACTGCACAATATTTACGGGCACTCAATAGTTTGATACTTAATCTCCAAACATACATACATACAAACCATCATGCTGTTTTCATATTCTGGGAAGGATCAATGGACTGACCTCCATACTATACTATCCTGAACTACATGCCTATGTATATGTTTTATAAAGAAAACAAAATATCTTAAAATGTTTATAAAAATGTGATAATATTTTGGTAAGTATACGTATTCTTCAATTATGCATACTATCGCCATCGACAGTTGGATCTCATGTGTTACATGCGACTAGTAGTTTAACGAATCGTTCTACTTATAATACTTTGAATTAACTTGTATCAAAACCGCAAGATAACTTATATGTTAGATTATGTTTTAATAGATTATGGTTTTAATATTGATAACAATAAAAAGGTTCAAATTCAAAGATCATAATAATCTGAATTGAAAGAGCTCACATACGAAACAAAAATAAATATTAAATTTTTCATTCATACCATCACGGCATATCTCACAACGTGTGGGCCACCATCAACAGGAGTGACATGTGCGTATATCCCTACACACCGGCCTCGTCTACGAGACTACATAATATACATATTCTGTCATTGTTATACAATGTCCTTTATAATTCAAATTTACTTCAGTATCTCAAAGATAAATTCAAGTCACGGGCTTCCACTCCGATCTGCTGAACGTACTTTACTGTCTATTCCAATTCATAGAACCTACTGATTTTTTATTAATTCATTTGAAGTACAATCAGCAAGCTAAGTCCTGATATTACGTCGGCTAAAAAGGCTAAAGCAAAAATATCTATCTGATAATCCATGATTTCTTCTTCCTCTCCTTATCCTTTTGATTTTCTATCAACCTATTTGTGTGTTTTTTTTTCTGTAAAATCACTACCACCGGCTCTGCATATGGCGACTGTAAACAGCCCCTTCACAGAACGCTAAATGAGCGTCAAAAATGCAAAGCACGAAAAGAAGCTCATGGAGCCCTCTAGATTACCAATATCGGCACCATAGTCCAGAAAGAACAATCGACGAATGTGAATAGAATATTCACATTAGCGGGCTGTCATCGACATCAGATCCTTTTAAATGTAAAGCAATAAAGGTGTGACTAAGATCTCTTTTAAAATAAAACTTGATGGAAATCAACCTATAGTAAGGCACCATAACTATGACGAACATTTTGAAGGCTTTAAAACTGTCCTTCGAAACCACAAAATCCGCATGACCAATGGGACCTTGAAGAGGCCCACGGACAGCAACGAGGAGCTCCGATCTATAAGTGTCCATTGGGTGACAACAATCCCACAGGATATGTTCCGAAGTTTGGTCCGGGTATTGACAGAACTGACATGAGGCTATTTTAAATCGGAAAAGATAACTTTTAAAATTTCCGCGTCCTGTGAAAAATCGGGAAGTTCAAAAGTCAGGGACAACCCAGGAAGATTCAAGTCGAATCCGTTGACTTTTTTCTGTTATCTTTATATTATTTTTTATATTTTTCATGTTATAACTTTATTGATATAGTCTTGGACATTGGTGCTCCTGTACAGTGCCTTTATGGTCGAACTTGTATAGTCTTTCACGGTACCCATACGCAGCAGTTCGATGTCTCAGGACACCAAGAATATTCAATTCTGCTTTCAAGTTTAGACAATTGTCATTTTTTGGAGAGTTTGACGTATGCCACTACTAACTAGTTTTTTATTTTCAACAAAGGTGTATTTCATTTGTTCTGCAATAATAGTTTTTTTTACTTTTCTCAAAGTCAGTCTAAAAACCACAAAATTTAATCCTGTTATAAGCGTTGGTTTTCAATCCATAGTTTATCATTGAATCCAGAATCTTGTACCAACCTTATTAATAATTTATCGAGTTCCGTCCTAAATCAACCCTTAGATTTTGAAACATTTAGACATTGGTAACTTATGTACATAATACATAGGTAAACCTTTGTTATACAATCAAACAAAGAAACTTCCACTAAGATCTGAAGGAATGATCAAAGTCATATCCTATTCTGTTCCCATTGTTAGAGATAAGATTTAGGACAGACCTGAAAAAAATTCCCCAACCTTCTTTTGAAACCGACCTGAAATTGGATCACAGGCTTGTTATGGTGATCCTTAAAGGCAAAATCAGTATACTTTAGCATATGACAATATTCATTAAGGTCTTAATCGACATACTTTAGAACAGGGCTGGGCACACTTTTGGAATAAAGAGCCATATTCAGAAATTCAAAGGGAACGGCGGACTGCAGAAGTAAAATATACTTTTATAAAATACGTACTTCCACAATCCAAATATTGATATACCTATTTCAAATGATGACAGTCAAAATATTGATATATTTCAAATTATGACAATCAAAATATTGATATATTTCAAATTATGACAATCAAAATTTTGAAATACCTATTTCAAATGATGACAATCAAAATATTGATATATTTCAAATTATGGCAATCAAAATTTTGAAATACCTATATCAAATGATCACAATCAAAATATTGATATATTCCAAATGATCACAGTCTAAAGATTGATATATTCCGAATGATCGCAGTCAAATATTAATATATACCAGGTTATCACGGTCAAAATATTGATATATTTCAAATGATCACAATTAAAATATTGATATATTCCAAAGATCACAGTCTAAAGATTGATATATTCCGAATGATCACAGTCTAAAGATTGATATATTCCAAATGATCACGGTCAAAATATTGATATATTTCAAATGATCACAGTTAAAATATTGATATATTCCAAATGATCACAGTCTAAAGATTGATATATTCCGAATGATCACAGTCAAATATTGATATATACCAGATTATCACAGTCTAAAGATTGATATATTCCAAATGATCACAGTCTAAAGATTTATATATTCCAAATGATCACAGTCAAATATTGATATATACCAGATTATCACGGTCAAAATATTGATATATTCCAAATGATCACACTCAAATATTGATATATACCAGATTATCACGGTCAAAATATTGATATATTTCAAATTATGACAATCAAAATTTTGAAATACCTATATCAAATGATCACAATCAAAATATTGATATATTTCAAATGATCACAGTCTAAAGATTGATATATTCCAAATGATCACAGTCAAATATTGATATATACCAGGTTATCACGGTCAAAATATTGATATATTTCAAATGATCACAATTAAAATATTGATATATTCCAAATGATCACAGTCTAAAGATTGATATATTCCGAATGATCACAGTCAAATATTGATATATACCAGATTATCACGGTCAAAATATTGATATATTTCAAATGATCACAGTTAAAATATTGATATATTCCAAATGATCACAGTCTAAAGATTGATATATTCCGAATGATCACAGTCAAATATTGATATATATATATACCAGATTATCACGGTCAAAATATTGATATATTTCAAATGATCACAATTAAAATATTGATATATTCCAAATGATTACAGTCTAAAGATTGATATATTCCAAATGATCACAGTCTAAAGATTGATATATTCCAAATGATCACAGTCTAAAGATTTATATATTCCAAATGATCACAGTCAAATATTGATATATATCAGATTATCACGGTCAAAATATTGATATATTCCAAATGATCACAGTCAAATATTGATATATACCAGATTATCACTGTCAAAATATTGATATGTTTCAAATGATCACAATCAAAATATTGATATATTCCAAATGATTACAGTCTAAAGATTGATATATTCCAAATGATCACAGTCAAATATTGATATATTGGGGACACGGAAGGAGCCTCCACGTAGATTGAGTTTCGGTTAACTTCGGAAAAGCAATCGGGCGTCCCTGGAAACGGCAGAATGCCGGCCAATCCTTCCACCACCGGAGCACCAACCAATATGATGGTGTTCCGGACACGGAAAGTAAGTAAGTATTGATATATACCAGATTATCACGGTCAAAATATTGATAAATTTCAAATGATCACAATATTGATATATTCCAAATGGATACAGTCTAAAGATTGATATATTCCAAATGATCACAGTCAAAATATTGATATATTTCAAGTGATCACAGTCAAAATATTGATGTATTTCAAATGATCACAATCAAAATATTAATGTATTTCAAATGATCACAGTCAAAATATTAATGTATTTCAAATGATCACAATCAAAATATTGATGTGATGTGTTTCCAGCTGCCCATAACCAAAAGATTTAAAAATATTATTTCCTTATATTCGTATACAACGTTTGATTCTTTCGAAGATACCTGCTCCATCATAAGACTTATTTACATCTGCAACAGTTACTATTAAACCAACTTGACTTGAGACTTCATTTTGATTTGGTTGGTTGGAAGAGATAAAAAAGAGCTAAAAAAACGCATTTGAATAATAATAATAAATAATATGAGTGCGTTGTGGCCAACGCTATACTCCTCACTGCCAAATCACACCACAAAGTATTCAAATTTTGCATAAAAAATTTCACCATTTTAATGAAACAAGTTTGTTAAATTATTTTTTATTTAAATATTTTATTACGAAAACTTGATAATTCATCAACGCCATATTATGAAAGTGATGTGCCTTTTTAGTAATTTGATAATAAAAATATCATTTTTAAATTTACCTGAGCTTGAGGTTACTCTGAAATATTTGACAATTAAAAAAATGAGAAGCACTGGTCAGATCAATCTAATGGGGATCTAAAGGCGAGAGTTAGATATTTAATTTGAAGAATCGAATTCAATGTATACTTTAATCGATAAAGTAGAATAAACACGCCGTAGGTACATAGTACACAGCATACACACACACTGATACATTGTGATGAAACTTACAGAATAAAATTACAGCACGATACTAGTTGAAAATCTGCAATAAAAAATATCCATAAATATTACGCATTCATAACTCCCCACTATATGCCCACTTGGGGGTACTGAGGCGTAAAAATATTATTGTGTTAATGGCGTTGGAGAAGGCAACGAATCCAAGGTCAAAATGTTTCAAACGTTTAAATGCAAACGACCGACGTGGCTGTAAGTGAGAAACTAATTTGATTACGTGCCTACCTCTGTTGAGATCAAAGAAGAACACAATAATTATAGTGGTTTATTGTACTTCGCAGTTCCTGTAATTATTTCTATTGAAGATCATCATTACCGAATAAATTACCCAACACTTTTACTGATGGTAATATCAAAACGAGAACAGTTCGTGTCCGAATATTAAATTTACTAAGGATTGGCTGCGAGTTAAAATAATGATTTTATTTAAATCGAATATTTTTTTTAAATTGCATATAATAATAATAATAACAGTAAATTTTATTTAGGTAAAAAATATATATAAAAATTAATACATCTAGTAAAAACAAAAAATATATAAAAATACTTTTTTATAAACAATAGGTATGGTAAGAGTATGACAATTAATTAATGTTCTTCAGTACCTAGCCTACGAAAGGTATGTATTATATATTTTGAGACCTTTATGGTATAAACTATTTTGTGTATTTGTTAATTTCGTTTTGGAAGTCTAAAATCCTGACATCCTCTCGTAGGGTAAGTGTGAACATTGACATTAAATAATATATTATTTTTCTGCATATATTTTGGAAGCATATTATTTCTCAGTTTGTATATATCAAAGTTAATGTGTTGTATAATATAATGTATTGCTTTACTGTCATTAATTTTAGTTTATTTAACATAAGGTTTATTCTTGTATATCTGTTTTTTTAAATTGTTCTCATTCCCATATTATGAATGATCTGTAATTTTCTATTTTGAGTTTCATTGCACAGGAAAAGATATAGAATATACGCAAATATTGGATTTTTTCCCTGTCGGGAGTCAAATGATATTTTTACTGACAAACTTTTTAACATCTCAATAGATTGATCACGTAAACCATCCAGCCGATGACAGGTTGTAAGCCCTGTAGGTGCATTGAGTTCCTGGTTCTTCTATGATATCCCAACTTCGTCTCTATTGGATGTTGAAAAGTATGTCAGTAAAAATAAATTTTATTTTGTTTAGGAAATGGTTCGGCTCTTCCGGAAACCACGGAGCACATTATGATGGACTGCTTATCTGATAGAGAACATTGATCATTATTTGAGATAAATTTATTATTATTATTAATAATTAATTTATAGGCAGGCAGCCAAGGCTGGTGTGCCTATATCCACTGTCCAATTTTATTATTTGGTTGTAACTATTTTGCCGTGTCCAAAAAAGTTTAGAAGTCTAAATATTCTTGAAAATAATTCGTTGAAATTATTTAAAGTAACACTGTGGAAATCCATAAAAATTAAGTAAATAATTTTTTTTAAATAAAAATCTTTAAATATTTTTTTTGTTTAAAAGACAGAGTAGATGAGCATAAAAAAGCAATTAAGAACATCACCTCATACTCAGAAATAGGAGAGCATTGCAGAGATAACGGACACAAATTTAATATAAAAGATGTCGAAGTACTCCATATTGAAAAGAATGGGAAAAAACTCGATATTTAAGAAGCCCTGGAAATAAATAAAAGAAAAAATAACCCCAATTTAATAAATATTCAGATTCCTCAAGTAAATTGACCAATATTTAATATTATTAAGAACCAAACTGTACACAAACCTACACCGCTCGCTACCGCTCACCCCCACCAGTTAATTACCCCCGCCATACTCAACCCGCCCACACTCGCCAATGGAAGATGACAACACGCACAATAGAATCAGTCACATTTCAGTCAGATGCTGAAGATGAACTAGTACAGTTCGAAAACGTTCCATCCAATATAAATGTGAAGTGGAAGAAACAAAGTTTTTTGTTACCAAATTTTTATTTTAATATTTTTATTTAAAAATTTTTATTTACTTAATTCTTGAAAATATTCATTTTCAGCATCTTAAACATGTTGGGGCAGTTTTTTCGCTACCCTCACCATCACCCGCTCCGCATACGGGGACTGTCAACGGCCCCTTCGCAGAACGCTAGAATGAACAACAAAAAAAAAACAATGCATGGCACGAAGCCCATGGAGCCCTCTAGATTAGCAATCTCGGCACCATGATGCAAAAAGAACAATCAGCAAGTGCAAGTCGAGATTCACACTTGCGGACTGTCGAGGACTTCAGATACATATATATAGGCCATCATAGAAGTGTCCAAGATCTCTGGAAGCAAACAAGTCAGTGGGAATCTTCGGATAATAAGGCACCGTATCTATGGCAAAATCGTTTGAAGGCTTTATAATTGTTCTTCGAGATCACTAAGTCCGCATGTCCAATGGGACCTTGAAGAGGCCTACGGACAGCAACGATGAGGAGCTCCGATCTGTAAGAGGACACAATTGGGTGGGAATACTCCCAAAGGATGTGATCCGAAGGATGTGATATTATGTTTTCAGTCACTAGATTTAGCGTTATATGCCCTTCTAATGATCTGAACTTTCGGAAAATTAAGTTTTATTTTTTTTATGTATATAACAGGAATGGGCTTTTTAAAAAACCATTAAAGACGATAAAAAGTGTACCTATAGAAGTAATCACGCCATGTCGATCACGGGGTAGGCAGTGAGAACTTAAAAATACATTTTTCTATCTTGACAAGCATCCATCGCTTCATAGACTTTGATGAATCGTCTTATACGTTTCGTCTATTGTTCAAACTTCTTTTAGAATCATTTCCTTCTTTAAGAATGTCGTTAACATGGCCATCCTTTTCTTAGACGTGCTGTTAAATAAGTGAGTTAACATACATCCTTGACTAAATTTTTTGTGATATAGAAAAATAAAAGAGATGATTTCAACGTAGTTCTACAAAATTGGTTTGCATACTTATATAAATGGTTAAATAATATCTAGTATATTTCATATAATAAATCATTTCAATATTATCTCATTTCAACAGCATGTACTCTGTTTTCATCCATCTTCTGCCATACATAACTTTCTTTAGCAAAAACTCATACATCGACGTCAACGACACATTCCACACCAAAAATATATTTCGAAATTTTCTCCAGAATATTATGAATTGCTCAACAGAGATTTTTAGGGATAGGTACAAAAGTTTGTTTTAAGAATATTATACGACTCCAGTATATGGCACGATACAGTTGGTAATCCTGTGGGAGATGAATTATGACAGAAACCTAAAGCCAAAATGACAACTTACGACCATATTAGGAAACATTTAATACCAAATGTCGTTTTAAGCCCACTCTCGAGTGAAATATACAATTCGATTTTATCGCAAAAATATAAACATATTTGATTTCAGTATTATGTTTTTTTGTAATAAAAAATTAATCGGTAGATGGGTAGGTGGCAGAATAGTTTCGTGCTTAGTAAGCTAGTGATCGCGAGTTCGAATCCCTGCCTTGACCGATTTCGTTCACGTACAGAACGAGGATTTACGTTTAGCTTAGGTAATGTATGAAGATGTTACAAGAACATATTCATTCTAAAAAAATCCTTAAATTAAGCTAAAATCCTTCTACTATGAGTGAACCAAATAAATTTCTATTAATTTATTATATCTCAACTCGTGTACTTTGAACTAGATTTCACATTTTTTAGTATAAAAGTTATAAAAATGCTTAAGCAAATGTTAAGCAAGTGCAAGAATAAAGATGAAAAGGTTTAGCAATTCCATTGTTCAAGTAGCTGGTATGTGGCTTGACTCTCCAATTCACAAATTATGGCCATCGATTATACAGTGATTTAAGAGATATTTACGATTTTATTATTTTTTTTTGTTTACTGATTTGTTATTATATTTAATTTTATGTATAATTTTGTATGTTTAATATGGTTTGTGTAGCATTGAACCCCCCCACCCCCTCCCTGCACATCATCTGAAATAAAAACTGATTATTTTTCATTAACATGGGTTCGGGGAATGTGAAACTTTTAAGAAGAAGAAAAAATAGTATAATAAATTTTAAAATTTAGTGTTGTTCCACGATCTATTTGCTTTATTTCAAGTATGTTTTTTTTCATTAATTTTCTTTTTATGTGGGCTTTTTAGTTTGTAATGATTATTATTATCATATGAACACATGCATTTATTTTTCGTAATTTTTTGTACTTTAAGTAGAAATTGCCAAATAGCAATAAACGATAGCCTTCATTTGTATCCAGGCATTATTACATAATAAACAGAACTTATCTTT
Source organism: Molanna angustata (assembly GCA_963576475.1). Taxonomy (NCBI): domain Eukaryota; kingdom Metazoa; phylum Arthropoda; class Insecta; order Trichoptera; family Molannidae; genus Molanna; species Molanna angustata. The sequence continues at coordinate 5,371,156 of OY754985.1, read as the reverse complement.
TTATTTTTCTCATCCATTCCAATTGAAACAATGAAATCTTTCGTAAGCGCCTTTCTTGTCATCCTGTATATGAATTTACTAAAGAAAGAAATGAATTCAAGTCTGCAGCCAGGTTCATCTCTGGAGCCTCCATGTTTAGTCACACTTCTTCTGCCTTCGGGACAGGTGTCTAATACCTTTTTAGGTATACGGTCATCATCCATCCGGCAAACATGTCCAAGCCAACGTAGGCGCTGAATATTAATAAATTGGACTACATTCGTTTCGTTGTACATTGCCTCTAGCTCAGATTATACCGTATTCTCCAGGACCCTCCATCGTTATTTGGGCCAAAAATTATCCTTAATATCTTCCTTCCAATAACATTTTTTCATCCTTTTTAGTCAGTGCCCAACATTCCGCTCCGTATGTTAGGTTAGGTTAGGTTGAAAGAAGGTAGTTTTGAGAGAGAGACGAAAAAGTAGGTATCTCGTCAATAAATCATTTTATACAACTGACGAAATGCTAAATGAAAGAGATTTCAATTAGCATGGAGTTTTTTGTCTTGTTTATTAATAATAATGTGTTTGTTTATAATCAATGATGTCTCCGACTACTCTGTTTGGGAGCCTATGGAGGATAAACCAATACTCTGCTTGGGAGCCTATGGAAGATGATAAACCAATACTATACGATATTAATAATATGTCAGAACTGATCGGAGAAGAGTTTTGCATATAAGGACCTTAGTATTTCGTGAGATTAGTCTTGAGTAGTCCGTAGTAACATCTATTAGCCACAAAGAGTACCTATATAGGAACCAATTAACTAAAGCTTGGATAGAAAAACAAACACGGTAAATACATGCGTATTGTATTTGATATTGTGTTTGATTAGTGAATCACGCAATGACACGCATATAGTCGTATTAGCGATGGAAGATAAATAAAAACTAATCCAATATTACACGTGTATAACAATACAAATAACACCATAAATGTGTACAAATCACCCAAAACCACTTCCATTGTTCAAATACATAACATAGGTACCTACTAAGAGAGCATTTGCTAGACAAATACGTGTTATTTTCTTGGTGTGCCCATATGTCATAGAGGTTCTGTGCCAACGATCAAACAGCGTAAACTGTCCTATTTTGGTTGCATAATAAGACGACCAAATAATGGAATACTGCGGCTAATTTTGAAGGGTGACATTGAGAGCCGACGAGGTGTCGGCTGAAAGCAGATGTCGTGGCTGAATAATATCCGTGAATGGACTGGAGTCAAGATGTCGGAGAGCTATTTGAAGAGGCGCGGAACAAAGAGGCTTATGTCCGAGTGATAGCTGACGTTGAGGGATTCTAACATGGCAAAATAATAAGTTTCAAAAAATATTTCACCAGATATTCGATTTGATACCATCGAACCTTGGGCTGTGTTTAGATTCAACGCTCGAAGTCGGGCGTCGAATGTTCCTGAAGTTGCAGATTATGGCGTTTTTCACACCAATCTTACCTGAACGCTTTTGAGCGGCGTTTCAATCTGAACGCTGTATCGGGTATTTTGAATGTCAAATGTCATTTATCACACATGTCACTTTTTAGGTTATATTTTCATCGAAAGACAACAATTGGGCAGTGGTGTAAATAATGATCTCTGACCTTTTATTGGAAATTTTTGAATAATATTTTTATAAAATAACCTCATTGTGAATGCATATTGTCATCATAAATAATGACAACTGACATGATAGATACCACAGAAAAAAATAGAAGTCATCACTCATCACTCCACAGATGAAATAGAAGTCAACAGATACTATAACAGTCAGAGCGTATTTCACCCGACAACTTTACCGAGCGTTTGTTGCGTACACACCACGTTCAATCTGAACGCCACAGAGTGTCTTTCGAACGTCTGTTTCCGGTCATAATGAACGTCTTGGAGCGTTCACTAAGTGCGCTCGGCGTTGGTTGTGAACGCAACCTCGAACGTTGTCTGATGAAACCTAATAGTCCATTTATTAGTACATGAATATATGATATTTTTTTTAATATGGGCACCATTAAATTGACATACGGAGATAAAAAATCACGGTATATCCCACAATTTGGGGTAACCAGCGACAGGTGTGCGGGTGTGCTTTTAAACGGATGCACGACACATGCGTGTATGCCAACACACTAGTCTCGTCTCACATAAAAATGAACTACAACTTTATAACTGTATAAGATGCTATTGTTGCCTGTTGCGTTTTCGATTACCCTACTCTTATGGGACACCTGAAAACAATGATAATAGAATAAAGTGGAAGCACTATTCTAAGAATGTGCCTCACAGTTAATGCGGAAAGATTGGTATTGTAGCGTAAATCTTTTTTGTTTTTCATTAAATAAATATGTTCATATATATCTTTCTACATTTCTTAAATTAAGCACAAATTCTTGTGCTATGGGTGAACGAAATCTGTTTGTATTGCGTCCGTTGTGGATTTATCTGTGATAAACCCGCCCTGATTTGCTATATGGCAATAAAATCACCACTTGCACAGGGTGTATTATGCGTTTAAATAAAAAAATATTTTTCATTTAATAACTCGTGTTCATTTTATTTTAATATTTGATTTTCTGATTCTAGTGAGTTATTATCTAAATTAAACTTTCATGCACCAAATAGGCTTACTAGAAAGACTCATACATTTAGGCCACCTAATTGTAGTACTAATTATGCTCAGAACTCCTACATATATAGAACGTGTTGTAAATTTAACGCTTTCTTTAATGAAATAGACCTTTTCAATAACTCCTTAAACGGATTTAAATGTTCAATTTCTAGATTACTGCTTCGTGGTTAGGTGGTGTACGTGTGTTCCCCTTTTCCTACTTTCCTACTCTTCTTTCCTAGTCCCTTCCTCGAAACTACTTCTTTTTGTAAATATAATAACGATAATATTTGTAAACTTAATTGGTTCACATGTATGTTAGTAAAATAAGTAAATTAAACTGTCTGTTTACATAATAATATACATATTCTTACCTGTCAGTTTAACAGTTGACAAGCCGAATTCTCGCTCTGTCAGTTTTTAATCATATTTGTGCAAGTGTAATTGTTTTTTTTGCATTTAAATTGCTTTAAAGGTGGTTAATTGTCTTTCCGGTTATTATTTAAAATATAGAGGTGATTATTGCTGAAATATTTTAGGAATTTCGAGTACATTGCAACTAGATTTTTGAGTTGGTGGGTGTATTAGTATTGTTGTAACTTTATTAAACATCTACTGGTGCATAGCTGTGAATCTAACCTGTTACCCACAAGCGCCATATCAAAGCAAGCTTGAAATCAAGTGACTACCTACTCAATTTACTTAATTCATACAATAATTTTAAAAAAATTTCATAACTAATGATGGAATGCAACGCATGCAACGCTAGATCGAGCTCATCAGAAATTTTGAAATGTATTGCATGTCAAAATGACTATGACTTCAAATGTGCGGGATACACTGAGTCCAACTTTCGTAAACTATCATCAATCAATAAAAATTCCTGGAAATGTTATGTCTGTAAAAAGTCATCTAGAAAAATCAATTTGCCGCATTCTCTAAGCTCCAGTACACCTCCGGAACTCAAACAAGCGGATCTGGATATTATTTCTAGTGCTGACCCACCGACAAACGCCCAAATTATGTCTGTTCTATCAGCAATACAAACTCAAATTTCAGAAATACGATCTGATTTTGTAGACTTCAAAAATTCTGTTCTCTTTTGCTCGCAGAAAATTGACGATTTTGAAAAAAAAATGCATTATTTCGATAACAAACAAATCAACCGACCAACATACTATGGATATTAAATTACTTACAGACAGAATCATAAAATTAGAGGAAAAAAATGATGAACTGGAAAATAAAACTAACTCTCGTGATCAGTGGGACAGAATTCAAAACATACAAATACTTGGAATACCTCAGCAAAAAAATGAAAACGTCGCCCAAATCATTAAAAAAATCGGCAATCTTATGGGAGTGTCGATAGAAGAAGATGACTTAGAATTTGCCACAAGAATAAGGCCTAATGATACAACTTCTGAACTTCCTAAACCAATAATAGCAAAATTCAAAAAACGACAGTTAAAATTTGATTTACTAGCCGCAAAAAGAAAAATAAAACTTACAACATCAGACTTCCAACCTTCAAACGAACCAAAACCAATATATATAAACGAACATCTTACCACCCATACAAAGGAACTATTGAATAAAACCAAGAACCAAGCAAACTCAATGGGGTTTACATACACCTGGGTGCGGAATGGAAAAATATTTGTAAGGAAGAACGACAAGTCCCCCCGCATCGCCATCACGAAGACTACAGACCTTCAAAAAATAGTTTAACTTTTTTACCCATTCTAAAAATTCCACCACATCATTGTTTTCAAATGTTCTTTCATCATTCTTTTCATAATCCCGTTTCCTACCATTATCTTTCTTCTCTCGACCCCCTTTCCTATTATAATTACACTTCGCGTATTACCTCCGGAATATGTTCGGCAAATTTATATAAAATAATATTTTTACACTTGATCTGATATTTGCGTTGATTTGTTTGTCTCTAGTAAGTTACACTCTATCCTCATTTCTGACAGTTATGGTTACCTTTTATAATTTATTATTTTGTTGTACACACCGGATTATTGAATTTTGTCAAATTCAAACAACTATCTGAAACTTCTACTTAATAATGAATACACAAATTTACTATATATATTTCTTTAACAACGCAGTTAGTGAATATTCGTATCATAGTGTACACAACCTGATTATTATTTTTTTTTCTAAGTACTACTGGTAAGTCAAAAATCGTTAACATATTATGTATACTGAATTTGAATGCTCATATTTTAAATGTCATTTATCCCATATTAAATTTATAAAATTGACATCTGCAAACATGAAACATATAGTACTAAATTATGTTTTGCTAACTATTCATGCTCAGAGTCCTCATATGCGTGGACATTCGTTATTTACTTTGTTTACATTAACTCTATCACTGAACTTCCCTATATTATTTAAATGTGTGTGTGCGAGCGAGTGCATGCACATTTGGTTTTTATATATAATATATTAACATAAATCCACAAATAAATTTCATTAGGTAGTTAACATTCATTAATAAATCATCATGATTTCATTATTCTATCAAAATTGCAGAGGTCTTCGTACAAAGACAAATTTATTTTATAATAATATCCTATTAAACGATGAGTATCAACTGTTTGGTATTACTGAAACTTGGTTAATTGATTGCATTTCAGATTCAGAAATAGCGCCTACAACTCTTTATAACGTATTCAGACGCGATAGGGTTATCACCTCTTCTTCTCAAACACATAGCCATCATCCCCGTGGTGGTGGCGTCATGATATTATCTTGCAGAAATTTACAAGCATATACCAGAGAAGACCTTTTCTGTGACGCCGAATGCATTTGGGTAACCATTCCCTCATCTAATGCCACATCCAATCGCATCATTCATGTTGCTTGCGTATATCTGCCCCAAGGACGTGAGTATGACACTGATATTAACTCATTTCTTAACTTGTTATCTCGTGTGCGCGATCAACACCCCGATGACGTCATAATAGTAATGGGAGATTTTAACATGCCTAATATTAAGTGGAGTAGGCAATCGAATGACATCTTTCTCACACCAGTTAATACACCACTTAATAATTCTTGTTTTGTTGACACTATTTCATATACTGAGCTTCACCAATATAATAGTATATTTAATACGAACAATAGAATTTTGGATCTAATTTTGAGTAATATTGTATGTGATGTGTCCCGGGCTCACAGTCCACTGGTGAGAGAGGATCTACATCATCATGCTATCTCAATTAATGTTCACCTTAAACCTGTCACAACCATTGCCGCACCACCTAACAAAATTAAGCTTTTTCACAAAGCGGACTACTCAGTTATAAACAATCATTTATCCACAATAGATTGGTCATTGTTGAATGATATTGATAGTATAGACTTCGCCACCGATCATTTTTATACAATATTATGTAAAACAATCTTGGATTTCGTACCAACAATACCAATAGGAAATAAGAAATATCCTTCATGGTATTCTCTTCCTCTCATAAAAATAATAAAAGAAAAACATAAAATGCACAGAAAGTGGAAAAAACACGGTAATTACATGGACTATGCTGAATTTTCAATATTACGTACAAGACAAAAGACAATACAACGTGAATGTTACAAACAATATATCTATTCTGTCGAAAATAACATCCAAAAAAATAGTAAAAAACTTTGGTCTTTTACAAAAAATTTAAAAAAAAATTCTGATATACCTCAAACGATGTACTTAAAAAAAAATCATGTACTGGTGGTGAAGACATTAGTAAACTATTTAGCGAACATTTTCAAACAACTTACGATTACTATAACTCCATTCCACCAATCGCCACTGACAACACATCAGATTCTTTTTCTGAGGGGTTAGGTAGTGTCATTATTACAAATTCTTTAGTTTCAAAATATTTACGTGAACTGGATATCAAAAAAGGGGCAGGTAGCGATAACATACCACCAATTTTCATAAAACAATGCGCAGATACACTCTCTATCCCACTGAACATATTATTTAACAGATCAATTTCAGAAGGAATATTTCCTAAAAAATTCAAAGAAGCTCTTATCATACCAATTCACAAATCCGGTTCAAAAAATGATGTACAAAACTATCGTCCGATATCGATTCTACCGGTGTTTAGTAAAGTGTTTGAAAAAATTGTTTACGACCAAATCTATCACATTATCAAACTAAACATTCAAAATCATCAACACGGATTCCTACGCCGTCGCTCTGTCCTTTCAAATCTAACTACCCTTACCGAATACGTCACAAGCAACATGGATAAAAGATGCCAAGTGGATGTGATATACACCGATTATGCAAAGGCATTTGACAAGGTAAACCACGATATACTTATATCGAAATTACTTAACCTAGGTATACATGGAGACTTATACAGGTGGTTTGTGTCATATGTTCGGAACAGAATGCAGTCAGTGATGGTCGAGGGATTTAAATCCAGCTTCTTTATTCCTCCTTCGGGCGTTCCTCAAGGTTCACACCTAGGTCCGCTTCTATTCAATATCTATACTTACATATGACATTTACAAATGTTTTAATCATTCATTATATCTTGCATTTGCCGATGACATGAAAATTTACCTTGCAATTAACTCATTGGCCGATTGTATTAAACTACAAGAGGACCTTGACAGGCTATACACTTACTGTGCATTAAATAAACTAATACTTAATATATCGAAATGTAACAAAATAACATTTACTCTCAATAAAAACAAAATAAATTTCACATATACCTTTAACAACTCTGATATAAAGGAAGTCAATTATATAAGAGACCTAGGTGTGATACTTGACTCTAAATTAAATTACATAAACAATATTGATAATATCATAAGTAAGGCAAATAAGATGTTAGGATTTATTATTCGCACATGCCGTCCATTCAGTAACATTAAAACCTTATACACTTTATACACTACATACATACGCCCTCAGCTAGAATTCTGTACTCAAATTTGGTCTCCTTTTTACGCAGTACACATCACAAGAATCGAGAAAGTACAGCAAAAATTCATAAACTATATAAATCATAAATTTCACCTTAACTTCAATACATATCACCAGTCACTTAAATATCATAATTTTGATACGCTTGAATGTAGGAGAGTCTTACACGACCAATCGCTGCTGCATAAAATTTTGAACAATGCCATAGACTCGCCTGTACTTGTCAACCTAGTAGGTATCCATGTTCCAGGTAGAATGGTTCGTAGACCTCAATTACTTCATATTCCAACAAGTAGAACAAATATCAGGAAAAATTCAACAATTACACGCATATGCAGCCAATATAACAATACATTCTCAGCTGAGATAGACATATTCAACGCAAAATATTACAGATTTAGATATGATGTTCTGAAGGTGATGCGCAACCAATATCCCTCTGTCCTGTCCTCCTAGTCTCTCTTCTCTCATTTCTCTTTCCTTCCCTAGTTGTTGTATATGTGTGTATATATGTGTACTTATGTATGTAGGTATGTGTGTGTGATGGTGTGTATGAGTGTGTGTGTAAGGGTGTGTATGAATGTGTGTGCATGAATTATTTTTGGCTTGTAAACTGTTATTTGTTTTTATATTATGTTGATGGAATGCTTTTTTTGGCTCTAACAATGTAAAAATTATTTTGTATCATTAAACTGTAAATGAGCTGTAGCTTCCCAAAGAAAATAAATAAATAAATAAATAAATAATAAATTAAAATATATATACTTTAGGTAAGTACCTCCTCATAATATTATATTGGTGATACTATGAATAGATGTTAATATTTTTTTCTCTATGTAAGGATTTATTTGTGGATATGGCGACACAGCGCCTGGTAACCACGCGACCATTCAGATATGTATATATCCCGATAGCGACGGCTGAGCCAATAATCGAGTGTAGAAGATTTCAGAAAGCGGCGTCGAGAGTCGGTATAAGTAGTAGATCGGAAGCGCTTCAGCTAGTGTTAAATCAACCTCTCTCTTATTTCATATATTCAGTGTTAAATATTTATACCTTCGTAAAAACTTGTTGCTGTATTGTAAATATTGTAAGAAAAACATATTGTAATTAATCTTTATAAGTATCATTTATTTCCCTCTATTCTACCAATTGAACGTACCTTTGCATAAATAAAATCCTTATTATATTTGATTAATTTGATATTAGAGTAAATAAAATAATATATAAAAGACATTCATTAATGATATTGATTATCGTGTTTCGTTATCCAACTGTCGATTTGTTCAGGAGAACTTTGTTCTCTTAACATATCGACAATGTATCAAGCCAGAATACGCGAGAATTGTATGGAGAGGTCTACTTTTTTCACGGCTTTTCCAACTTTGAAGTCAAAAAACACCAACTTAGAGGCTTCGCAGCATATATGTTCCATACACGGATTTACTCGGAATTCGGAGTAGAACATTTCGTGTGTCTGTGTGTGTGTCTGTGTGTGTGTCCCCCCCCCCCTTATAACTTTTGATCCGCTCAATTTACAATGCGCAAATTTTCAGAATATATAAACAATTATAGGCCTACAAAACTTTTATACTCAGAATTTTGAATTTTTGTTTCAGTCAGGGGTTATCAACTTTTGAATTTTTAATATATTTTTCCGTATATCTCAGAAACCATTAAAGATAAAACGCTGAAAATTGGTATAAGCATAGAAAAATACAAAATCTCAAATTAGTTTATTCAAAAAAATTCCAGGGTTTCTCAAACAATTTTTATTAAGAAAAATATTTTTTTTATGATAAATTTATGAGTTAAACTGCCTATATTTTCATTTTTTTTTAAAATATCGAAAAAAGCCGAAACACCCCAACTAGATAATTTAATTTTCTATAAAAAATATTAACATGGTATTAGCACATCTCAAACTTTTTTTAACAATTTTTATAAAAATTGAATGTAGTGACGACATTGCTTCATACAATTTGTAGGGCAGTCTCCTATACACAATATGTAAGAAGACTTAATAGTTTGATAGGTAATCTCCAAACATACATACAGAACCATCATGCTGTTTTCATATTCCGGGTAGGAAAACAGGACTGACCTCCATACTGTCCTATCTTGACATACATACCAACATGTGTTAAAATTTTCAATAATTTGGATTTATGGGTTTATAGTTTGATTCTTATTCTTCAACTATACATACTATCGCTATCGACAGTTGGATCTCATGTGTTACATGCAACTAGTAATATGTAGTTTCGATATAGTTGACTAGTTTGAACCTGTATACTTGGTCAAACCCAAGTTTGAATCAAACCCAAAGAAAGATCATTTGATTCGATTCTCTTAATACTAAATAATATATACCTATTTCACACCGCATACAGATATGGTACACGGGTAAAGATAATGATACAATATTTAATCCAACTGTCGATTTGTTCAGGAGAACTTTGTTCTCTTAACATATCGACAATGTATCAAGCCAGAATACGCGAGAATTGTATGGAAAGGTCTACTTTTTTCACGGCTTTTCCAACTTTGAAGTCAAAAAACACCAACTTAGAGGCTTCGCAGCATATATGTTCCATACACGGATTTACTCAGAATTCGGAGTAGAACATTTCGTGTGTCTGTGTGTGTGTGTCTGTGTGTGTGTGTGTGTGTGTGTGTGTGTGTGTGTGTGTATGTGTGTGTGTGTGTCCGTCCCCCCCTTATAACTTTTGATCCGCTCAATTTACAGAGCCCAAAATTTCAGAATATATAAACAGTTATAGGCTTACAAAACTTTTATACTCAGAATTTCGAATTTTTGTTTGAGTCAGGGGTTATCAACTTTTGAATTTTTACTTTATTTTTCCATATATCTCACAAACCATAAAAGCTAGAATGCTGAAAATTGGTACAAATATAGACAAATACAAAATCTCAAATAAGTTTATTCAAAAAAATTCCAAGGTTTCTCAAACATTTTTTATTAAGAAAATTTTTTTTTTATGATAAATTTATGAGTTTAACTGCATATATTTCCAAATTTTTCAAAAATATCGAAAAAAACCGAAACACCCCATCTAGATAATTTAATTTTCTATAATAAATATTAACATTGTATTAGCACATCTCAAACTTTTTTTAACATTTTTTTATAAAAATTGAATTTAGTGACGACATTGCTTCATACAATTTGTATGTCAGTCGCCTATACACAATATGTAAGAAGTTTTAATAGTTTGATAGGTACTTAATCTCCAAACATACATACAGAACCATCATGCTGTTTTCATATTCCGGGTAGGAAAACAGGACTGACCTCCATACTGTCCTATCTTGACATACATACCAACATGTGTTAAAATTTTCAATAATTTGTATTTATGGGATTATAGTGTGGTACTTATTCTTCAACTATACATACAATCGCTATCGACAGTTGGATCTCATGTGTTACATGCAACTAGTCATCAAATAAATGTTTCATCATCCGACGCCACTTGGATCTAAGTTCATAGAAAAAATGTCCAATTACCGTTTCTTTTAGATCTTGTTAATGCTGAGTAGCCTCGGTGAAAAAATTCGATAGTTATAAATCAAATAATGTGAGGAAATAATTAATATAGAAATGTATTTCCACTCTGCCAGCACAAATACCTACTTAAGAAGACAAACTTTATATTTGAAACATGGTAACCCTATAGAATATAGACGCATGTTATATTTACAATACAGACAAAATGATGTATGTAAATCAGAATGCCTAATATAATAATGGTGCCTTGATTTCCCGGTTCTCCTACAATAAATATATTCCAACTTCGTCTCTATTGAGATAATTAAAAATCTGTTAAAAAATATCTTTGACTCCCGACAGGGAAAAAAATCCAATGTTTGCGCATATGCAATAATAAAAATATATTCGATTAATATAATAATATTACATATTGAAAGCTCTACCGGAGTTGTACGGTCATAGGAAGCAAATAAGTATATTGAAAGAAATCAGTGAATGAATAAACACAACATTATTAAATTTATGAACAAGTTATATAATGTGGTTTCAAAGGAGAATCTGAATAATACATATTAACAGAGGAATTGAATAAAGGGAAAATAGAAAATGAGCGTTTCGTAGTTTTTGGGATTATATTACATTGTGTACGGAGAGGAAAAAAATGATACGTTTGAGATATGGTACTGGAGGCAAATGTTGCGCATCCCAAGGACAGCCGAGAGAACAAATAACATGTCAATGATTCTAATGTCAAGGATCGTTTGTCAACAATGTACTTTGGACGTATTCTTCAATTCTTTGTACACATTGTCAGGAGAGAACCGGAATGCTTCGAAAGGCTTATGTATTGTGATGGACAGCGTAGAAGGACTAAGATCTCGCGGTCGCTTACCGACTAGATTCACTAGATGGAGTGATCTTGTTTAGTCTGCGTTGGGTACTTCAGACTTGAAGAATGAACTTCACTTGCGAAGAATGAAAGAAGAACGCCTGAAGAAGAAAATAAACAAAGCTGGAAGGGATGGAATAAGAGGTCTGAGACGCTCAAGAAAATGATGGCACGACCATGTGAACGATATTTTGAAAGACGGACATGTAAGAAGCCTAAACAACAGACGAACATAAATGTTGAAAAAGCGATGAATGTGTGTCAAGATAGAAAAATGTAACGTTCTGTTCTCACTGCCTACCCTGTGAGGAACATGGTGTGATGGTATGTATGTAATTTTCTATTGTAGCGGCACAGCGCCTAGCGACTGCCCTTTCAAATGGATGCATACTCCTCCTAGCGTCCAATCGGCGAGTATAGATCTTTCTGGAATTCGGCGCTAGAGGGTTATTAAACTGAACGCACAAGCGTTGCACTACAGTACCAATCTCTCCTCATACGTGTTAATTTCGTATGTTTATTACAAGTTTTAACAAAAATAAAGTAGGTATTAAATATCGCGAGTAACATTATTATTATATTCTCTTTACTTTAAAACAGAACGAACCTGATACGATTCATTCAAATATAGCACAAGCATTTATGCTTATTTTAGGGAACGTATTAGGAAGATGTATATGTAATTGTGTAACAAGGCCATATTCATTTTATTAAAAAAAAAAGTATCTGAAAGTTACTTGATCAATTCGACGGTTGAATGAAATTTAAAAAGGTCTTTTTAAATAGGTTAACACCTGTGAGTGTCAATATGTGAATAAGTGATTTAAAACCCGAGTGAACCTTAATAATAGTACCTACACACTCATATATTTTAGACTGTCTTTAACATATATGTTTAGGTAGGGACTGGTGTATGGCAAGGAAGTAAAGTTTGTAATTTGACGATGAATAACTTGGTAAGAAATGAGAACTACCGCTACCGCTACTTCCACCACCACCCGCTCCGCATATGGGGACTGTCAACGGCCCTTTCGCAGAACGCCAGAATAAACAACAAAAAAAACAATGCATGGCACGAAGAGTAGCTCACGGAGCCCTCTAGATTAGCAATCTCGGCACCATGGTGCAAAAAGAACAATCAGCAAGTGCGAATTGAGATTCACACCTGCGGACTGTCGGCGACTTCAGATCCATATATATAGGGCATCAGAGAAGTGACCAAGATCTCTGGAAACAGACAAGTCAGTGAGAATCTTCGGATAATAAAGCACCGTATCTATGATAAAATCGTTTGAAGGCTTTATAATTGTTCGAAATGAGAACTTAAGAAAGTATATAAGATCAAAAACCCATCCACAGACACCTTCAACTGTTGTCTTTCTTGTTTGTGCTATACACATTGCCAATTCACATCAAACGACAGGCGTAATTAAAATTACTGTATTTCAACCTATTTAAAGGTCTGTCGAGGGGTTACCACCAACCAATGTGTGTGTAAATGGAAGACTTGATCTCAAATATTCTTCCGTAGTTAATATTTAAAAAAAATCACGCTTTATACTATACCAATCATCAACACTTTGAAGGCTTTTATCTCCAAAAGCCACCAGTGCTCAGAGTTCATATTTTCCAATCATTGTCACCTGTTATGGTTACCTTTTACATAAAAAATCAGCCTTTAAACTATAACGTAAGTCTGCGTTCGCAGACTCTTGGTCTATCATACACATACTCCTCTCATACACAGATGGCTGTTATGAATTTATGGGTGTTATATTTGTCGCTTTTAGAGTACGGTTCCACTTGTCATGTGTCGGGACACGATTTTTGTCGTGTGTCGTGTCTCTGTTTCCACTTGTCGTGTGACGGGACACGATTTTTTCATATGTAGATGTACCCAATATTCGGCAGTCTACACAACATAGTGTGCACGCTACCGCGATGTCACTACGAATGGTCGAGGATAGCCGGCGGGGAAGCGTAGCGGAACACACGACAATTCTTGTAGTTGACGATAAAAAATCGTTGTGTGATAGGTGTGAACAGCTTCAAAATGCATTGCCACTAGATAACACGACATTTTGTCGTGACCGACACACTACAAGTGGGATCGAGCGTGTAATTTTTATATATGTAATTAATAATAATTTGCGCTTCGTTTGTAAAATTATAAAACAATAACATTTGTAAAGAAGACTTTGTATGTTATGCTAGAAGTATATCGTTGTATGAAATTACGAGCAGGCGTGATAATTTATTTAATACGATTAGATACGTGAATTTACGCCATGAATGAAGATACATTATTCATTATTTACGTGTTTACGCTTAAATCTACTTTATTTACCTAATTCATAAGATTTTCTACATTATATACTTAACTATGGAGTATGTGTATAATTGTTATATTCACAACATGAGTATTTTAATCTTAATCTTGTTTAAATATGTATTTTATCACTTGTGTCATATTTAAAATGTGATAAATCACTATTAATTTTAATTAAAATTAGTTTTACGACCATAGAATTATATAATCTAAGTTTACGAGTAATGAGTATTGCTTAAACTCTATATAAATACTTAATTAAAATAAAAATATGGATTTATGGTCGTTTGCCTATAGTACAAGTATTTTTGCGCAGTTAAGGGAATATATGAAGACCTTATAATATCATGTTTTTGTTACAGTGACAAACATACGTCGGGGTCACCAATTTACCTTTTTAGGTGAACTCTCGTCACCTGTTTGGCTTTGGGCCCTCGGGATACCAAGTTACCTGATCTTGGTTACCGAGGACTGGGTTGTGCTGCCGATCAAGTTAGATAACCTGTCGGTGGTCACCCAGGATAGGCTATGCCGGTCTATATAGGCTTTAGGTATTTCAACCTGTTTGCCTATCCCCAAGCGAAGGTATTGTAATGACTGTGTAGGTACTTACCTAACACAGCACTACGTACATATAGATATTTAATATTACAGTAAAACACAGGTAATTAGATGGCAGAAATCAAAAGATAATTGGTGCAATTACTTACATGAATTTATTTGGATAAGTGACTCTAATACATAGAAAATAGTTGACTTACTAAATATTTATATTTTAAATTAGAATAATATACGATGATTACGCGGATTGAAAACTATGAGGTCGCAAGGACAGCGCGACCGCGACAACTGGAAAAGGGTAGATCGAATGGCCGCTCCCGGTCTGAGGCGTCTTTATATAGGGCTGAATCGTCCGGATTCAGACACTAGCGCACGCCATATAATTAATTTTTGGCTATCCACCCGAAGTGACATACTACATATTTATTCTTATAATAAAAATCACAAATTTTGGCACAATCGCCTAATGTTTATGTATATTGCCCGTCATAAAAAAAATTATATTGAATATCTAGTATCTAATAAAATATGTTTATATTTTATGATAAAATAAATTATTTTTTTCTGTTGTCGCATTGAAACAAATAAAATGGCAACATTATCTTTGCAGTGGTATAACAAGGAGCCTTCATCATATTCATGGCGTCTTTTAATGTCAAGGACATTTATTTATTTAGAAAAATCTTACAATTTACTGAGTACAATTAATATGAAATAATGTATTCAACCTCACTAGGATAAACCTGTATCGAGGTTAAATAAATTCACATTTTTGACAGACATAAATGTGACACAAAAATACATAATATTATACAAAACAACATGTCACTAATGTCGCCAGTTGGATACCTACTTACTATCTATTGAGTACAATTAATATTATATAATGTATTCAACCTCACTAGGATAAACCTGTATCGAGGTTAAATAAATTCACATTTTTGACAGACATAAATGTGACACAAAAATACATAATATTATACAAAACAACATGTCACTAATGTCGCCAGTTGGGTACCTACTTACTATCTATTGAGTACAATTAATATTATATAATGTATTCAACCTCACTAGGATAAACCTGTATCGAGGTTAAATAAATTCACATTTTTGACAGACATAAATGTGACACAAAAATAATATTATACAAAACAACATGTCACTAATGTCACCAGTTGGGTACCTACTTACTATCTTTTGAGTACAATTAATATTATATAATGTATTCAACCTCACTAGGATAAACCTGTATCGAGGTTAAATAAATTCACATTTTTGACATACATAAATGTGACACAAAAATAATATTATACAAAACAACATGTCACTAATGTCACCAGTTGGGTACCTACTTACTATCTATTGAGTACAATTAATATTATATAATGTATTCAACCTCACTAGGATAAACCTGTATCGAGGTTAAATAAATTCACATTTTTGACATACATAAATGTGACACAAAAATAATATTATACAAAACAACATGTCACTAATGTCACCAGTTGGGTACCTACTTACTATCTATTGAGTACAATTAATATTATATAATGTATTCAACCTCACTAGGATAAACCTGTATCGAGGTTAAATAAATTCACATTTTTGACATACATAAATGTGACACAAAAATAATATTATACAAAACAACATGTCACTAATGTCACCAGTTGGGTACCTACTTACTATCTATTGAGTACAATTAATATTATATAATGTATTCAACCTCACTAGGATAAACCTGTATCGAGGTTAAATAAATTCACATTTTTGACATACATAAATGTGACACAAAAATAATATTATACAAAACAACATGTCACTAATGTCACCAGTTGGGTACCTACTTACTATCTATTGAGTACAATTAATATTATATAATGTATTCAACCTCACTAGGATAAACCTGTATCGAGGTTAAATAAATTCACATTTTTGACATACATAAATGTGACACAAAAATAATATTATACAAAACAACATGTCACTAATGTCACCAGTTGGGTACCTACTTACTATCTATTGAGTACAATTAATATTATATAATGTATTCAACCTCACTAGGATAAACCTGTATCGAGGTTAAATAAATTCACATTTTTGACATACATAAATGTGACACAAAAATAATATTATACAAAACAACATGTCACTAATGTCACCAGTTGGGTACCTACTTACTATCTATTGAGTACAATTAATATTATATAATGTATTCAACCTCACTAGGATAAACCTGTATCGAGGTTAAATAAATTCACATTTTTGACATACATAAATGTGACACAAAAATAATATTATACAAAACAACATGTCACTAATGTCACCAGTTGGGTACCTACTTACTATCTATTGAGTACAATTAATATTATATAATGTATTCAACCTCACTAGGATAAACCTGTATCGAGGTTAAATAAATTCACATTTTTGACATACATAAATGTGACACAAAAATAATATTATACAAAACAACATGTCACTAATGTCACCAGTTGGGTACCTACTTACTATCTATTGAGTACAATTAATATTATATAATGTATTCAACCTCACTAGGATAAACCTGTATCGAGGTTAAATAAATTCACATTTTTGACATACATAAATGTGACACAAAAATAATATTATACAAAACAACATGTCACTAATGTCACCAGTTGGGTACCTACTTACTATCTATTGAGTACAATTAATATTATATAATGTATTCAACCTCACTAGGATAAACCTGTATCGAGGTTAAATAAATTCACATTTTTGACATACATAAATGTGACACAAAAATAATATTATACAAAACAACATGTCACTAATGTCACCAGTTGGGTACCTACTTACTATCTATTGAGTACAATTAATATTATATAATGTATTCAACCTCACTAGGATAAACCTGTATCGAGGTTAAATAAATTCACATTTTTGACAGACATAAATGTGACACAAAAATAATATTATACAAAACAACATATCACTAATGTCGCCAGTTGGATACTAATAAACCACTTTCAACAATATTTTTTAAAGAATATAATAAATTATAAATAAATGATAAATAAAACAATAACAAAAATATTATAAAAATATAATATGTAGGGTAACCATGAGTATTGTAAATAAAAAAAAAGAAAAAAAAACATATATTTATTTCAACGTAGGAAGGTTAACGATGAATGAATACTTATGCCATCCTCATACAATACAAACATCTTGATATTTTTTTAAATTTGAGAGATGAATAGATTGATTTTAGATAGTGGTATAAAACTTAGCTAATAATAGACATTATTATTAGCTAAGTTTTATAACAAGGAAACACTGGTTAGTTGGAAGAAATTGCCATTCGGCAATAAACTCGCCACTTGCGCAGGGTGCAAGGAATATATTATTATTATTATTATTAATAAAGCCTTTTGTTACTTTGCTTTGTAAAAGTAGTTGTTCTTTGGTGTTTATTTTTAATTACGTTTTTTGTAAATAAAATATAGCGCCAAATAATTTTAGACTATGTTTATCCATAACGGCAATCCCTAGAACAGGATTTCCTAGTTGAGCAGCACTAATGTACTTGATTGTATCATTGTAAAATTTGGTGTGATAAAACGCAGGTACTAAATAACAATTACTATGACCTAATATCCCAATATTTAAGAAAAAATAATAATATAACTATGTTACTTATTAATCAAATAATTCTGCGTTTTTCTTTTAATGACATGTCATGTTTTATTTAACCCATTTATATACAACTTAAGTTATCTGTCTGTCTGTACTGGAATTTTGCAATCGAATTTCAATATATCCCACAGTGTGAGGGAACCAGCGACAGGTGTGCGGGCGTGCATCACCGCATAAAAGGAAGCACAACACGAGTGTGTATCCCAAAACACAGGTCTCACCTTACCTAAAAAGATACATAATTCAGAATGGGTAGTGAGCCTCATTGCTGAGTGTTAGTAAAATTTGAATTTTATTCGGTTAGATGCAACAATTATATTTTACTGTTTTCAATGTTAAAACAGTTAAAATCATAATAATATACATTTCTAAACATGATATAACTGTCTAATTAATTAATATTAAAGAATTTTTTTTTCTTTTTTTCCTTTTAGTTGAATATTATGTTTTAAATCATTGTTAATTTGAACTGTTGCTCTTACCTATGTACATACCAACCTATGATCATATTTTTTTGATTTTTTGCAAACTTATTGTATTATTTTATATTAATCATAACGACAAAATGTAATAGGCCTTAATACTTGATGTCACTATTGTATTGTACTATGTATTAACGCTGTTTTTTGTCCAAATTTAACATAAATAAATAAATAAATAAAAATTAAATATAATTTTTTAACAGATTTTTAATTATCTCAATAGAGACGAAGTTGGAATATTTACTCTAGGAGAACCGGGAAATCAAGGCACCTACAGGGCTTACGACCTGTCATCGGCTGGTTTACGTGATCACTTTATGCGCTTGCGCAACGTTCACCAATTATGCCTTTATAATGAGATCCCTATCAATTCAATTTTGAAAGTTCTATATATTGTAATACTGAAATTCTTTTCGCTTGAAAATAAGGAATTTTTACTACAGACATCTATGTGTGAAATTATGAACAACATTCTTATTATTTTTTTATTTATTTTTGTTGTAACGCCATCTATTGAGAGAATTGGTTTTTTGTAAATAATGAGAGCAACAATTCTTGATTTCCCGGTTCTCCTAGAGTAAATATTCCAACTTCGTCTCTATTGAGATAATTAAAAATCTGTTAAAAAATACCTTTGACTACCGACAGGGAAAAAATCCAATGTTTGCGCATATGCAATAATAAAATATTCGATTACTTACACATTGGTACAAGTAGGTAAATAAGACAAAAATGACCTTATAATTCTGGCGCAATACAGGGGTGACTTCTATGCGAAAAATGCATTTGTCACCTCAGGTATAAGAATTGTTGCTCCCATTATTTACAAAAAACCAATTCTCTCAATAGATGGCGTTACAACAAAAATAAATAAAAAACATAATAAGAATGTTGTTCATAATTTCACCCATAGATGGCTGTAGTAAAAATTCCTTATTTTCAATCGAAAAGAATTTCAGTATTACAATATATAGAACTTTCAAAATTGAATTGATAGGGATCTCATTAAAAAGGCATAATTGGTGAACGTTGCGCAAGCGCATAAAGTGATCACGTAAACCAGCCGATGACAGGTCGTAAGCCCTGTAAGTGCCTTGATTTCCCGGTCCTCCTAGAGTAAATATTCCAACTTCGTCTCTATTGATATAATTAAAAATCTATTAAAAAATACCTTTGACTCCCGACAGGGAAAAAAATCCAATGTTTGCGCATATGCAATAATAAAAATATTCGATAAAATATAATAATAATTTTGTGAGTAAAAGGTATTTTTTTTTCAAAATCCACAATAAGCATACAAATTTTTTTTTTTACAACAATACAATAGTGAAACATAGTACAGCAAAAAATGCGAAAAATAGACAATTTAGTATACATATGTTGGCACTGACAAAAAGAATACAATCTATTAGTATCAACATCCAGTGGATAAGAACTATATCAATAAGCAGTGCTTGAGTCGGAATAGCTTTCTATTCATTTTAACTGACGCAGTCCATACTTATGTATCCCATTATATCTAACACACAATTATAACATATACTAGTTGCATGTAACACATGAGATCCAACTGTCGATAGCGATAGTATGTATAGTTGAAGAATATGTACCAAACTATAAACCCATAAATACAAATTATTGAATATTTTCAGATATTTTGTTTTCTATACAACATATATTATGTAGGTATGTATGTCAAGATAGGATAGTATGGAGGAAGTTCCTTTTTTCCTACCCAGAATATGAAAATAGCATGATGGTATGTATGTTTGGAGATGAAGTATCAAACTATTAAGTCTTCTTACATATTGTGTATAGGCGACTGCCATACAAAATGTATGAAGCGATGTCGTCACTAAATTCAATTTTTAAAAAAATTGTTAAAAAAAATTGAGATCTTCTACTACAATGTTAATATTTTTTATAGAAAATTAAATTATCTAGTTGGGGTGTTTCGGCTTTTTTCGATAATTGTAAAAGTTTTGGAAATATAGGCAGTTAAACTCATAAATTTATCATAAAAAAAATATTTTTCTTAATAAAAAATGTTTGAGAAACCCTGGAATTTTTTTGAAAAAATTAATTTGAGATTTTTTATTTTTCTATGTTTGTACCAATTTTCAGCGTTCTAGCTTTTTATGGTTTCTGAGATATATGGAAAAATAAAATAAAAATTCAAAAGTTGATAACCCCTGACTGAAACAAAAATTCAAAATTCTGAGTATTAAATTTTTGTGGGCCTATAACTGTGTATATATTCTGAAATTTTGGGCTCTGTAAATTGAGCGGATCAAAAGTTATAAGGGACACACACACACACACACACACACACACACACACACACACACACACACACACACACACACACAGACACACAGACACACACACAGACACACGAAATGTTCTACTCCGAATTCTGAGTAAATCCGTGTATGGAACATATGTATATGCTGCGAAGCCTCTAAGTTGGTGTTTTTTGACTTAAGTTGGAAAAGCCGTGAAAAAAGTAGACATCTCCATACAATTCTCGCGTATTCTGGCTTGATACATTGTCGATATGTTAAGAGAACAAAGTTCTCCTGAACAAATCGACAGTTGGATTATTATATACAGCTATTAAATCACGGTTTTAAATCATTTCATAACAAAATTTATTGAATAATTTAATGTATACTAGTGATAAATCTATTACAAATTTAATTTGTGAAGAAAACATTGAAAAAGGTGTCCTCATTTTTATTATTTAGGTAGGTACTTCTTTATTTTTCTTCGATTCTTTATCCAACTGTCGATTCGTTCATGAGAATTTAATTCTCTTAATGAATCGACATTATTAAAAGCCTAGATGCGTGTACGAAGGAAAATTTTGTATGGTGTAGTGGACTTTTTGCATGCTAATAACACCAACTAGAGGCCTTGCAGCATATATGTATGTTCTTATACATGGATTTACTCAGAATTCGGAGTAGAACATTTTATGTGAGTTTTGTGTGTGTGTCTGTGTGTGGGTGTGTGTCCGTCCCTCACTTATAACTTTTGATCCGCTCAATTTACAGAGCCCAAATTTTCAGAATATATTAACAGTTATAGGCCTACAAAACTTTTATACTCAGAATTGTGAATTTTTGTTTCAGTCAGGGGTTATCAACTTTTGAATTTTTCTCAGAAACCGTATCTCAATATATCTCAGAAACCATAAAAGCCAGAACGCTGAAAATTGGTATAAAGATAGACAAATACAAAATCTCAAATTAGTTTTTTTTTTTAATTCCAGGGTTTCTCAAAAATTTATTTTTTTTAAGATAAATTTATGAGTTTAACTGCCTATATTTCCATTTTTTTTAAATATCGAAACAAGCCGAAACACCCCAACTAGATAATTTAATTTTATATAAAAAATATAAACATTGTATTAGCACATCTCAATTTTTTTTAACAATTTTTATAAAAATTGAATTTAGTGACGACATCACTTCATATAATTTGTATGGTAGTCGCCTATACACAATATGTAAGAAGACTTAATAGTTTGATCTCCAAACATATATACATACCATCATACTATTTTCATATTCTGTGTAGGAAAAACAGACTGACCTCCATACTATCCTATCCTGACAAACATACCTACATGTTTTATATAGAAAATAAAATATCTTCAAATATTTATTAATAAGTATGTGTTGTTTATAGTTTGGTACGTATTCTTTCATTATGCATGCTATCGCCATCGACAGTTGGATCTCATGTGTTACGTGCAACTAGTTTTAGTGTATCGAATCAACTTGAGAATTAACACTTTTAAAATCATTGATTGAATCATATTATATAACTTCGAAAACATTAATGTATATCTAAATACTTTTAGCCATTCATACACTAAATAAGCAAGTTTATTCGTTATTTTTGATGAAACTATTTGTTTTATACAAACAACAACACAATAAAAACACAATTTACATATATTTCCAGTTAAAAGAAACAAAATAACATGTGATAAAGAAAATTCATTCCGGATATTGCAAGAAAGTCGTAGCCTCCAATGAAATTGGAGGAAAACGTATAAACATGGAACTTTCAAGTTGTTTTCCCCTATTGATTATTTACTGACTACCCACATCATTTGTGTGTGACAATCACAGTAACATTTGTATTTTATTAATAAATTTAACCTTTGTTGATAATTTACGAACAATCCATATTTCAATCAAAATATCATTTAGTGTAAATGTATGTAAGGTGTTCTATGTACACTATGTTGACACAAATATGTCATTTTAAAAAGGAAATATAAAATATAAATTCATGTTTCAAATTTAATTGTAATATTTTTTTTAACATTATGTTCTGTTTTTATGAACTTTGTTTTAATTTTATTTTTTCTTTTTATTTGTTGTGAATTTTTTATTAAATAATTTTCAATGCCAGAATTATCTTGGCTTGAATATTATGCAACATGTATAGCAGTCACAATTCAAGTGAGTGAAGTTAAAGAAAACTGAAATCGATCTAATGTAGATGTAAATAACGTCTGAATATTATGCAACATGTATAGCAGTCACAGTTCAAGTTAGTGAAGTTAAAGAAAACTGTAATCGATCTAATGTAGATGTAAATAACGTCTGAATATTATGCAACATGTATAGCAGTCACAGTTCAAGTTAGTGAAGTTAAAGAAAACTGTAATCGATCTAATGTAGATGTAAATAACGTCTGAATATTATGCAACATGTATAGCAGTCACAGTTCAAGTTAGTGAAGTTAAAGAAAACTGTAATCGATCTAATGTAGATGTAAATAACGCCTGAATATTATGCAACATGTATAGCAGTCACAGTTCAAGTTAGTGAAGTTAAAGAAAACTGAAATCGATCTAATGTAGATGTAAATAACGTCTGAATATTATGCAACATGTATAGCAGTCACAGTTCAAGTGAATGAAGTTAAAGAAAACTGAAATCGATCTAATGTAGATGTAAATAACGTCTAAATATTATGCAACATGCATAGCAGTCACAGTTCAAGTGAGTGAAGTTAAAGAAAACTGAAATCGATCTAATGTAGATGTAAATAACGTCTGAATATTATGCAACATGTATAGCAGTCACAGTTCAAGTTAGCGAAGTTAAAGAAAACTGAAATCGATCTAATGTAGATGTAAATAACGTCTGAATATTATGCAACATGTATAGCAGTCACAGTTCAAGTGAATGAAGTTAAAGAAAACTGAAATCGATCTAATGTAGATGTAAATAACGTCTAAATATTATGCAACAAGCATAGCAGTCACAGTTCAAGTGAGTGAAGTTAAAGAAAACTGAAATCGATCTAATGTAGATGTAAATAACGTCTGAATATTATGCAACATGTATAGCAGTCACAGTTCAAAATAGCGAAGTTAAAGAAAACTGAAATCGATCTAATGTAGATGTAAATAACGTCTGAATATTATGCAACATGTATAGCAGTCACAATTCTAGTTCAAAAATACAAAATTGTTAAATTTTATCAAAATATCTAATGAATAAAGGTGGAGTTTTTTTGCCATCGCTAATACACTAATCCAGAAAGTTTCAGCGCTCTTAGGCTGTGTTTTTTCAACAAAAGTAACGGTAATAGTAGGTATAGTTGAAATACTTTGATTTCATGAAATTGTTCAAAAATGCGTTGTTTGACGGCATTAGATTTCAAGCCGGTGCCTCATAACTGTGAAAGACATTGTATCACTAATTTGCAATATAGTAAAATTTTTGCTTTATTGATTATTTAGCGACTACCCACATAATTTGTGACAGTCGTTATATGCAAATTAATTTCAAATTCAGTATTTCCAGTATAAACGAGTGGGCTGTGGCCAACGCTAAACTCTTCAGTCACTCCACAAAGTAGGTATTCAAATTTTGAATGAAAATAATTTTGTACATTATGGTTTCATATAATGAGATTGTTGAATTATTTTTCATATAAATATTTTATTTTGAAATCTTGATAACTCTTCTATGCCATTTTATGAAAGTGATGTGCCTTTTTACCAATTTGAAATAAAAATTTCAAATTCAGAGTTTCCTGAGCTTGGGGTCACTTTGAAATAATTGGTAGTTAAAAAAATGAGAAGCACTATTCGGATAACGTTCAAAATATAATGGGGTTTAAGAGAGTATTAGATCTACAAATTAGTAAAATTTGAAAAGGATCGAATGAGTACTTTAGTCTATAATCGATAAAGTAAAATGAACACGCCGTACATAGTACACAGCATACACACACAGATACATTGTGATGAAAATTTTAGAATACAATCTCAGCATGATACTAGTTGATAATCTACAGTAAAAAGAATAGCCAGAAAAATTGCGAATTCATAATAACTCCCCACCATATTCCTTTGGGTAAGTGAGGAGTAAAAAAGGCAATAACTGCGTATGAAATATTTTTTCGTTAATTTCTCATCTGTTGGTGTTTGAAACCCAGGACACCCACACACATGACAAACGACTTACCATTATGCTACGAATTAATCATTTCTCTCAGATGTTGAGCAACAGGTATATGTAAGATTTACTCGCTTTACTCAATCGCAGCACCAATTCACAGTAGACCTTCAACATATACGAACCAGTCGCTTCTCGAACTCCTCATCTTCCGAATTTCGTGTTTCCACCTTCGTACAACCCGGGTTTTTTTTAAAATCCGAATTAATAAACTCTTCTCTAGATTGCAAACCCCTCCCAACGCTACGTAGTGCGCTTCTTCGGAAGAGCAAAATGGACCCAAATCCTAATAGCTGGTATCCCCTACGTAGACATGTTAAAAAAAAAAAGATTTTAGATTATCATGATACCTTTATAAAAATAATTATATTATATTATATAGATACGCCATTTGTGAATATCACGATGTTAATTATTGTAATAATCATGATATTAAATATGTCATTGAAAAATATGAATTGTCACGCAATTTATATGAACAATAAAACCAGGTTGTCTTTTTTATAAAGTTCTTATTTTAATATATACAAGGTTTATAATTATAATAGGTATATGCCATAGATTTTTATTATAATATACTAGATTTAGCACTCCATGCAAAAAGTGAGTCATGGTATATCGCGCGTTTGACTTTTTGATTGGTAACATATTTCAGTTTTCCTTACATTTCAACACATCCTAGATGACTGTTCTCTATACCTTAATAATTAAAATGTTTTTTAGGCAAATAAATCCGAAAACAATTCATATAAGTCGTTGTTCTCTATAGAAAAACGATGTGGTCTGGAACCAAAACGTCAAAAATCCCCCGGAATAATGACTCATTTCGATTCATACAAAATTTGCTAACTACGACATCTAGTATATTATAATAAAAATCTATGGTACATGCTTTAACAAAACAAAATTTTAATACTTATTTATTAAGTAGATACAAACCATCACGCCATGTCCTTCGTGGGATAGGCAGAGAGAACCGAACGCCACTTATTTCTATCTTGAAACACATTCATCGCCTCTTCGACATTTATACATCGTCTTATACATGTTCGTCTCTTGTTCACATTTATAGCATTTCCGTCTTTCAAAATACCGTTCATATGGACGTGTCATCCCTTCCTTGGGCGGCCCCGACCTCTCATTCCATTCCTGTCCGCAATGTATATTTTCTTCATCAGGCGTTCCTCATTTATTCTCCCCATCTGGCCATACCATCTCAATGTGTTCACTTTCATTCTATTAATGACATATTTCTTTATCTTACATTCTTTCTTTATGTCTTCATTTCTAACCCTGTCATACATCGTCCTATTACAGATTCTTATTAGCGATCTCATTTCAACTGCATTTATTCTGCTTTCGTGCGACTTTTGCCATGTCCAGGTTTCACTTGCATACGTCAAGGTTGGCAATGATATAGCATAATGAATGGCAATTTTAGCTTCCTCTGATATTTTGCGATCATTCATAACTGGTCTTAGTGCTCTATTCTTTCTGTTGCCTGCCATAACTCTTCTTTCGAACTCCTTATCAATCCGTCCATTGCGTTGAAACATGCATTTATTAAGTACGTGATTGTAACTGAAATTTTTGATAGCTGAGATAAGAGTGGCTGAAATTAAGAAGATACGCTTCATCGCAGGAAGAACCCCCAGGGACAGCAATATAAATTATACCATCAGGTCTCAGGCGGTGTCGAGGACATAACAAAATGGGAGCGTAACAGAAGACGCTTCTGGAGAGACGCATGGACGACAAAAGAATCGTCAAAATTATAAAAGATATAAATCTTACCCAACAACAGAAGACTATCTGGAAGACCTGCGAAGAGATGGAGGGACAGTAGTTGAATATCGATCCTCCTCTCAAAATAGTCCAGTTTCATAAACAGGTCAAATGATCTAATACACGGTGAAGAAGAAACTAATGAGCATATTTGAAACTTGATAGGAAAATTTGTGTCCAAACTTTAAGTTCGATCGACGTCATATTTTATTTTATTTTTTATATAGCTTCTCGGGCAACAAACAGGTACTATGTCAAATTATTATTTAACACGCACCCAATAACAAGTTGCCACATTCTGGAGACTTGCGATATTAATCGTCTCACAGATCCAGACTGAAAACACAATTATAAACTGTGTCTCCACCGGGAATCGAACCCGGGACCTTTGGATCAGCAGTCAGATACTTAACCAACATAAGCCATGAAGACCGACAAATTGGTATCATAGCAAGTGCAAAATGTATTACTTAACTCAGGCTTACACCGCATTATTTTTCGTTATAAAGGTAATAGGTTCTTAGCGAAAATTTTTACAATTGGTATCGGATTTACAGTAGCGATTAGTTAAGTCCGCTGATTATTTTTTCTTAGAAAAAGGATAATTTCTTCTCTATGATATATGAATATAAAGAGAGACTTTTAAATATTGTATAAATTCTTGGTTCTTCTTCTTTTTTTCTTTTCATTTTTTATTTTTGTTTTTGCTTAATCTTTTGCTTATTTTATTTTTATTGTAGGTACTTATATATTTTGTAAATTTATATATTTTTTCTTGATATTTCGTTGTTGTTATATATACCTATTTATTTTATTTTATTTTATTTTTATTTTATTTCATTTTCGGGAAATTTACAGTATAATAACATTTATTATATAGATGGATTAGTATAAGACTAAAACCAATAACAAATTTCCACATTATTAACAATAAATTTTGACTGCTGTGCTTACATACTTAAAGCTACATATGAAAAATATTTATATCTGAATGCTAGTGCATGAGTGTATGTATGTGTGTACGTATGAGTGTAAGGATGTGTATATGTGTGTGAATGTGTCTATATAAGTGAAAGAGAGAATTTATAGGTAATATGTATATATGTATATATTATAATTATGTATATATGTATTTTGCTTCATGGTTCATGAACATATGTTTTAATAATTTGTAATTGTGTATCTTAAAGCCCATTTTAGCGTTTATATAAATAAATAAAATAAAATTATTTCTGAAGATTTTCAAAAGTTTTTTTTTTAAATCATTGTTTAAAAATAATGTATGACAATGTAAATGTACATCATAAAAATGCATTCAGGGATTGTCAACCTTAAAAGAAGAAAAAAATGTACACTAACGAATATTTAGTGGAGGATTTAGTGTTGGCCACGATTCACTTGTTTTATTTAAATATAAATTGATTTTTTTAGTTTAAATTTTTTTTCTATAGTATGTAATTTTTACAATGTAAAATTATCAAAGCATTTAAATAAACACTTATTTTTCTCAATAGTTCAATGTAGTAGATAGATACTCACACTTTGTTATTTATCTTTGCATACAATATCTGGGTGGTGATAAGAAATTGCCTAATGGCCATAATCCCGTCATCTATAG
This sequence comes from Molanna angustata, assembly GCA_963576475.1. Lineage (NCBI taxonomy): Eukaryota > Metazoa > Arthropoda > Insecta > Trichoptera > Molannidae > Molanna > Molanna angustata. Next base: position 5,342,200 of record OY754985.1, on the reverse strand, counting down.
CATGTTTTTATAATATGTTCAGCAAAATTATAAATGTGTAAATAAATAAATATATAAATATCATTCAGAAAATTGTGTCTATCAGTCCTCTTTGCCTACATTAATTAAAAACATCGTACCTAGCTGTATAAAAAACATGTTTATGTATACAAGGTTGCAATGAAAAAGTTAATTTGACATTAAAACGCAAAACATAATAATAGTTCACAGCACAGAATTAATAAAAAAAATAATTGCCAATAAAAATAGTGGTGTTATGTCAATCCGTTTATGAAATGTACCTACCTAATTTCAAAGGAATAAAGCTATTTATATAATTTTAAAACCATCCCCCTGAGCGTACCTATATAGCACGTAGATATTTCCCTTATGTCAGTGAGGCTAGGTCGAGAGGCCGGGAAAATACATCCAAAAAAATCACAAAAATAATCACACAATAACCTCTCGAAATTCACAAAGGCGGGAAAAACACCACAGCAGCCGCCATTATACGACAGGGCGCGGAATGAATCAAAAGACAAATGTCAAATTCGTAATTGGAACGTCACAAAAACAATCATGTTCGATTTTCAAATGAAATTTTACTAGGCTGACGCGGCGCGAAGGCGACCCTTTCCGGCGGCGATCGCTCGCTTACTATTGGTGCGACGCTAGCGCCACCTCGCACGGTTGGTAAAGGAGATTTCTGCAAAACGTATCCGACTGTCATGCAGTATTGAGACGTCAATTTTCTTATCTCGTATGGCGCCCGAAGAATAGTTTGAATGGCGATGTTTAGTATTGTTCAGCTGACGTTGCGTCCATTGAAAATGACAATCAGGAAGCTAAATTTCGCTAATATGCGGTCGAATTGCGCACGCTCTCGGTGTCCACGTATGTAAATATAAAAGGTGAATTATTCGAATTTGGAAAATGAAAAAAGATTATTTTGAATGTTGCCTTTTTAGGTGAGACGAGACTGTTGCATGGGGAATACACGTAGTGACGTAGGTGTTGTACACCAATCGCTGGTTACCCCACATTATGGGATATATCGTGATGAATGGCACTTCATTAAACATTTATTTTAGCGATTTACACTAAAATATTCTATATTATTTACTGTGGTAAAAAAAATCGTGCACCGTAATATTACACCACAATATGTTACCTACCTACTTTTAAAATTGGAAAAATTATCTATTTTATTTGTTTTAATTTTAAGGGAATAATTTTTATATTCTTTAGATTCATATATATATATATATATATATATATATATATATATATATATATATATATATATATATATATATATATATATATATATATATATATATATATATATATATATATATATATATATATATATATATATATATATATATATATATATATATATATATATATATATATATATATATATATATATATATATATATATATATATATATATATATATATATATATATATATATATATATATATATATATATATATATATATATATATATATATATATATATATATATATATATATATATATATATATATATATATATATATATATATATATATATATATATATATATATATATATATATATATATATATATATATATATATATATATATATATATATATATATATATATATATATATATATATATATATATGTTAAATCTAAGGTTTTCGCGTGTACAAAATATGTTATTATTAAGTATTTTGGGGATAACCCGCGTCAAATTATGATTCCCGAGAGAATCAGTCGTCTGCCGACGTTTCGTCTGAATCACATCAGACATTTTCTAAAGGCGCCTTGTTAATAAATTTTCGTCTCGAGGGATAGTGCACGCACGTCCGTTCGAGTCGAAAGCTTACTTATCATTAAAAATCAAAAATTAAACAAGGGCGACATCCTTGTCAGTTTTGACGTCGTATCCCTGTTTACCAATATACCCACAGACGAAGCTCTTCAAGCAATAAAAGAAATGAGTGACCCACCGAATGACATAATAACTTTAATAGAACATTGCCTCAATAACACATTTTTCACTTATAATAACGACATGTACAAACAAGTTAAAGGAGCACCAATGGGTCTATCTCTTTCACCGCCAGTCGCTAACATATTCATGACCAAGTTAGAAAAGGAAGCTATAGATAGAGCGCGCTTAAAACCAAAGCTATGGATTAGATACGTGGACGATACCTTCGTTATATGGCCTCACGGTTTGGAGGAACTTAACAAATTTCTTGATTTTCTGAACGATCTCCACAATAACATCAAATTCACAATGGAGATAGAAAACAACGGTGAAATACCTTTTCTTGATGTTCTCGTAATCAAAAAAGACGATGGCACTCTCGGCCACACTGTGTACAGAAAATCAACACATACCAACAGATATCTCCACGCATCGTCGAACCATCATCCAGCACAAATCGCCTCTGTAGCAAACACCTTGGTAACACGATCATTAAGGATAGCCGACTCCGAAAACATTCAAAACGAATTAGAGTATCTTAAAAACGCGCTACGAAATAACGGTTTTTCTAATTTTACGATAAATAATGCAGTAAAAAATCAAACTAATAAAAATTTTAATAAAAAAGATACGTCAACTAAAGTAAAGCCACTCACCATTGCATTTTTGCCTTACATAAAAGGCACTACAGACAAAATCAGTCACCTACTTTATAAACATAATATTCGCACCATTTTTAGAACAGACAACAAAATTTCATCCTTTTTAAAAAGTCCGAAAGATAAAATACCATTAGAGTCACACGGTATTTACGAAATCCCATGCGGTGATTGCTCAAAAACTTACATAGGCAGGACAAATCGCAGAATCTCGGCGCGCGTCTCTGAACATCGCGTAGATGTTAAAAACCGGAAACTAACTTCATCTCTTGTAAATCACTCATTGACCGAAAATCACTCCATAGACTTTGAAAATTCAAAAGTAGTCGCGAATATTAACAAGTAAGTAAGTAAGTAAATTTATTAATAAGAAAGTATAAAAAGGATACATTTTGACATATTATAAAAAAATATATATATACATCACAAATAAATTTGAAATTCTCCCCGAAAAGAAGGAAACCTTGTGCTTCGGGGAGGAGTTCACAACACTTAAATTTAACAAGATACATAAAATACATAGAAAGAGTTCATAAAAAAATATATATTATTTTAATTTACAAACGTGGAAAAATAAACAAAAAAAAGCTAACAATCAATAAAGATATACTCGCACACACAATACAATACACCAAAATTAATACATTCATATGGCACAATGAGGAGGAAAATTATTTTAACTTTTTTTTAAAAGTTGACAAGTTGTCAGTATTATTTATTTTTATATTTTTATCCAGTGCATTGTACCATTTTACACCCATGAATGAATAATGGCTCTGCCCCAACTTCGTTAACCTCATGGGGAGTCTTATATAGCCCTCAAGTTGTAGTCTAGGAGTTACATACAATATGTCATTATTTGCCCCATTAACAATCAACTCTTTGACCACCTGACAGATAGCCACTTTCTTGTATATATTCTGTACCGAAGGGACAGGCAGTTCACTGTACAATTGGCTAGTACTGTAGTCACGTGGTTTTCTGAGGATTATTTTTAAGACACTTCTCTGGGCTATATATAAAGGACATAAGGTGGTCACATAAGCTCCTCCCCATGCTATTATTCCGTAGCGCAGAATTGAGTGTACGAACGCATAATAGACAGATGTTATTGTTTTTTTGTCTAACATGTCTCGTAAGTTATAAAATATATAATACATTTTTCTTATGCGTTCAGTAACACAACTTATGTGTTCCTTCCATTTAACGAGGCAGTCCACAATCACTCCTAGGTATTTAACCTGCTCAACCTTCAAAAGGGTATTACACGAGTCACAAGAGTCAGAAGATGCCGAACATTGATTATTGTGTATTGTAATTTTTATATCTGTTGGTAATGATTTATGTTGATGAACAAAAGGAACAAAGACAGTCTTATCAACATTGAGTGATAGCAAATTTTTATCAAACCACATTTTCAGTTGAGAAATATCAGAACTAGCTTTTTTAGATATCTGTGACCAGGATTCACCCTCCACAAGTAGGACAGTATCATCTGCATATGATAGTATCGTAGATGTAAGACCTATTTTAAATATTTGATTTACGTATAAAATAAATAGAATCGGCCCCAAAACCGTGCCTTGAGGCACCCCGAATGTGGGAGTTTGACTGTTGCTGAGATGGTTCCCGATCTTAACACGTTGCTGTCTATTTAAAAGATAACTTTCTAACCACTTTTTTGCAACTCCGTGAATACCGACGTCATTTATCTTTTGTATTATCTTAGTGTGACTCAGACTATCAAACGCCTTACGTAGGTCTACAAATACACCCAGACATTTCCTACCTGAGTCCAGTACTTTATATATGTCTGAAGTTAAATTTGCCAGAGCGTCCTCGGTGCCCATATTCTCTCTGAATCCAAATTGTCCATTGCTAATTATATTTTCCGAATTGAGGAAGCTTGTCAGTTGTGTCTTTATAACTTTTTCGTATATTTTTGCTATATTAGATGTCAGAGAGATTGGTCTGTAATTTCCTACCTGTCTTGGATCGCCTGATTTAAACAATGGTATCACCTGAGTGTTTTTATATACATCGGGAAAAACTCCACTATTCAAACTGATATTGATAATATGTGTCAGTGGAGACTTAATATTATCTACGTTTTGCTTAAGAATTTCTACCGTGACATTATCAAAACCAGGAGAAGATCCGCCTTTCATACCTTTAATGATTTTAATGATTGTTTCCTCATTTATACATTGGAAATTGCTAAGTTTAGTAACCATTGACAATTGATTTTCATGAGTTTCTCCTACTTGTTGCGGACCGATTGTTTTCGCTAGAAGCTCTCCGACTTTAGCAAAATAATTATTAAAAATATTAGCAACCTCCTTAGGAGACTCTTGCACGTTCAACACTGAATCGTTATGTTGGATTTCGCGGATATCAACTCGCCTACGTTTTTTATTTATAATTTCATTGATAGTACACCACACTTTTTTGGTGTTATTATTACTATTGTATTGCGATATTTTTTTTGAGTAATATGAAATTTTTGATTTTTTTACTAACAGCGTAAGAAGATTTTTGTACTCTCTAAATTTATGTTTACGGTTATGATCATTAGGGAATCTTTTCATCAATTTATATAATTTATCTTTCTGTCTTATTGAGACAATTATGCCAAAAGTAATCCACGGTTTAATTATTCTGTATTTAGATTTTCTCGGAGTAACCCCCTCCAAACATTCTGCCTGGGTAATGTGTAAGCTAAGTGTTTTATGAAAGTTTAGTGCACATTCGTCAGCGTTCCATGAATTAAAGGTTGTATTCCAGGCTTCACCAGCAAGAGTGGACTTGAGTTCATCAAAATTTATTCGTTTTTTAATTATTGGTATACTGTTTATATTTTTATGACATTGACTTTGTATATATATACCAGCGTGGTGATCAGTTATACCATTTCTCCATACTAATGTTTTAATGTTAGAAAGTTTACTAAGAGAGGTATTCGTCCAGAAATGGTCTAAACAAGAGGGAGTCTGTCTCTCTACCTCCCTAGTATATAATGTGGTACATAGTTTATAGTTATGAGAACTAAGAGTGTCAATATATTCATCCTTTTCCCTGTGTATATAATTTTTAGATACGTTAATGTTAATATCTCCTGCTACCAAGATATTCCTGCATTTATTTCGCGACAGAACATTATGAAGGCTTTCACAAAAATCCGATATGTTTGATTCGTGTGTCCGATATATTGCATAGATATTATAGTTAATTTGTCCTATGTCAAATTGTATAAGTAGACAATTCGTTCGATTTATATTGGTCAATTCAAAAACACTCACCGAATATTTATTTGCTGCAAATACAACTACACCACTGCATTTGTTTATTGTATGTTCAGTGCAATAATAGTTATAATTCGGTATGTTGTATGCAGTGTTTTCATTTTTTAAATGTGCCTCAGTCAATATTATAACATCAGGTTTAACACGCAACAAATTTAAATGAACCAAAAATTGATCAAAATTCTTTCTCATGCTCCTAATATTCTGTTGTAAAACAACAAGCGCACCATTCGTATTATGTTCAATACTTAATTCATTATTACATTCGTTGACCGTATCACATTCGATCTCCTTTACACTATAGCTATTATCAATATCCGATAATAGATTATCGTCTAACATTTTGGTAATTTAAATAAAATATTTTCGATATTAAAATTTTAATGATTTTAAAAGATAAGAAAAAAAAGGAACTTCCTTGAAATGGTACGATAAATAAATTGTTCAACGCGATGTACTTAAAGGAGATCGGATTGTTATTGTTTAATCGAGGTTTGAGTGGTTTAAAAGTTACAACAGAGCCACGATTCACCTGAATATAGCAGAATATTATAGAAACAAATACAACCATCAATGTTACGCATACACTGACACATAAACAAACATTCACTCGATGACCACTCATACACACGTATATAATATTATTTTCGGGACGATTTGCTTTCAATATTATTATTATTATTATATAAATACAGGGTGTTTGCTGCGGCTTGAGCTTAACAAAAATAAAATAATATTTTTTAAATATATTGATGGGGTCACATATTAACACGAACTGATTGAGTCAATAGTCCACATTTTGTCTTGCTCTTTCAAGCATGAAACTTAAATACGAGCATGCTTCCTTGTCCATAGCATTATGAGCGCAGTTGTAATTTTTTTTATACTTATTATTTGCATCCACACAATTGTTGCAAGTGGGAGGCTTTCTCCCATTTTGGCATTCCTTGTATTTGTGTTCTCCACCGCAGTGGGAACAAATGGGCTCCTTGTTCCTGTTCATGCATTCTAGCGAAGAGTGACCTACTCTTAAGCAGTGGTAACATTGCACCAGAAGATTGGCGTCCCTGACCGGAACACGCTGGTATCCTAAGTTGACTCTGCGACTTTCCATGATTTTTTTCCTTATTTTGGATGTAGCCTCCACCAGTAATTCCACCGCGCTGCTGTCGTTTTTTCTTTTAATTACTTTTATTAGTTTAATTTTCTCACCAGCGTCAATGAGACACTGAAGAGTGGGGTTTTGGGCGCGGATGTCAGCATTAAATTTATTTTCCTCGTACTCATTATGCACTCCTCCGATAATTAATTTGGGATTTCTTTTTTTCAATTGTAAAGCGCTATAAACTCCATTAAATTTCTCGTTTATAACACTCGTCAGGAGGCTAGCATCCTGATTAGAGGGACACAATATTAATATTTTGCCATTTTTCGTCTTTCTCATTCTGTCTACAGCCACACCGATTGCCGCGGGATTTATTTTGTTCTTTATATCAGCTATAATCTGATCCGCGTCAACCCGATCTATTGCTTCTACAGAGATAGCAAACAGTTTGACTGTGTGAGAATGATTACTTAGTAGATTGCTCCCATCTTGAGTGCATTTTTCAGTTAGTAATTTAATCGATTGCTTAATATATCTTACTTCGCTGGTCAATGCAAAATTCGGCGGTTCTCTGGTTTTCAACTTGTAATTTTCCTCCGCCAGTGCCATAATTCTGTCACCAAGACCCTTTACCAAATCTTCAAGCTTCGTTCTACTAGTGGCGTTAATAACTTTCCCCTTCAGTATTTCATTCATGACTTCTACGCTCTGTTCTACCTCGCAAATTGTATTTTTTAGGACATCGAAGTTGGTGTCCAGTTGCGGTTCGTCATGCTTGCTATCACTTGAACGATTTTGCGGTGACCTAGGTGTTAGTTGTGATCTTGTAAAAGGAGCAGACATTGTGACGTGGTGCGTGAGACACACTTGTGTGTGAACACTCTGTATATAGCGCTGCTTTGCGTAGTGCACCTACTTATGCGAGACTGCGCAGCGCACAGGCGACACAAATTGACCGCACAAACACACACCACAATAACTTCAATCGACAATACGCGGCACTAACATAAAGTAGGTACACTTAGAAAACAAATACTTTTTAGTGTATCTTATAATTGCGAGTTTGTAGAGTATTTCTAAAGAAGATTAATACTGTAAACACGCCTGTAATAGATTATAGATATCACTTGTATAGATTCATGTACAGTATTTTCAATAATTTATATTTTAAATCAATATATAAGTGAGAGAGTTAGAGGCGATATGTCACACCTTACGAGAAATGGACTGAAAACAATGAAACTTTAAGAATTTACAGGGAAGCAATCGAAATATATAAAAGAAGCAACAGTATAATGAATAACAGGGACGATAGCATTCGAATCCCGACCGCATGGACAAGTGTACTTGAAAACAACATTTTTAAAAACCATAGTAATCAAACTACCGATATTTCAAACAATAGTCACATTAAAAACATTAGTAAAATTCTTAGTAAGCCGAAAACTGATAATCCACCTGTAAACAATATACCGTTAAGTACTAGAGTCACTAGAAGCCAAACAAAACGCAATAATGACGTCATTGGGGAAACCCACCCTTCCAATAACACTTGACGCGGCTTCCTTTCAAACTTTCACTTGGTAGTAAGCTTTCGACTCGAACGGACGTGCGTGCACTATCCCTCGAGACGAAAATTTATTAACAAGGCGCCTTTAGAAAATGTCTGATGTGATTCAGACGAAACGTCGGCAGACGACTGATTCTCTCGGGAATCATAATTTGACGCGGGTTATCCCCAAAATACTTAATAATAACATATTTTGTACTCGCGAAAACCTTAGATTTAACATAAATAACCTCTACGGGGAGGAAATATACAGTGAAACGAAAAAGTTTGAAAAATTAAAGTCAAAACACGCGAAGCTTCTATGTGACCTAACCTTTTTGTGTCGATGTCGTGATAAAAAAGTAGTGCCAAAGTGTTTTCAACTGAGACAACGCGGTAGCAGAAAATCGGTGAGAAAAAATTCTTTATAATACTAGTTTTTCCCTCATACGCGACGAAATCGGTTACATTCATTTACAATTACATACACTTGGTACTGATATTAAAAATCTTCATTTAAAACTTTCTAATATATTACATCCATTAATATGGTCCGAATTAGATAATCTCATTCATAATAGAATTGAAACGAATAATAAAATAAACTCCGACCGCCAAATAAGTAAATTCACGCGTATCGAAAATAATATCAAAAAAGTAGAATACCAACAGTCTTTAAATACCGATAAAATCATTCACAATCTCACCGATCTTAAATTAAATAACGATACAATATCGGTTCTAAGTAAAGGTTTTAATTTTGGTGTTGTTCCTCCGAAAATTCCAAAAGAAGACATTGTTACGGGAATCGAATCAGCCGTATGTAAACTACCAAATAATATAGCCGAAACTATACGACAAGAAACTTGCCATATACTTAGAAAATCGCTTCCGCCGAAAAGAAATATATCTCTCGATGAAATACGAGCTCTTAAAGAATTACGCGCAAATAAAGATATAATTATTCTTCCGGCAGATAAGGGAAACGCAACAGTAATCATGAAAAGCGAAGATTATCACATTAAAATTACTAATTTGCTCAACGATCCGGCTTATAAACTGCATCCTAATAATCCTATAACATACTTAGAAAAAACGACTAAAACTAAAATTATGTCATCCAAATTAAGTCCCGAATTAAAAAAGTCGTTAATACCTAGAGAAAAATCGTCACGTTTTCCGAAATTATACGGTTTGCCAAAAATTCATAAGACGGATGTTCCTCTTAGACCCATAGTCAGTTCTGTCAGTTCTCCACTTCAAATGTTATCAAAGTATCTTGCCAACTACTTACAACCAGATGTAGAATCAGCGGAATCTTTTGTCAAAAATTCGGAACATTTTATACAAATCATTAAAAATCAAAAATTAAACAAGGGCGACATCCTTGTCAGTTTTGACGTCGTATCCTTGTTCACCAATATACCCACAGACGAAGCTCTTCAAGCAATAAAAGAAATGAGTGACCCACCGAATGACATAATAACTTTAATAGAACATTGCCTCAATAACACATTTTTCACTTATAATAACGACATGTACAAACAAGTAAAAGGAGCACCAATGGGTCTATCTCTTTCACCGCCAGTCGCTAACATATTTATGACCAAGTTAGAAAAGGAAGCTATAGATAGAGCGCGCTTAAAACCAAAGCTATGGATTAGATACGTGGACGATACCTTCGTTATATGGCCTCACGGTTTGGAGGAACTTAACAAATTTCTTGATTTTCTGAACGATCTCCACAATAACATCAAATTCACAATGGAGATAGAAAACAACGGTGAAATACCTTTTCTTGATGTTCTCGTAATCAAAAAAGACGATGGCACTCTCGGCCACACTGTGTACAGAAAATCAACACATACCAACAGATATCTCCACGCATCGTCGAACCATCATCCAGCACAAATCGCCTCTGTAGCAAACACCTTGGTAACACGATCATTAAGGATAGCCGACTCCGAAAACATTCAAAACGAATTAGAGTATCTTAAAAACGCGCTACGAAATAACGGTTTTTCTAATTTTACGATAAATAATGCAGTAAAAAATCAAACTAATAAAAATTATAATAAAAAAGATACGTCAACTAAAGTAAAGCCACTCTCCATTGCGTTTTTGCCTTACATAAAAGGCACTACAGACAAAATCAGTCACCTACTTTATAAACATAATATTCGCACCATTTTTAGAACAGACAACAAAATTTCATCCTTTTTAAAAAGTCCGAAAGATAAAATACCATTAGAGTCACACGGTATTTACGAAATCCCATGCGGTGATTGCTCAAAAACTTACATAGGCAGGACAAATCGCAGAATCTCGGCGCGCGTCTCTGAACATCGCGTAGATGTTAAAAACCGGAAACTAACTTCATCTCTTGTAAATCACTCATTGACCGAAAATCACTCCATAGACTTTGAAAATTCAAAAGTAGTCGCGAATATTAATAATGAAACATTTAGAATTTACAGGGAAGCAATCGAAATATATAAAAGAAGCAACAGTATAATGAATAACAGGGACGATAGCATTCGAATCCCGACCGCATGGACAAGTGTACTTGAAAACAACATTTTTAAAAACCATAGTAATCAAACTACCGATATTTCAAACAATAGTCACATTAAAAACATTAGTAAAATTCTTAGTAAGCCGAAAACTGATAATCCACCTGTAAACAATATACCGTTAAGTACTAGAGTCACTAGAAGCCAAACAAAACGCAATAATGACGTCATTGGGGAAACCCACCCCTCCACTAACACTTGACGCGGCTTCCTTTCAAACTTTCACTTGGTAGTAAGCTTTCGACTCGAACGGACGTGCGTGCACTATCCCTCGAGACGAAAATTTATTAACAAGGCGCCTTTAGAAAATGTCTGATGAGATTCAGACGAAACGTCGGCAGACGACTGATTCTCTCGGGAATCATAATTTGACGCGGGTTATCCCCAAAATACTTAATAATAACATATTTTGTACTCGCGAAAACCTTAGATTTAACATAAATAACCTCTACGGGGAGGAAATATACAGTGAAACGAAAAAGTTTGAAAAATTAAAGTCAAAACACGCGAAGCTTCTATGTGACCTAACCTTTTTGTGTCGATGTCGTGATAAAAAAGTAGTGCCAAAGTGTTTTCAACTGAGACAACGCGGTAGCAGAAAATCGGTGAGAAAAATTCTTTATAATACTAGTTTTTCCCTCATACGCGACGAAATCGGTTACATTCATTTACAATTACATACACTTGGTACTGATATTAAAAATCTTCATTTAAAACTTTCTAATATATTACATCCATTAATATGGTCCGAATTAGATAATCTCATTCATAATAGAATTGAAACGAATAATAAAATAAACTCCGACCGCCAAATAAGTAAATTCACGCGTATCGAAAATAATATCAAAAAAGTAGAATACCAACAGTCTTTAAATACCGATAAAATCATTCACAATCTCACCGATCTTAAATTAAATAACGATACAATATCGGTTCTAAGTAAAGGTTTTAATTTTGGTGTTGTTCCTCCGAAAATTCCAAAAGAAGACATTGTTACGGGAATCGAATCAGCCGTATGTAAACTACCAAATAATATAGCCGAAACTATACGACAAGAAACTTGCCATATACTTAGAAAATCGCTTCCGCCGAAAAGAAATATATCTCTCGATGAAATACGAGCTCTTAAAGAATTACGCGCAAATAAAGATATAATTATTCTTCCGGCAGATAAGGGAAACGCAACAGTAATCATGAAAAGCGAAGATTATCACATTAAAATTACTAATTTGCTCAACGATCCGGCTTATAAACTGCATCCTAATAATCCTATAACATACTTAGAAAAAACGACTAAAACTAAAATTATGTCATCCAAATTAAGTCCCGAATTAAAAAAGTCGTTAATACCTAGAGAAAAATCGTCACGTTTTCCGAAATTATACGGTTTGCCAAAAATTCATAAGACGGATGTTCCTCTTAGACCCATAGTCAGTTCTGTCGGTTCTCCACTTCAAATGTTATCAAAGTATCTTGCCAACTACTTACAACCAGATGTAGAATCAGCGGAATCTTTTGTCAAAAATTCGGAACATTTTATACAAATCATTAAAAATCAAAAATTAAACAAGGGCGACATCCTTGTCAGTTTTGACGTCGTATCCTTGTTCACCAATATACCCACAGACGAAGCTCTTCAAGCAATAAAAGAAATGAGTGACCCACCGAATGACATAATAACTTTAATAGAACATTGCCTCAATAACACATTTTTCACTTATAATAACGACATGTACAAACAAGTAAAAGGAGCACCAATGGGTCTATCTCTTTCACCGCCAGTCGCTAACATATTTATGACCAAGTTAGAAAAGGAAGCTATAGATAGAGCGCGCTTAAAACCAAAGCTATGGATTAGATACGTGGACGATACCTTCGTTATATGGCCTCACGGTTTGGAGGAACTTAACAAATTTCTTGATTTTCTGAACGATCTCCACAATAACATCAAATTCACAATGGAGATAGAAAACAACGGTGAAATACCTTTTCTTGATGTTCTCGTAATCAAAAAAGACGATGGCACTCTCGGCCACACTGTGTACAGAAAATCAACACATACCAACAGATATCTCCACGCATCGTCGAACCATCATCCAGCACAAATCGCCTCTGTAGCAAACACCTTGGTAACACGATCATTAAGGATAGCCGACTCCGAAAACATTCAAAACGAATTAGAGTATCTTAAAAACGCGCTACGAAATAACGGTTTTTCTAATTTTACGATAAATAATGCAGTAAAAAATCAAACTAATAAAAATTATAATAAAAAAGATACGTCAACTAAAGTAAAGCCACTCTCCATTGCGTTTTTGCCTTACATAAAAGGCACTACAGACAAAATCAGTCACCTACTTTATAAACATAATATTCGCACCATTTTTAGAACAGACAACAAAATTTCATCCTTTTTAAAAAGTCCGAAAGATAAAATACCATTAGAGTCACACGGTATTTACGAAATCCCATGCGGTGATTGCTCAAAAACTTACATAGGCAGGACAAATCGCAGAATCTCGGCGCGCGTCTCTGAACATCGCGTAGATGTTAAAAACCGGAAACTAACTTCATCTCTTGTAAATCACTCATTGACCGAAAATCACTCCATAGACTTTGAAAATTCAAAAGTAGTCGCGAATATTAATAATGAAACATTTAGAATTTACAGGGAAGCAATCGAAATATATAAAAGAAGCAACAGTATAATGAATAACAGGGACGATAGCATTCGAATCCCGACCGCATGGACAAGTGTACTTGAAAACAACATTTTTAAAAACCATAGTAATCAAACTACCGATATTTCAAACAATAGTCACATTAAAAACATTAGTAAAATTCTTAGTAAGCCGAAAACTGATAATCCACCTGTAAACAATATACCGTTAAGTACTAGAGTCACTAGAAGCCAAACAAAACGCAATAATGACGTCATTGGGGAAACCCACCCCTCCACTAACACTTGACGCGGCTTCCTTTCAAACTTTCACTTGGTAGTAAGCTTTCGACTCGAACGGACGTGCGTGCACTATCCCTCGAGACGAAAATTTATTAACAAGGCGCCTTTAGAAAATGTCTGATGAGATTCAGACGAAACGTCGGCAGACGACTGATTCTCTCGGGAATCATAATTTGACGCGGGTTATCCCCAAAATACTTAATAATAACATATATATATATATATATATATATATATATATATATATATATATATATATATATATATATATATATATATATATATATATATATATATATATATATATATATATATATATATATATATATATATATATATATATATATATATATATATATATATATATATATATATATATATATATATATATATATATATATATATATATATATATATATATATATATATATATATATATATATATATATATATATATATATATATATATATATATATATATATATATATATATATATATATATATATATATATATATATATATATATATATATATATATATATATATATATATATATATATATATATATATATATATATATATATATATATATATATATATATATATAGTAAATAGCCCTTGTGTTTGTAACTATATGGCTGAATTGGTTAATTAATTTTTACCCATGGAGACGATTACTAACAAATAAACAAACTATGAAAAAATGACGATGTCAAAAAACAGAATAACAATAAACAAGGATAGATAATAGTTATACTTAAGCATTTGCATAGTTAAGACAATTTATGTTCTTGTTCTCTAATGTAAGAACATACTAAAAAAATGTTTTAGAAAAGTTGAATGGTAGAAAAATTTTCAAGAAATGCGAATGAAATAATGTACCTACTTAGTCTCATCTATATTTTCTAAAACCTATTTACTGATTATTGTATTGTTGTACACATATAGGTTTTACAACACCTACAACATTTTTCTCGTTTTATATCAGATAACAAGCTTGACTTTAACTGATCGCCTAATATATATTTATTTTTATATTACTTACTTCTTGGGTAACTAACAGGTACTATGTCAAATATTAATTAAACACGCACCCAATAATAAATATATTTATGATTCTGAATTTGCCCTAGAAGTAATTGAAAAATAAACAGTAATTATATTATGTTATCTAAATTTCGTGACAAAAACTAAATAAATTAGGTATGACATCAATTGAAATGAAACAAAATATTGATACGAAATTTTAATGAACGAAATTATAGCGATAATCGATTCTCGTTAAATTTAGAAAGTCGTAGTAGAGAAAATTTTACCGGAGGCTTTTGACTAAAATCAAATCATCAGATTATTCATCATGAAGTAGATATTTATACCTGAAAGGGTTTGCTTTTCTTTTATGCAAATCCCATCAAGTAAAAGTTATTGCAGATTAAAATATATTATGATACCTGTTTCACAAAATACAAATATACCTAGATACATATATAGGTACTTATCATCTATAATAATAAGTTTAAACTATGATTTGGCACTTCGCGTTATTATATTCCAACCAAGGATACGTATCTATTGAAATTAGTTATAGGTCTAAACCTCCTTAATAAACTCTCTCCGCTGATCTTCAAACTATGGTGTCCTTCGCCAGTGTGTCATGGTTACCCTAATAATATAGTCCATTACCATTTCATCAATCTAGTCTATGATTTACCTATCTTTCTTTGACGTAAAGGACATGGACGGACAGTTGCTTCTCAGGTTTCAGGTATTCTATTCGAAGAACATGTTCCAGTCATCTAAATCTCACATTTTCAATTTATTTAATAACTTTAAGCTCATGATAAAAATGTATAATGTGAATGTATCAGATGGGTCATCCAGTAGTCGCGAGTTGAATGAATTCTGCCTCGACCGATTTCGTTCACACTAATAGCACACGCATTTATAGGTACTTATTTTAGGGAACGTAGGAAGATGTAGGTATATGTACTTATTTAACCTATTATTTATTTAGAAAAACGTTCAATCAACAACAAATCTCCACTGCAAAGTGCATATTTTTATGAAAAATGCAACCATAAGTTAAATCACTTGCATAGGAAATGTAAAGTTTTTCACGAATGTATATACATAATTACCTGTCATAGAAAGAACTAGTTTTTGCTGACAGTACAATTAACACCAGTCCTCTGTTTGTCATTAATGTTTGTTGACAGTTTCGACAATCGCCTTGACAATTATTTTGGGGTTTTAAATATAGAACAAAAGAGAATACTGAAACATTTTAGAAACTTGAATCGTTACAGAAATTTCATTTTGGGAATATACAAAAATTGATAAAACTCTGGATCCGAATTAAATCATATGGAATGACAGTTTTTTTATTGATCTGTAATTATCTTAACTAATGTTAATATTAGACAGATTTTATGTAGGTATAGGTATTGTATCCGGATTCGTTATTGATACAATCCGGAAGAAGAGTGAAATTCAAGGTCAGTAATTAAATCTTATGACCCTAAGAAATGAAATACACTTACGATTTTACATAAAAAGGAAAATAATATTTTCCAAACTATAGCTATTTTAATTTTTATGTACTAATACGCCTTGAAAGGGTAGTAGGTATAAAAAAGATAGGAAAAAGTACCCAACATAGTGAATATGGGTAGGTAGGTACTCACTAATGATTTACTTTAACATAACGGAAGTTATTTTAAGGAAGTGATTTCCATGTCTGGTCATGACTGAAGCGGCCACATTGAGCTGGTCACCCGGTCAAGTTACAATGACCCCTACCATTCTATGTATGAACGTTGAATAATAAGAATTGTGTCGATGCTTTTCTAATTTATATAATTTAGCAATGTGCAATTTAAGCGATAGATGTCAATGAAATCCCAGAACGAAAAGCGATTTTGGATAAAGGACAATAGGACATAAAATGGCAATTATTTAGGTTTTACGTGGAATGATAAATGAATAATATGAATAATAAGTTCCAATTCCAAGACTATGACTATTGTTTAGTTTTGTCGATAGCTATTTCGTCCTATACAGACTGAAGAAGAAGACTAGTAAAAAACATATTTTCCTACGAAAAGTCGAGGAATCACTTTTGCAAAGCGTATTGACGTCGTCAATTTGTTTAAGAGGACATATAACGCTAAACCTAGTGACTGAAAACATAATATAATAAAACCGCCTGCATTATGAAGTTACGCGTTAATAAGGATAACTGTCGCGTGCGTTTAAATGGTTTATATATGTGATTCAAAATATCGGAGACTCCAAATTTGTTGATTTTTTGCATTTTAAGGCCAAACCTGACTTGAATTGAAAAAACTTTATCGGTCATTTACTTAAATTTTATGCACTCTTTAAGCATATAAAAGATTTATTTCTCCACGATACATAGTTATGGAGTAATTTAAAAAAAATGCTTTTAAATAAAATAATTTTAATAAAAGGATTTTAAATAATTATTTTAGGAGAATTAATGCTGACTATTAAAATTGTGTGACGAACATTCACTAGAAAATTTTTGAAAATATTCATGATATTTTTTTAGAAACACACTGTTACACATATTTCAGAAATTTGATATAAAATTGAGGTGTTTAGGTTTATATACCCCCTTAAACGTGATCGCATTATGTCGTTATATAATACCATTCATTGAGTTACCTACATTAACATTCATATTTTGTAATTATACGTTTATGTCTTTTCAAAATCAACGTCAATTTTCTTTAAGGATTTGTGCAATCGACTAGCTAAAACGCAATATAAAAAATTACAGTAGGTACATATCAAATCAGACATAAGGACTATTTTATGTATTTATTTCTCAATATGTATTTCTATATTTTCAATTTGTATCTAGGCATTTTCTCCAAAACCTCACAATATGAATCCAAGTCCTGATAAATGTTTTCTATACATCATCCTTATTGAATAAAAAAATCGTGAGAGAGTATTCGCTTAGAGAAGTCTAATAAAAAAAATATTCTTTCTTTTGATAACACTTTGAATTCAAATACTTGAAAGTGGCCAATTGTTAACTTAAAATATGCTTGAACAACGCGTATTGGTAAAGAAACGAAAATTGAACTCATAAGTGAAAAATATCATAAATAATGAAACAAGTGAGAGGAGTGAGTTTAGTAGATTCGTAGATCTGTTTCTTTTAGTGTTTTTATACCGTTTTTTATAGCACAATACTAATAGAGAGATATGCCTATAAGTACAATGAAACATTATGGTTAAAGATAAGGTCTGGTCTGGTCTGGTCTGGTCTGGTCTGAGTCAATACTACCATGATATTATTATGAACGGTTATCTGGCACAACTCAGTCAGCCGTGACCACCGGAATTCGCATACCATGCAAAATGTACTTGACTGGCAGATTTTCTCGTTGATTCACATGATATAGTACCTACGATACATCAGAATTATATTTAAAATTACATAATAAAGCACCATTATTTTAACGACATCGATAAAGCCTATACTTAATCAAACATTTTATAAAGTAGGTCGAGTTATCATTAAGAGGAATTTCGCAGACTCCACCCCATTGGGAACGTTATAGGACATTTGTTCTGTTCATACCCTAAGTGGCTGCTCTTCGGACAACTCAATGACAATATTTATAGTAAAACACTTGTAAATTTGTGTCTTTCGGTTTGGTTGGTTAATGTTGGTGCAAACCGCCCCCCTCCACTGCGAAAAAGGCTCAAGAATTTCGGAGGCATCTATACAAACAAACATATTTCATTCTATTGCCTCTAAGAGCCGTAACCCCTGCCGAGGAGGCCTGCCAATCGAATGTCGAGTAATTAGTTAGTCGTCTCTATTGAGATATTAAAAATATGTTTTAAAAAAGAACGTCGATTTATCAGCAAATATCTTCAAAAATCACGAGGGCGACGCGGAACACACAAAATTTGGGATATTTAATTGGTTGATAAATGCGCAAACTTGTCTGCCGAAAATTTTCAAGGTTTTAACTACTACCGTCGTGGGTTACCAGTTTAGGTTACGTGAACCTGTCGGAGATCACCCTATAGGTATTGGAGGTTAGGCTGTGCCGGTCTATTTAAGCATTAGGTATTTCACCTGTGAGTCTGTCCCCAATGTAGCTAATTGTAATACTGCGTAAATATTTAATTACGCCGTCGATTATTCACTAATCTCCGATACCTTCATGCGTAAGCATTTTTTTTTTCAGTCGTTTCCTTAGAGTAACATATTTTTTTTTATTGGATATAACAGCTATTTAGGGTCGTATTACAAGAGTTATTTGAGAAAAATGTAAGAGAAAGGTAAGGTCCGTACTGCGAGAATACTGCTTACGGGACCTTATCTTTTTCTTACATTTTTCTTAAATAACTCCCGTAATACGACCCATAATAAACAAAAATACACGATTTACAGCGCCAATCTGCATCCATTGACGAATCTTTATGTTAGAAGCACTATAAAGTAGGTACTCTATATATAGTGCTAAAAGAATGAGCACTACCTTCAATTGTATGAAAACAACAATGTTTTAAGTAGGTACCTACATAATAATATGTGCTCATGAAATTATCCTGAATCACGATACGGCGTTAAATTAAACAATAGTGTCATGCGTACAAATCAAATGAGTATCGATATAACAGTTAATGAGAGTCGATCTAATGCAAAGTAAGCATTTAGGATGTGAAAGAAACACTCAACAGTTATACCTATGTAGATAAGTGCTGATATAGAATAGATATAGGTACCTACCAAGGCTAAAGACAACTTGGTGTTGGGTGAAGACGGCATGGTAGTTGGATGGTATAGGTATGTAGGTACCAACCCACTATGCATTCCATCAAACGGTGTCACACAGAACTAAACATTCCATTGGACATAACTGGTACAGCTACATAGTTTTCGTTTGACCGGAAGTCAATTTTGAACTGAGACAAAATATTTATGAAAATCGTAGGTAGGCACAAAAACAAATTTGACGTGAAAATATCAATAAGATGCCATATATTTTGCCGATAGATAGGTACCCAATCTTGAAGGAAAATTTTATCTCTGATGGGTTTTTTTTATATTTAACTAACGTACTTATGTATTTTTTTGACATAGTTAATATATATTTAAGTATATGAGCCTGACTTCCCGGTATATTTATTTATTTATATAAAAATATATTTCCGCTTCATCTCTATTGAGATTTGAGATAATATAAAATTTGTCAAAAAAAAATCATTAAGTCCCGGTAGCGAAAATAAAACAATTTTTGCGTATATAACATATATGCGACCATATAAATATATGCTATTAACGTACATGTACCTAAGTATTTTTACAAACTTACTTTGGAGTATAGAAAAGTTAAGCACGTCATTTTACCTAATTCACTATTAAAGCTTTCTTAAATAAATATAAATATTATTATTTAAGAAAGCTTTAGTAATAAAGTTTTTGTAGGTGTTGAAGAATATAATAGTAATAGTGTAATATTTAGTGTTTAGTTGTAACCAATTCGTAAATAATGTTAAAAGCAATATATGACTATCATTTTTTTTTAATAAAAAAGAAAGTACCTACATATACAAATACAATATAAAACAATACGATGTTATTGCCCCATCCCCCCCCCCCCCAAGTGTAGACACTTGTGTATGAGACAAGAATAACATTTTTAAATATTGTTACAAATATGCAATAGGAAAAAATAAATCTTATTTCTAAACTAATTCTAACAAATGGACATAAAATTTCTTATATGATACAATTTTACTGAGTTATAAAGTAAATATAATATGCAAACACACTCAATATTTTCTATGTTTAATTTTGTATTTGAATAACTTGTAGTTTTTATTAGTTTTTTTTAGCTTTATAATATCGCCTGGGATAGGTAGTATTGAAGTATTTAGTGTCGAGATAAATGTAGTGGTGTTGTGCAAATATTTTATTATAGAGTGGTACTATCATATTTATTTGCTTATAAATAGACTGCCTTTTTATATTGCCTACCACTTACCACATAGTATATGTTTGACATTAAAAATAAGTAAATTATCGTGAATAAGTATTTTGGGGCCCGTTGCAGATGTAACGAGATAGTGAGAATGGCAATTCGTGATTAACAAATCAAATAGAAGATTCCAATACAATAGCATCATGTAGGATGTATGTATTAGACACTCACTCATTATGAATTATACATACAAGGTCATCAACTTATATACAATCAACATATCTATCTACAAACCAATAAAAGTATAATTAGTAATTGAATTGACGATGGAAATGTCTATTGAAATTATTAAACAATAAAATTACAGGACATTAAAAGGATAAAATGAAAATATACACACCAAGAAAACGCCCTTGACATAAAATAAGACTCAAATTACATTCAAACCAAAATGGCACTAACGGGCTCATTGTTTATCATTAATATTGATATTTTACAAAATTTGAAAATATCTCATTCTTTGGTGTTTCATTTTGTCTATGAATTTTATTCCTACCCATTCGTATCTTTCTATAGGTCGGGAGCTACTCGTTGCTGTCTGTGGGCCTCTTCAAGGTTCCGTTGGTCATGACGATTTATCTCAAAGAAAAATTTGCAAAGCATTCAAACGATTCTGTCATTGATACGACTCCTAATTATTATCAAATGATTCTCGTTGAGTTGATTAATTCCAGAGATCTTGGTCATATCTCTGATACTAAATATAATAAATAATTGATAGCACACGAACGTGAATCTTTTGATCACATTCATTAATTATTCTTTTCACCGTGGGGTCGAGATTAATTGCCTAGAAAGCTTCTAGTGCTATTCTCCAATCTACGCAAGTTTTGTTTACCTATTCTAATGTGTTGTAAAATTGGAGATTGTTAAATTATGAATGTTATAATTTGACAAACCTATTTTATTATTAATCGTCCAATCACACGAATCAAAGCGTGTAGTTCGAAAATAAAAACTTTTGTATATAAATAAATGTCTGCTTAATATAGCTATCTATTCGATTTACGAACACATCGGCACGAGTATGTTTACAAGTTAAAATTAACTAATAATTCTGGCGCGGTTCAGGAGAGACATCTATGATAAAGCATTATCACCTCATGTATAAGGATAGTGGCTTTCATTGTTAACCAACCAATTTCTCAATAGATGATGTTAGAAAGAAGTATCATTGTCATTCTATATAGATTGTGATGGCGTTCCCAGGTTTTTTTTTAAAAGGTGTAAAGTTACCATTTAACATACATATATTTCAAAATTTGAATTCATAATTATGTCAATAAAAAGGCATGCTTGGTGAAGTGCTTAAAGTGATCACATAAACCAGCCGGTGACAGGTGCCTGATTTCCCGGATCTCCGGGAAATATTAAGGCATATATATATTAAGGCAGAGCGGATATAGCACAAGCATTTATGCTTATTTTAGGGAACGTAGGAAGATATGTATATGTACTTGTTTCACAAGAGCATATTCATTTTTTTATGAAAAAAAAAATATTCCCCCTTCGTCTCTGTTGAGATATTAAATATGTTCAAAAATATCTGATTGAAATTAACTATTTATTATTTTTTATACAAGAATACTGTTAAAAGTCTTATTGAAGAAAAAAATGAAACTATTTAATTTTAATAAAAAAATAAGTGTAAAATCGATATTATTTAGATTAGGTATACCTACATATTTTTTTAATTTATTTATTCATTTGTTCATTCATTTCTTTATTTATTTATTTGTATACATACATTTTGGTTGATTTATTTATAGATTTATATATTTATTTATTGATTGATTGATTTATTTTATTTATTATTTATTTATCTATTTAAGTAATTATTTGATTAATAATTTATTTATTCACTTATATAAGGCAATTTCTTCCAACAAACCAGAGTTAATGTTATTATACACTACAATGAAATAAAATAGCAATAAAATTAGAAAAAAATAAGATTATTAAGATAACAGAAAAAAATGTAAATACGACAAAAAAAACATTGAATGTAATAACAGTTCATAGCAATAAAGTGAAGGAGTATTATAGGTAGACCGGTGGAAAGAGTTTCTTGAAGAGGCCAAGATCTTCAATGAATTGTAGACCCAAAATAATAAATAGTGCATTATTTTAATTGCATTTGCTGCATTCTGAAAACTTCCTGCCAGAGATCTTTCAAACAAGAGATGGTTTTGGAATGTAATGGCTCGTAACGTATTGTATCTAATTATAATAAATGAAGTGTCTGATTAATGTAGATCACTTCCTATAGATTAACTGCATGTTTTAATATTCAAGGCAACATTAAGTACCTACCTACTAAATTGAGTTTCACTACATATTTAAACATAGGAAAAGTAGGAAGTGGGTTACCCAGAATAATAATTATGTATACTAAATTAATTTTGATGTTTACAGAAAGGAACCTACAGAAGCAAAGCAAGAAGCAAATATACGTGTAGCCACTATTTTACCATACCTACACCTAATGGAACTATATTAAGTTTTTACTATCTTACTTAATAAATTATATATACCTTAAAGATTGTGAATAGGTAATTAATTATTCATTATTCACAAAAATAGAAGATATTAAAAGATTCACAAAAAAATGACATAATCTAAATCTTAGATTCAAAATTATGTATCATAAGTCTTGATTTAGAATCTAGATATATTAATAAAAAGGACAAAAAAATATTAAATTATTCAATTAATTGTGCTAACACTTTTCGAAAGTCAATATATTTATTCATGTATAAAAACGAAACCATTTTTAATGCACATAGGTATATATATAAAAAGAAAAATATATTGATTAAATAATCAAATATCGTGCACAAACCAATTTTAGTAGGTACAGGAATAGAAATATATTCTGATTTGAAGAAAGTAAAAAAATCAGTTGACGTTCGGCGTTGTGTAGCGAATTTTGTGTTACTTTTGCCCTGCGGCCTTACTCATGACATCTTTGATGGCAACAGCCTGGATGTTACATTAAATTGTATGACCTATATATTTTACTGAAAAGGAAAGTTAATATATAGGTCACACATAGGCAACTTCATAAAATGAAGTTGATTGTAACAAGAAGTAGGTAATATGTATACAAGTAGTCTACATAATATATAGGTACCTACCAATAACAAGTACAGCGACTATGAGTAATAAGTTAGTAATTAATAATAAGTAGGTAAACCTTATTTCGTCAAAATTATGAAGCAGTGAATTCGTGCGTAAAAATATAGATTTATCATACTACATAATATTATACCTTTCGATATACATAACACATAATATTATACATATTAAGGAAACAATAGTTACAGACATGGTCACAAATTCATTTAGGTACCTATGTACACTAGCAGCAGCTCTGAGGAAGCAATAGAAAGTAAAGAAAAATATGAGTAGGTATTACTATTCAATGAAACTTAATGCTTTGAGAATTTTTCGAGCCACAAAAAAATAACAATGTAATGATAATTATACTAAATGAAATCTACTGTTTGCATCGATGCTGAAAATGATACAATTTGTAAAAAAGTATTATTTATTACACGTCCAGATACATAATACTATTTTGGTGTTGGCAACATGAAAAAGAACAAGATAATTATTGTAAAATTGTTAAAAACAAGTGATTTATTATAATCATAGATATGAAGTATTTAGTGGATACACACTAGACCAGTGACAAGGAAATACAATCAAATTCATTTATTGTAGTGCAAATCAAACAAAGATATAATAAAGTTCATTCAACTGTCGATTTGTTCAAGAGAATTTATTTCTCTTAACATATCCACATAGTATTAAGCCAAGATACGCGAGATTTTGTATGACCAGGTATACATTTTTCATGTTTTTTTCAACTTCAAAGGCTTCGCAGCATATATGTTATGCATATAAGTATGGATTAACTCAGAATTCGGAGTAGAACATTTTGTGTTTATGTGTGTCCGTCTCTCTTTATAACTTTTTATCCGCTTGATGCACAGAGCCCAAAATTTCAGCAAGAAGAAAATTTAGACCTTTAAAACTTTATACTCAAAATTTTAAATTTATGTTTCAGTCAGCAGGGGCTACCAACATTTGAATTTACATTTCATATTTCCATATAGATGGGCTGTGGCAGAGCGGTTAGCGCGCTGGGTTTTTAGTCCAGTGGTCGCGATTTCAAATCCTGCCACGACCGATTTCGTTCACCTATAGCACAAGCATTGATGCTTAATTCAGGGAATGTATAAGGATGTGTTTGTACATGTTATAAGGACATATTCATTCTTTTTTTTAATATATCTCACAAACCATAATAGCTAGCTCTTTTAAATTTAGCTTCTAAGCTAGTCAAATATTAATTTTGTTGTACCTACTGAACTTTAGCAAACTACAATTAGAAACATGCCTTAGTTAAAAATAAGTAACGATTTTAAATGTTATGTCTGAGGTTAGTAGACATTTCTCGTTGATAAACCCTCTATACCTAGGTACTGCATGTGGGAGGTATTTATTTAATTATACATCTTCTTGTACACAATATAAACAAATATAATTGTACACTGGCGGGCTTATTGCCATTAGGCAATTTCTTCCAACCAACCAGATTACAAAGTATGACAACATTGTGTATGTACAACAGCAAATAAAAAAGAGTAAAATAAATCAAAGAAAATACGTATAACACTTAAGTAAATACTATTAAAACAAAAAAAAATTATAATTCATAGCAAGAAAAAGGATATGGTAAGGACAGGAGATCGGGATCTGGTGTTCAAGGATAAATATTCCTTCTTTAGTTTTTTCTTGAAAGTGAGTCAGACGACGCAATATCCGGACTAAGGCTTTTCCATAATCTTGCTGATTATATTTCGAACGAAGCGCTGAGGAATTCTGTATTATGGATAGTGTTGTACGTTCAGCAGATCGGAGTGGAAGTCCATGATTGGATAAATAAGTGAATTACCGTTAATATTCATATTTATTATGACCTTAACACTAGCAAATAGTTATAGGTAATCAATGGGATATTTAAATGTGTGAATTATTTAAATAACAAAGTAATATTTCTTTAATATATGAATGGTAATTTTGTGGAGTAATTTTAAACAAAATATTATATTTAGAAAAAAAGGTACCTAATTTCAAAAATATTAAACTCCATAAAACAAATTTCAAATACCTACACACTTCACAAAACGCTAAAAAAATATTTATTATTTTGATTATTTTTACATTATTTTTGATTTTTGACTATTGAATTTTGGAATTTTGATTTTTGATTTATTTTTTACACCGGCGAATTTGTCGAACTAGTCACAGTCCATACAAAATCATAAAATTAGTAAGAATTTGGAACCTGTAGGGTTACTCATGAACTTAATAACATTAAAATTATGATCAGCTGCAGACTATAGCAATCTTTGGAGTTAAATTTATTGAATTATAATATTAATTTATACAACAATTAATGACAAATTCATACTAAACGTTGATATAAACAATTTTTCATGATCATATGTAGAGAAAGATTATGATTGGATTATGATCAAGTACTGATTTATGCATTTTTAAGATTAAGGCAAACTAAGAACGTGTCATGAGTAGCCTACCTTGATATTAAATCAATTATTAAAGTCAGTGTTGAAATAAATAAAAATACAATAATCATCTCTTCTCTTCGCCAAAATACCTCAACAACGAATATTTATGAATACGAAGAAGAAATGAGGCACCGGCTTAAAATAGTGCTTCCACTCGTCACCCATTCTGAATGTTGCCTTTTTAGGTAAGACGAGACTAGTGTGTGGGTATACACGCATTAGTCGTGCTGCCTTTCATAAGGTTATGCAAACCCTCACACCTGTCGCTGGTTATTTCACATTGTGGGATATGCCGTGATGGTATGTAGGTATGTATGAATGAACGAAAAATACACTTTGTACTACAGATATCTACCTACGCATAAAATGGTTCATTTTGTAAGGCTACACTTTTCATGAACGTGATTTAGAAAAAAAATGTCCAAATGACGCTACGATCCATATTCAAAAACATTATAAATTAAAAATAAGATGTTATTTTATGTTGATTATTATCAAATTAAAAAAAGTGGACGTTGTTTGTATGTACATAATGATATAAATAATAGTTGTTTAGATAACTATAGATAGGTAATACCTATTGGTACCGTGTCAATGTCGCCTGATTAGTGATAAGTTTAGCAATAGCTCCAAGTAGACGTACCGCATTCCATACATATAATTATAATAATAATATGATTGCTGGATTGGCTCTTGCATCACACATACACACAACCACCACCTGAAGAACCTGATTAGGAGTGGCCTACAATGACAATGATCACATAGGTGCACCATCTAACTCGCATTTCTCCGATGAAATTTTGAACTGTAGATACAGGTGTCGATATCAAACCATAGTGTGTGAGTATTGTTCTGTACACATCAAATTAAATCTCATGCTTCTTTTGACATACCTACCTGTTGGTCTGTGAGACAGAAGTTCCATCAACTTTACTATCTCTTTTGTGGTCTTCCAGGTAGACCGCGTCCTGGGGGAAGTAAGACTGTCACTTTTCACGCCGACTAATATCTCTCTCTCTGACTAATACGTAATAAATCTACTCAACCTGACGATTTCCTCTATTTAACAAGCTACGTACTCCATCTCGGCGATCTCGGAGAAATTTTACAGAACCTAATAGATCTTAAAACCTTCGTTTCAGATGTTTTAAGAATCATCCAGATCTGTAGATATAATAAGTACGAATAAGTACGTGTTGTACGCAGAGTTAAAGCACCACAATACAATCAAGAACAGTATTAGAAAAAAAAATATTTAAAAAGGAAGCATCATACCTACATTCAGCTTGTCTGGCTAATTGAGTACCAAGTACCAATACAATGGTCGGTGCTTAAGTACTCATAAGTGATTCTATTAATTTGAAATAGATTATAATATCTCGCTTGATATAAGTGGTGCGTTTGACAATGCTTGGTGGCCGCTCATTCTGCACAAACGTAAGGCTAGAAATATTCCTCGTTACTTATACCTTATTGTTAAGAGCTACTTCGAAAATCGCCACATAATCCTTCCTGGGGGTCAATTTATTCATAAGCGACAAGTAAGCATTGGATGTCCTCAAGGTTCTGTTCTCGGCCCACTTCTTTGGAACATTCTTTTCGATGATCTATTGGATCTTCCTCTCCCATGCAACTGTATAATTCAAGCATATGCCGATGATGCTTACATTATGATTCGTGCTGATTCTCGCAGATCAATCGAGAACTCAGCCACCCAAGCGCTGTGAGCTTTGTTTCTGACTGGGGTATAAAAAACAAGCTATGCTTCGCTCCGAACAAGACTTATGGCCTGGTATTTAAGGGCATACTTCGCAGACGGCCGTCCATTCAGTTTCTAGGAACTAATATTGTCTTTCGAGACCAAGTCACCTGTCTTGGAGTTATTCTAGAAAGGGGACCGAGTTTCAAAAATCATGCCAAATCATGTGTCGATAAGGCTAAGTTTGCTTTCATTAAAATAGGACACCTCGCCAAAGCAAGCTGGGGTCTGCAATTTCCTATCACCCGTCTTTTCTACCAAGCCGTTTATCTTGGCATCGCTTGCTATGCGGCAGGCTGTTGGTCTAACGCCTGCGAGTTTCAGCATATTCGAAGAACCTTGCTTTCAGGCCAAAGATTCGCTCTCATTGCACTATCCAAAGCTTACAGAACAAGCCCCACCGAAGCCCAGCCATTTTTGACACGCTTAACCCCCCTTGATCTTGAAATTCAACGTACCTAGAGGTGCTATTTTTAATTTATTGCGAGGCCGTCCTTCTGTCATCGGTGACACTTCATTTCAAAACCGCTGGACGACCTGTCTAGTTGGTAGAGTAACCTTTTTATTTTTTCCTGACGTGAGGTCGCGACTGAAATCTCCTTGGGTTGTTCAGACTTTTGGACTTCTCAATTTCTCACAGGACACGGTTACTTTAAAAGCTATCTCCATCGCTTCAACATTGCTCCCTCTTCCTCATGTCAGTTTTGTCAATGTTCGGACCAAACTTCGGATCACATCCTTTGGGAGTGTTCCCACCCAATTGTGTCTTCTTACAGATCGGAGCTCCTCGTTGCTGTCCGTGGGCCTCTTCAAGGTCCCATTGGACATGCGGACTTAGTGATCTCGAAGAACAATTACAAAGCCTTCAAACGATTTTGCCATAGATACGGTGCCTTATTATCCGAAGATTCTCACTGATTTTTCTGTTTCCAGAGATCTTGGTCACTTCTCTGACGCCCTATATATGTATATGGATCTGAAGTCGCCGACAGTCCGCAAGTGTGAATCTCAATTCGCACTTGTTGATTGTTCTTTTTGCACCATGGTGCCGAGATTGTTAATCTAGAGGGCTCCATGAGCTACTCTTCGTGCCATGCATTTTTTTTTTGTCGTTCATTCTAGCGTTCTGCGAAGGGGCCGTTGACAGTCCCCATATGCGGAGCGGGTGGTGGTGGAAGTAGCTAAATATTTTTCAAGTGAACTATTTTTTTACCGACTAAACAAAAACAGAGTAGGCTGTCAATATTCTAAGTGAATTTTTTATGTATCTTTTATCACGTTGTCGGATTTCGATACAAAATTTATTAGAAAGTAGATATCTTCCGATTAGTCCTGCTTTAATTCAATCATATTCTGATCATTGAATCCATAAAAAATCCATCAAACTCTTCAATTTTCCCTTCAGCTATTTCAGTTAAAGCTATTTCAGTTAAAGATTTCACAATTTCATCAAGTTCTGATGATGGAACTCATGACTATGGAATAGTCTATGTCCTGATATTACGTCGTCTATCTCACTAAATATCTATAAGAAATGGCTAAAGCAAAAATATTTATCTGACAACACCTGATTACATCTTCCTCTCCTCTTCCTTTCCTAATCCTTTAGTTTTCCTATCATTGTTATGAATTGTTCTAATATGCTATCTTCTTTGTTTTTTTTTTACTTTTCTTCTGCTATCTTTATTTATTTTGTAATGTGATTCATTTATTGCCTTAGTACACACCGTTTTGTATAATATTTAACATTTACTCTGGTTGATTGGAAGAAATTGCCATTAGGCAATAAGCCCGCCAGTGTACTAATTATGTGTACAGGAAGATTCAAATAAATAACATGGCGTGATGGAATGTATGTATATACCTAAGAATTGAATAAAAGATAATATTACTATAATATATAACATGCACACATACCATCTCGCCATGTCCCTCGTGGGTTAGGCAGAGGGAATCGAACACCACATTTTTTTTTATCTTGACATATATATTTTGAAGTCGATTTTTTTATTTGAATGATTATTACATACTTTTAGGAACATTACTTATATATTTTTCCATATTATTCACTATCTAGGCAAAAGTTAGAAAAATGCACCTAATGATATCTATTAATATAGGTAGGTTCATAAGATAGGTACTTGCAAAATACAATTTAAAAAAATAAGAATTTAAATTGAAATAGAACATTAACAACGCTACGGTGATATAAAATTTAATAACAAAAGTAGTTGTTTGTCTGTTATTTTGCATAAATTAGTGTTTATAACACTTGTTTCTACACACTTATGGTATGCATAAACATTTTTTTTTAATATTATAGTATATATGCGCAATAATAGGAACATACTAAAGACGGAATTATTTGTTATGTAATAAAATAATTAAAACAATATATATTTGTATATTACCTACTTTAATCTGAATACATAATAATTAATACGTAACTGCCATTGCCCCAAGTAGTAGCTGTAAAAAATAATTAACTTTTTGAGTTTAATATCTAATAATTAAGAGTAGGTATTTATGCATTGACAGATTTCTCAGAAATCAGTGTTTAAATTACGTTTTAAGTTCGGCAACCCATCCAAATCGTGGGTGATAAATAGTACGGTTGATATTTTTAAATCGGGTTCCATAAATCGTTACACAAAAAAATTAGATACAGTACCTACCTATTAATTAATCGAGTATAACATTTAGTACCTACATAATTTAGCAATAACGCAAAGAGCCATGGAAAGGACTTAACTTGTGGATAAAAGAGAAAACCAAAGTAACCGACGTTGTCCAAAAGGTTGCCAAGCAAACTGGGCAGGGCATGTCGCCCGAACAACAGAAACATTCCAGCCCAATGGACTTAGAAAGTACACGAATGAGGACCTAGAACAGGCAAAAGAAGTATTGGGAGACCTCAAAGAAAATGGTCTGACGATATTAGACTGGAGTGGCTGGAGGCGGATGGATGCGGTCTGTCCAGGATAGGGTGTTGTGGAGGTCTCAGGGTCTACCTATGTCCATTACCGGACGGAGGGCTGACGAAGAAGAAGACCATACCATCACGCCATTTCCCTATTTGGGGTAAGCAGAGAGAACCTCTGTAAATTGAGTGATAACCGTACATATATTTTAACCAGAAACGAGAAAGAGTAAAAATCAACTTAGGTAGGTAATATTGAAAAAAAATAGATTTTTTTCAAAAAGAGCAAAATATATCTAAAATACTACAAGTTATGATCCTTCGTTCCACTTTTTTTCATTAAAATAACCAAACAAGACATATAATTACCTATTAGTAATAATTTTGTTTAGAGTCACAGTTTTAAATACCTAATGCAAGCATAATTGAAATAATAAAAGCAGATTGTATATAATATGAAAGTAATAGACATATTTTTCGCTATACGGAACTGACCTCGTGAAAACTATAGATAGGTAGAATACATATATGTAGGTATATAAATATAAAAACATTCCGTTTACTATAAACTTTCAACAAATAATGTCAATATGACTCAATAATATGTATGTATGTACAAGACACAGCTGGTTATTGTATACAAGAGCAAATTTTAAAATGACTTCATGGGAGTGTTGATATTTATATACCTAAATACACAAATAAGTTTTTTAATAACACGAAAGAGATGTAGGTTTTTGGTAAAATGTAAATATGCGTTGATGTCTTTTCGCAGCGTCAAGGAATCAGTTTCTACGTACGTACGTACCTAGTAATTCTGTCAACTGTTTTCAAGATTATTTTCAGAATGGAAGTTAAAAAGTATTATAGTATTTAATATAGTATCACTGCAAGTTAAATACCTCAATTAATATATCTTAGGTGATATTTCAGTCCCAAACGAGGTTAAATGAGTAAGAATACCGACGGTGTTTACGTATACAGATTAGTAAGTGTCAGTCACAGAGTAATAATATTTAACGATTCTGAAAAAAAAATATACAATTCAAAATATTAAATTAAAGAAACATATTTATAAAAACATCAAGGAAGGTGTGAGTAATACTTGAATGTTTCTGTTACCTTAATTATATAATTGTGTTTCGTTGCTTCAAAGAAGTGTTTTAAGTAATCCAACAAAAAAATGTTTGAAAAGGCACTATTTAACAAAAACACGTATATTTTACACTTTACACAACTTGGTAACACAATATTAATTTATATAAACCTATAACAAACAATATTAATAACTTTTAAAGAAAACTGTTAACAAAACAACTTATGAACATTATAATAAGTAATATAAATAGTAGGTATTCTTTACAACACTGTCGTTGTGGCACGAGTTTCGACAACGCATACCTCAAACCACGGCATGTATCACGACGACCATTGAAATTCCTCAGTATTTACCTCACATTTGCCCTAAAGCGTTATGTGAAACGCATTCTGTCTACTTCTGTCTCTTTTCATCGCCGTTAAAGCCTTCAACAACAAAGAGGAAAAGCAAAATTTTGTTGATGAGAAATAACTACTCGCTAGAACCCGTTATTGCGATTACTATAGGTATCTCAAAACAATATCTATCTCTTTTTACCTGAAACAATACGGAATGTAAACATAAAAGTATGCATCACGTGAAAGAGAAAAGTATTTTTCATTTTGACGTACCAAACGATGTCAGATATCAATATTTTCCCATTGATAATATAGGCAATATAGGTGTATAGATTCTCAAAAATAATTATTCGTTTTTTGCTCGTCATAAATCCATGTAACTATAAGAAAAATCATTGACATTGTGTTTTGTATCGTGTATCTTAATTTTCTAGAAATAAGTCAGAAACAATGACACAAAAATAAGAAACCACATTTTTTTCGGTCGTGAAAATGTGTGGAGATTACCGATTTTCATATAATATAGATGTCGCAGATAGCAAATTTTGTATGAATCGAAGTGAGGATTTTTTCCACGGGACTTTTGACAGCAAATAAATAGAAGATAAAAAAACAAGGTGAGCAGAAAACATCGTTTTTTTATAGAGAATAACGACTAATGTGAATAGTTTTCGGATTTATTTGTCGAAAAAAACACTTTGTTCATCAAGATATAGAGAAAAGTTATCTAGGAAGTTTTGAAATATATGGAAAACTGCAATATGTTGCCAATTAAGAAATAAAACGCGCAAATTTAAATTTAAATTTCGACATACAAATGGTTGAGTATTAGTGATTTAGACGCGGATTTAGAAGGTTTTATAATAGTGATTCAGGATCGAGTAATAAAAACTAAAATTTATCAAAAATATATAATAAAAGACATAAATGTAGTAGATGACAGTTGTTGTAGGAAATGTTTGGCTTTTCCGGAAACAATCGAGCATACATATATTATCGGGCTGTTCTTTTCTCGCGCTATCAGAATATACATTTAAACATAACCAAGTAGCAAAAATATACATCAAAATTTAGCTATTAAACATAAATTAATTGACGTGATAAACATAAAACCATATTATGAATATGAACGGATTTCATTTTTAGAAAATAATAATAGGTATCTCGATTTATTACGATAAAACAATATTAACTGACCGGTCAATTCAACATAACAGACCCGATTTAATAATACATGATAAAATTAAAAAAATAACATATATTTGCGACGTGGCTATTCCAAATTCTAGTAATATTATTATTCCTCCAAGAATATTATAATATCTTGATGAAAAAATTATAAAATACACCGCTTTAGGTAACGTGATTAAAAGACTTTGGCATTCTCGTAAAATATTAATATTACGGTTCAGTATTTCAGCTACTGGTATTATTCCAAAATCATTAATACGTAATTTAGAAATTATAGATTTATCGAAAAACTTTATAATAAAAATGCAAAAAACAGTAATAATGAATACATGTAGAATCGTTTAAGACATTTTAAACGTTAATATTCGGGAATCAGTAAGGTTGATAGGTAGTTTAGAGACTTCCTCAGAGCCTAATCCTTTGATATGTTAAGTATCTGGATGGGTGAACTATTTCCAATTGAAAGCTTAATGATGCGTTTGTTGCATTTTATTTTGCTCTTTTAAATAATTAACAATTTACGCATTGATCTGCTAATTCTTTTGAGGAAGTGCATAATGGTAATAATAATAATTGAGTGTTATTATTTGTAGTGCTTAATTCTTATTTATATCATTAGTAAATCGGCCAGCGCCGTAAAAAACAGAAAAACATGAACTTCAGAGGGCACTGGGTGAGGCTTTGTATCTATGGTATTTTGTTGTAAACATTTTGATCTGTGTAATTCATAGAAATAATAGAAAAAAATAGTAAGTTGTCAGCAGTATATATTACAGTATATATATCTTTATTCTATGGTTGTCAGTTGTCAACAATGTCAAGAACGTTTCGGAACGTTTAAAACGTGATTTTTTGTGTTTTGTGCCAAAAAAAATTGAAAAAGCCTTTCTTTTGTCCTAAAATTTCGATTTAAAAATGCCAAAAGTCCGCCGAAGCCGTAAATCCCCACCCGATGGTTGGGAACTTATAGAACCGACTTTAGAAGAATTGGAACAAAAAATGCGAGAAGGTAATTTTAATACAAACAAAATGTATGTTTCAGAAAAAATATTTTGTGTTTTACATTTCATAATGCTTTATTTTATATTTTAGCTGAAACTGAACCTCACGAAGGGAAAAGAAAACAGGAATCGCTTTGGCCAATATTTAAAATACATTATCAAAAATCGCGGTATATTTATGACTTATTTTACCGTCGCAAAGCAATTACCAGAGATCTCTACAACTATTGTTTAAATGAAAAAATTGCTGATGGAAATTTAATAGCAAAATGGAAGAAGCCTGGATACGAAAACCTGTGCTGTTTAAGATGTATTCAAACAAGAGACACAAACTTCGGAACTAATTGCATATGCAGGGTACCCAAGAGCAAATTAGAAGAAGGAAGAATTGTTGAATGTGTTCACTGTGGTTGCAGAGGATGCTCAGGATGAAGAGTTTGCTATTTTATTTTTGTGTGTTTCTGCTACAATTTAGAGCAGTGACGATTCTTTTGAGCTATTACCAAACATTAGGTAGTATTCCAGTTGCAGTGAAAGAACAATTATGGTTTAATTTTAAATTAAAATGTGTATGGTAACAAGTATACATATTTGATTTCACCATACCTGTGACATGTTTTTTAAAAAATTAAAGAAAAATATTTTATAACGATGACTTGTTTTAAACTTACTTCATCCTTTAGCATTGTAGCTTGACACTTAAGCATACTTTTTATATCATAACAATGGTCTGATAATACTTATGTTTCAATTCTTCACTGCGGGTGACATCACCTGTGCAAATATACTCTAATTTGTACCAACCAATAAAATCAGTCGTCGTTCGGCAGCGTATGAAATATCACTTTTTTCTATTTTCAACAGTGATTTATTAAATTGTTACCTACATGTAACAAATTTTTAACTTATCGACAGTGTCATATAGAGAGTAAACACAAACACACACATGGAAAACTATCATCATTATCAAATATTCACTTGACAGTCAACCAATACACCACTCGGGGCAACATAATTATGCTATTTTTTACCTCTTCTTTTTGATGTTTTGTTTTGAAGCAACTGATAGTTATGCGTGGGGGAACAAATGTAATTTATTAGGTGTACACTTAGTTGTGAATAATTACAGAAATTCATGAGCAAAAATATGGGTAAGTTAAAAAAATAACCTATCAAATCAATGTCCTAGGTTCTATTCTGGGAACCATCATTTGTAGTGATTTTAAAATAGAAAACTGGTATTGTTACATCTGGGGGGTAAGTCTGGTGCAACCAGCGAAATCAAAACCTTTGTGATTACCCATATCATGGATGTAATAATTATCATATGGAGTTCTCTGACATCTAA
Organism: Molanna angustata; assembly: GCA_963576475.1. NCBI lineage: Eukaryota > Metazoa > Arthropoda > Insecta > Trichoptera > Molannidae > Molanna > Molanna angustata. Next base: position 5,305,789 of record OY754985.1, on the reverse strand, counting down.
AGATATTATTGAACTTCATATAACAATTATATCCATGATATGGGTAATTATTTTGATTTCGCCGGTTGGACCAGACTTGCTCCCCCCGGTATCAATGAGTTGCCAAATATCTTGACTGAATAATTATGTTTTTTTCCAGTTAATTGTGGATTACTCATGAAATTTGTCAGTTAATAATAATAGTGGAATTAGTGAAACTAAATTAATGCATATTACATAATAATATTTATTTCAATCAATAAAAATAAAACATTTTTGACAAAGTAACCACATAATGAAATAACATTTTGAAGAACAAAAATATATATCACCTAAAAATGACAAGAGCCACTAAATTACTCTTAAAGAAAGAAAAATAAAAAATAGCTTCTTAGATTTAATTAAAAAGCAACAAATACATGTTTTGATATACTAAAACACAAGAAACAAATTAAAATGAAAAAAATACACTATTATGTTATGTGTAAAACTAATATATTCTCAAACATCCATAATAATATGGTTAATACAAAATAATTAAAAATTAGTAAATAAAAATTCACTATTATTCTTAAATGTAATTTTAGAGAGATCAGTTGTATTAACCATTTCTTAAATTAAATCTTTACAATTGCATTTAATCCTACGTAGTTTAATTATAAAATTAACAGTCACCATGTGGTATATTTACTAAAACAAAACATATTTATTATAACTTACAAAAAATTTGTTAAGCACTGTTCATTATTACACACTTCCTGTGACCAATAACAGCGCATTTATTATACTACCTAAAACAATTCATAATATTACATAGAAATTACAATAAAACACATTTTATAGTTTTATTCTATACAAGCACTTATTTAAAAACAATTCTTATTCTAATGCATTTTGTTGTCTTCTTTTCATTCTACGCATATGGTATATAATGCAATTGGAAGACTAAATAATTCAATGTAACTGTTAACTATCTTTAGAATATAAAAATGTATTCATTCAATGTAAGTTTTTCACCTTTTTCAAAAATAGATACAATAGAAAAAAACAATAATAGATATGACAAATAAAGACATTTGAAGAAGGTATCGAATGTACTTATTTTATATATAGAATTCAAAATGTGTATTAGGTTGACCAGCTGATATTTAAAAACAACTGCGGGTCCAACAAAAAAATATATACCTATATAATTATATTTAAATTAATCTAATAGCTTCTTTTTGTTAGAATATCGATCAAAGCAAACTTAGTAGGTACAACATTAAACTCATGTTTCGTTTAAAGTTAATACATATACTCAAATTACAAATAAGTGGAACAAAAGACATTTGAATAAGGTATCAAATATATTTAAAAATTCAAAATGTGTATTAGGTTAATTTTAATACAGTTTGATGAAAGACGAGCTTAAATTTAAAAACCACTGCGGGTCCAACAAAATATATAGACATAAACTCGCAATTATGTTTTGTTTAAAGTTAATGCCATAATATCCAAATGACAATTATTTCAGTAGGCAGCCACCCAGTCGCCCTACTTAGCAGGAATATTGCTAATGAATAAAGGAAATAAACTGATGTTTTAAATATTACATTGCTACGTATTCATCTACTTAAATGAAAATCAAAGAATATGTATCTATTTATACACACAGAATAATATTTAAATATCACAAGTATATAATGTATATACAGATACTTATATTTTTAAAATTATCATTGAAAAGACCTGCTACAACTAATCGCTATAATATAAGAATTTTATAATTCAAACATATTCAACTTTCTTTCTTTTATCAATTTCTTCTCCTAATAAGGTAACTAGATCTTTATAAAAAAATATATCAACATTTTTACCTATTTGGTTAAGAAGAAACCAGTCTCCGACTCTGAATTTGTGAACAATATTAAAAATATGATATTTAGGTACAAGTTTGGCTTGCACAATAATTGAATAAGCTCGGAGGCAGGGACATAACAAAACAATCAACCGATACAAAAATGCAATTCCAGATATAAATGCCAATATAATTAACCAAAACCATAAAAAAATAAAAATCTTTTCATGAAAAATATTAAGAGGAAGAATGCACAACAGATCATAATATTGTAAAGACCCAGAACTACCATAGTTTGTGAATAAACATTTTGTAACCTTGGGGAATACTTGGTCCATTGGACTAGCAATTTCATTATACATTGTACTATTACTTTGATAAGCGATAACCATGGCACCGTAACTATGAAACATTCCGCCCAAAAACTTATCCAAAAACAAGATCTGCAATACCTGCAAAAATAAAATGGTGATAATTGATTTATTAAAATTATTTTTGAAAACCTTGTGGAATACAGAATAGATTTTTTTTACCAAAAATTACAATGTAATAATTTGTTTAATTTTACTTTACATTTGCACATCATTTGTTGAAACATTTTCAGACATTAACCATTCATCTTCAGTAACAGTAAGAATGTGACTGACTTGATAGTTCAAATGTCATCTTCTGTTGGTGAGTGTGAGCGGGTTGAGTTTGGAGGGAGGTGTATTGGTATGGTGCGGTATATGTATGGGTATTGTATATATACAAGTCTTTTTAACTATGTTTATTATTGATGAATGTACTGGAGGAATTTGAATATTTACTAAATGTAGATTATTTTTCCAATTTTTGTCAATTTCTAGTACTTCTAAAATGTCTTTTTCCTTTCCTTTCGACATGAAGTAGTTCGGCATTATTTGTGTTGAATGTGTGTCTGTTATTAGTGCAGTGTTCTGCCATTTCTGAATTTGATTTGATGTTCTTTATTGATTATCGTGTTCTTCTATTCTGTCCATTATTCTTCTCCCGCTTTGTCCCATATAAAAAATTCACAATCTACACAGTTGACTTTATATACTACACTGTTGTCTATTTTATGAATAGTGGATTTGGGATTTTTTTTTAAATATGTGTTTTTAAAGTGCCATGTTTATTTTTCATTTGTTTAGGATTTCTTCTCTTAATTTTCCTATATACAATAATTATCTCCAGTTTATCCAGTAGGTTTGAATTTTCATTTTTTATGAATATCCTATTTTGTAAATATGTATATGTTTGTAGAAGATATTGTGTTTAAATATTCAAATTCCTTCAGTAAATTCACCTATGATAAAAAGAATTATATAAACATACTATTTTTACGATATTTCAATATCTCAATAGGGATGAAAAGGGACTATATATTTTATAGGAGAACCGGGAAATCAGGTACCTACAGGGCTTACAACCTGTCATTAGCTGGTTCATGTGATCACTTTAAGCCCTTGCGCAATAATACACCAATTGAACCTTTTTATTGTCTTCCCTTATCAATCCAAATTTTGAAAATTCCATATACCTAAGTTATGTTTCTAATTTACATCATTAACCACCATCAGGCTGGGTTCACCATCTTCATCTATCGAATGAGGTTATCCTATAAAAATATATATTATTGATTCATCTCTATTGATATATTAAAATTTGTCATAAAACATGATTGATTCCCGACAGGGAAAAAATCTAATATGTGCGTATATGCAATATATAATATTCGATTTACATACACATTGGTAAAGTAGGTTAACAAGTTAAACAAGAACTAATAATTCTGGCGCGGTTCAGGGGTGATAGAAAACATTGTCGCCTCATGTGTAAAGATCGTGGCTTTCATTGTTTACCAAAACCAATTTTTTTTTTACGTCGCTGGCCTATATACTAATGATATTAATAACAATTAAGCACTACAAATAATAACACTCAATTATTATTATTACCATTATGCACTTCCTCAAAAGAATTAGCAAATCAATGCGTAAATTGTAAATTATTTAAAAGAGCAAAATAAAATGCAACAAACGCATCATCAAGCTTTCAATTGGGAATAGTTCACCCATCCAGATACTTAACATATCAAAGGATTAGGCTCTGAGGAAGTCTCTAAACTACCTATCAACCCTACTGATTCCCGAATATTAACGTTTAAAAAGTCTTTAACGATTCTACATGTATTCATTATTACTGTTTTTTGCATTTTTATTATAAAGTTTTTCGATAAATCTAAAATTTCAAATTACGGAACAACGATTTTGGAATAATGCCAGTAGCTGAAATCATGAACGGTAATATTATTATTTTACGAGAATGCCTAAGTCATTTAATCTCGTTATTTTTTTCAATGGATAGTTAATTTTATTTTGGATTATCATTGCATTTAAAATTTGTAAAATTAACTATTGAAAATCAAAACTTTGGGCAAATAACACACATCTAGGATTAACTGAGCTAACAAAATTTTTACTTAATAATCAATGTGATAAAAACAAAATTTATTTGATTATACTTGGTGAAGAATGCTGGAAGAAGCTAAGTCCCACAATACCTGTTGATTGATTGATATCATACGCATGATATCAAGCAAACATTCAGAGATAGTAAAATTTAAATTCAACCAAATTAAAAACTTACCACATTCAGCAGATTAAGAAATTCACAAAATGCAAATTGAATTGCATAAAAGTTGTGGGTATACAAGTTAACATTGATTAAATATTTAGCCAGATTTTCTGATCTCTCTTTGCTCCAATTAGTGGTTATTGGAGTATCTAAAATCACACAAAACAAAATTAGTGGATGTTATGTATGCTCTGAAAATTTGCATAAATACACCCTTTCCCACCAAGCATGAAATTTGGTTTTAGAAAATCTTCCTTCATGCATGCTAAATGCGACTCAGTCGTATAGTTGGTTTGTCCGTATTCTGACATTTTTGTAAGAAAAATGAATGCGGTTTCAAGTATTCTTCCGCATGTCGAAAATATAAATGATTTGGAAGGTCCATTGATTATTTTGCATTTGATGTTAATTATCAAGGAATTAGGAAGTTAATGGGTGCTTAATATTAACATAATATTCCTATTTTAAAAACTTATTGACGATATTATTTATACATACATACATACATACCATCACGCCATATCCCTTACGGGGTAAGCAGAGAGAACCGAGCGCCATACTCCTCTATTTTTGCATACATTCTTAGCTTCCTTTACATCCATGCATCGTCTCATACATGCTCGTCGATTATTCAAGCTTCTTATATTTCCTTCTTTCAAAATATCATTCACATGGTCATGCCATTCCTTTCTGGGGCGGCCCCTGCTATTCATTCCATCTCTTACACACATGTATATTTTTTTGGTCAGTCGTTCATCATTCATTCTTTCAATATGTCCAAACCACCTCAAGGAATTCACTTTCATTTTATTTATAATACTCTTCTTCATCTTGCATTCCCTCCTTATGTCCTCATTTTTTATTCTATCATATATCGTTCTATTACATACTCTTCTTAGTGATCTCATTTCCACAGCATTTATTCTACTTTCATGCGTCTTTTGCCACGTCCATGTTTCACTGGCATACATCAAAGTGGGCACTACAATTGCATTATGTACAACAATTTTGGCTTCCTTTGAGATGCTTGGATCGGACATTACTGGTCTGAGAGCTCCGTTTATTCTGTTACCTGCCATAACTCTTCTTTCAATGTCTTTATCAGGTCTTCCATTCCGTTCAAACATACTCCCCAAGTATAAATATTCCTCTACTTGTTCTAGCCATTCGTTCTCTACTTTTATTCTACATGTAGATATACTTTCAGTTTTTTCGAATACCAATATCTTAGATATTATTTATTACTATTTTAAAAACTTATTGACGATATTATTTACTAATACGTTTAATTTTTAACTGAAGTATTTCACCTAAAAAATATAAATGTTACGCATTTATTTTCTGTAAAATATGGCATTGCTTTGAAATCAATTGAAAAATAAATAATGCATAAATTGAAAAATGTACTAATTGACGTTTTCTTTTTCAAATAAATGAGGAAAATGAAATATATTTTAAAAAAATCTTCTGCTTTTTTTAGGAGACAGCATCCTTTAATTGAAATGTCACTGCACGCCACTGATAATATAGGTACATTTTGTTTTATATATTTTATTTTTAACCATCTCATTAGGCTGAGCCTGTTCTGAAGTGATAGAATTTATTCTTGGATCTCAACTGTATTCATGAATGTCTTTAAAAACTTAACTTCAATTTTTTTATTCAAATTTAAATGCATTCTCAAGTTGTACATATATTTTTTATTTATTCCAAATTTATAATAAATAAAAAATTAAATAATAAACAAAAACAAATGTACCTTTATCAGAGTGCAAGCACTCATATGTGAAAGACAATATTCATAGGGAGACATTTATAATAACAATCAGGTGCATATCATCTGCATATAAATAAAGTAGACCTCATATTTAATAAAATCATAAACATCTTACTGAGTTTTTCTGTCAAAGATTTGATCCTGCCACTCTCCCACATCTTCCAAAGAGCATGAGGTATATAAAAGAGTACAGCTTGAAGAGGCAAAATTAAACACACCCACTGATAGTAATAATGATGAATTTCTTCATCCCCTTTAAAACTATTTCCTACTCCGTAATGTGCTTTATCTTTACCTACATGGCCTGAAAAAAAAGCAAATTTTTATACATGGTCACACATAACATTATGCCATGTTCCTAATGGGGTAGTCAAACACGCCTACTCTTGCAAACATTTCATTTCCTTCATACTCATTACAAGTTTGAGATTTTTTATATTCCCTGATTTAGGAATATAATTGGAACTGTCCCACCATCCCTTCGAATGGTGGTGACTCAATTTCACCATTGGGCCAGTTTTAATCATTCCAAAAATACATTAAATAAAATATTGACATATACGAAAAATACATTTAAAATCTGCGATATATTTTTTTTCTATGATGGGGCCGTTTACAGTCCCTACATGCAGATCGGGTGATGGTGGAAGTAGCGATCTCTTATAAACTATAGAAAAAAAGTGGGCTTTCCAACTGTCGATTTTTTCAAGAGAACTTTGCTCTCTTAACATATCGACAAAGTATCAAGCCAGGATACGCAAGATTTGTATGTAGGGTCTATATTTTTCAGTTTTTCCAACTTTGAAGTCAAAAAACACCAACTAAGAGGCTTTGCAGCATATATGTTCTATACACGGATTTACTCAGAATTCGGATTAGAACATTTAGTGTGTCCCCCCCCCCCTTATAACTTTTGATCTCAAAGAGCTCAAAATTTCTGAATATATAGATATAGTTATAGGCCTACAAAACTTTTATACCTACTCAGAACTTTGAATTTTTGTTTCAGTCAGGGATTATCGACTTTTGAATTTTTACTTTATTTTTCCATATATCTCAAAAACCACACAAGCTAGAAGGCTGAAAATTGGTATTAATATAGACAAATATCAAATCTCAAATTCATTTATTCAAAAAAAATCCAGAGTTTCTCAAACATTTTTTATTAAGTAAAACATTTTTTTATGATAAATTTATGTGTTTAACTGCCTATATTTCCAAAGTTTTTAAAACTAGTTGCATGTAACACATGAGATCCAACTGTCGATAGCGATAGTACGTATAGTTGAAGAATAAGTACCAAACTATAAACCCATAAATATAAATTATTTAATATTTTAAGATATTTGATTTTCTATACAACCATGTACCTAGGTATGTATGTCAAGATAGGATAGTATGGAGGTCAGTCCTTTGATCCTACCCAGAATTTGAAAACTGCATGATGGTATGTATGTATGTTTGGAGATTAGTATCAAACAATTTAGTCTTCATAGATATTGTGCGTAAGCTACTACCATACAAATTTTATGAAGCAATGTCGTCACTAAATTCAATTTTTATAAAAATTGTTAGAAAAAATTTGAGATGTGCTAATACAATGTTAATATTTTATATATAAAATTAAATTATCTAGTTGGGATGTTTTGGCTTTTTGCGATATTTTAAAAAAATATGGAAATATAGGCAGTTAAACTCATAAATTTATCATAAAAAAAATATTTTTCTTAATAAAAAATGTTTGAGAAACCCTGGAATTTTAAAAAAAAAAACTTATTTGAGATTTTGTACTTGTCTATCTTTGTACCAATTTTCAGCGTTCTAGCTTTTATGGTTTCTGAGATATATGGGAAAATTAACCGTAATTTCAAAAGTTGATAACCCCTGACTGAAACAAAAATTCACAATTCTGAGTATAAAAGTTTTGTAGGCCTATAACTGTTTATATATTCTGAAAATTTGAGATCTGTAAATTGAGCGGATCAAAAGTTATAAGGGGGGACAGACAGACACACAAACACACACACAAAACTCACATCAAATGTTCTACTCCGAATTCTGAGTAAATCCATGTATGGGAACATATATGCTGCGAGGCCTCTAGTTGGTGTTATTAGCATGCAAAAAGTCCACTACACCATACAAAATTTTCCTTCGTACACGCATCTCGGCTAAATAATGTCGATTCATTAAGAGAATTGAATTCTCATGAACGAATCGACAGTTGGAATATCCAAAAAAGCCGAAACACCCCAATTCATGCATACTATCGCCATCGAGTCGGATCTCATGTGTTACATATACAAATTTAAAAATGCTAATGTGGGTAGAAAGTTTATTAAAAAAACTGTAAAAGTAGCAATTATTAGTATTACCTTTAAAATGACGTTTTACAGTGTAAGTACTAGTTATCCAACAAAAATTATTGATGGCTTCTCTGTATTTATCTCCATCACCCATACAATAAATAGGTTCTCCAAAAAACTGTTTTGTTGTTACTATTATAGTAAAAAATAAAAGTAAAACAACTGTGCACCTATAATGCATTCTAAAGACATTATTATCAATGCAAACTTTACCAAAATGTATATAACTTTTTAAGGAATTTAATACTCCAACCATCTTTTGCGCATAAATAGTACACTAACTACGCAATATTACGTAAAGTTGCATAAAAATACTACATTTAAAGGACGATTGTTCTTGACAACAACAATTTCGAAAGAGATTCGAATTTCTTCGACCAATAAGATTCCATCTTGAATCCATAGAAAAAAAGTTTTTTTTATATAAATTTTAGATAAGAATTTGTAAAGGTACTTATCTAAATATATTTTTTTTTGACAATAATTATTCCTAGTAATTATATATTTTCTTGGAGGATTAAATTTGATAGTGAACACAAAATTATTTGAAGAATAATTTTTTTTTTTTGCATTTAATTAGGGGACTATGGGTTGACCATATTATTTTCTCAAACAATATAGGTACACGACCGCCGTGGAACGTAGTTTGACTTCTGAGCATGATTCTAGGTTCAACTTCCAGCAGTAAAAAATATACCTATTAAAAACTGTCACGTAAATCTTTTTTCTCTGGACAAGAACACTAGATAGTTGGAAGAAATTGCAATTTGGCCAAAAACTTGTCACACATGATAATATAAAGATATGCAATGTTTGTATTCGTGCAATATATATTTTTTTTATTTTATACACAATACAAAAAACAAAAGGCACCAAAGGAACTAATTAATGAAATGGTCCTTAGTAGTTTAACTAGAATCTATGTGATTTCATGGGTAATAATATTTTATTCATGCAAGCGAATTACCCATAAGACATACTTTTTTATCTCCTCATTATTCCTTCTTACACAATGAAAATTTCACCTAAGCTTATTATGAAATTTACTAAATTTCAATATGAATATATTTAAACTTTTGTATTGTATTTTCATAAATTTAACATATTATATTGCATCCGTCATAATTTATTTTTGCCATGATGTAACTAATATGTAGGTACAATAACATTAAAAATATATTTAATAATGAAAAACTTCCTTCTTTCCTTTTTTAACCTGCGCGAGTGGCGAGTTTATTGCCGTATGACAATTTCTTCCAACTTACCAGTGTTACGAGTAGAGAGGAAATAATAATATATAATGATCAAACTGTCGATTTGTTCAGGAGAATTTATTTCTCTTAACATATCGACATAGTTTCAAGCCAAAATACGCGAGATTTGTATGGACAGGTCAATATTTTTCATGGTTTTTTCAATTTTGAAGTCAAAAAACACCAACTCAGAGGCTTTGCATATGTATGGATGAATTCAGAATACGGAGTAGTTTGTCTGTTTGTGTCCCTTATAACTTTTGATCCGCTTAATGCATAGACTCCAAAATTTCAGATAATATAGAAATCTGCTGGCCTTCACCATTTTCATACTCAGAATTTTGAATGTTTTTTTTTCCAATCAGGGGTTATCAACATTTGAATTATTTAATTTTTCCGTATATCTCAAAAACCATAAAAGCTACAAAGCTGAAAAATTATATAAATATAGACAAATACAAAATCTCAAAATGCTTTTTTTTTAAGTTCCATGGCTTTTCAAACATTTTTAATAAAAAAAACAATTGTATTTTTAATGCCCTATATTTTCGTTTTTTTTAATATCGAAAAACGCCAAAATACAATTTATAGTACACATTATATATTATAGTAGCATATTATCTCAAAGTTTTTTAACATTTAAGATTTTAATTTAGTGACGACATTGTTTCATACAATTTGTATGGCAGTATCTCCCGCTCAATAATTTGATACAATCTCCCTTGGAGGAGTTACAAACAAACATACATGCCATCAAGTTGTTTGCATATTCGGGGTAGGAAAAAAATGACCTCCACACTATCCTAACTTACATTCATATTTTGTGTAGAAAACAAAATATTTTAAAATATCCAATAATTTGAATTTATAGTTTGGTATGTATTCTTCAACTATACATACTATCGCCATCGGCATTCGGATCTCATGTGTTACATGCAACTAGTCTTATCTCAATTTATTGGAAATTGGAACATATGGTAGGGTATCGTGTACCTAATAAATTGAATGTTTCATGATAATCAATGATAATCGATGGTACTTACCTATTTATTATTGATTTCTGTCAAAAATTTAATTTGTTGAAAATAGTAAAGTTGAATTTATCTATAAGTTTGGATTTTTTTTAATAAAGTGCACAGAACACAATAATAAAGTGCATAATAATAAATAATACCTACTGATAATTATTTATAGGGATAATTTTAAGTTGTTTATAGGCAATTGTCAACAGTTAAGTATTTATTTTTCCGGATATTTTGTAAGTAAACGTAAATACGCAATTTATACATTTTTCTTGAAGATTGCAATTCACGAAGCAACATTGTAACAAGCATAGAATTATAAGTATGGTAGGTATACCAAATATTAAATTTAAATAAATATTATATTTAAGTCATAGAAACATATAAAATAAAACCCAGAGCCATTACACTAACATCACACATTTTTTTCCCAGGGCCATATACAAAATTAATATATTTTAAGTTGCTTATAATGTGAATGATGCCGGGTTGTAATGTTAATTATTTCATTCCTCTAAGGGTTGCAGTTAAATTGACTATGATGATTGTTTATTAGTTCAAATCATTAGGGCTACTCATGAAGTTGATTAAGATTAGATTCAGACTAGAAATCTTTTAGATTAAAATTGATTGATTTATTACATTAATTTATACAAAAAACATGACATTTTCGTACTAAACATTAGAATGTAGATTATGATTGAGTACTGATTTATAAATTTTTCAGAAAAAGATGAGATAAGATAAGCAGGGCTACTCAGGGCACACCCTGAGTAGCCCTGCTGATTTATTAGCACATTTTTAAGATTAAGACAAGGACATATTAAGATTGTGTCATGAGCAGCCCTACAGACACTTGATTTGAACTGCACAGATGCGTAAATTATGTTTTCATTCATGAATGTGTTTACACTTATCTTACAAAATAAAAAAATAAAATAGACTCGTCGATACGAAAATTTACACTCGTTAATTATCTGTTTACCAATACTAGATCATGTCTTATTGGCTGGATAATTCTTTCAAAAAGCATTTAATACAACATAAAAAAGTTATTTATGGTACAGTCATAGAATAATAATAGTATAGAATACTCTTTAGCCTGCAGTAAACGCGACTGCTTTATGTTGACTAATTTGGTCAACATTTTGCTACGAGCATTCAGTAATCATTTGGCCCTCTGCGTGATACGTTCTCCAAATAGGGAATTTTTTCACTGCTTGCAAAATTATTTACGCAGTCATAACGAGTAGTACTATACGAACAATGTCTACCAGCAGAGTCATATATATATTGACACGAGCCGGCCAATATAACGGCTTCACCTTTTCAGCGAGGTATTGTATGGGAATGAGTATTGTATAGTTTTATTATTATTATATGGGTGCAGTAAACAAAATGTCACATTCTTTTCTAAATTTATATAATTAGTTAGGTATATCTTTTAGATGCAGAAGACAAATTTGAATTTTTTGTTAGGTTGATTTTATCACATAGTGTGCACAAACCACCTGCTTCCAGGCCAAAAATCAAGATTTTTGGAAATAACTATACCACTGGTGATTATGATTTTTATTAATTTTCATGCCTTTATGTGTAGAGCTCATCAAGCGAAAGAATGCAGGTGACCTCACCTGTGTACAAAACAATTTTACCGCAGGGATACAGGGTATGCTCTGATTTGAAATAACCAATGAAATCAATTGACGTTAGACATAATGTAGTGAATTGCATGTCACTTTTGCCCTGACCGTTGCAACCATGATGTATACAGCTGTCACTCATATTCTCTCACTTGTCGAGCTCTACACTTTACGTTAAGTTGTGTATCCCTAGGGGAAATTTTCCTTGCAAGATGGGCATGTATACACTTACCAAAATTGTGTCTGAACACAACATGTCATCTTCTGCGTAATGATGTTGATGGGAGGAGGGTTGCACCAACCCTAACACCACTGCTCAGGGGGGCAAGTCTGGACAACCGGCGACATCAAAACCCTCACGGTTTCCCATATCATGGATATAATTATTTAATGGAGTCCTATAATATCTCAAGATGTTATAGAACTCCATATGATAATTATATCCATGATATGGGTAATCACGAAGGTTTTGATTTCGCCGATCGACCAGACTTGCCCCCCAGATATGTTTAGAGGGAATGTTACGTAGGGTTACTCATGGAAAATGGAAAAAAATGAGTATGTTCACTAAAATTAAAACATTTATACAAATTTTAATAGACATTTATTTACAGCAATATTTATACTATTTAAATTATTACTTTAAATAAGTACTAGCTGATTTTCAAATATTTAATTAAATAATTATTTTATGGTTAGTATAGTACGGTAAATAAATAACACACTTTCATCTTCAAAATATTATCTTATCATACCATTCCATCATGCCATTTCCATATTTGTGGCAGAGAGAATCGAATTCCAGACACCTGTCTCTTGATATACATCTTTTGCTTCATTCACATTCATGCATTGTCTCATGCACACTCCTATTATTCTTACTTCACACATTTTTGTGCCTACTTTTTGTTCTCCTCTTATCAGCTTTGTATACTTTGTCAGACGATCATCGCTCATTCTTTCTATTTGGCCAAACCGTCTCAAGGCATTTTGATATTTTAATCTTACTTACGATATGTCCTTTAATCATACATTATCATACTATAATATCCTCATTTATTCAAAATAATATTTTATCCTCAGTGATAAGTCAGTTGCAGAATTGGAATAATTATCATGATAAATAATATTTTACTGTAACATTCTAGTTTTGAGAAATTTCATGAATTTTTCTCGCTTTAATGCCCAGCCATAATCCTGATTCAGGATGCATATTAAATGTGTCTTTGGCCAAAGCAAATGGTATCTTAGTTTTATCTGTTATCGTCAATTCAAAGTGGGCTAACATATGAAATAAAAGAGCCTTGGTTTCCATCAATGCAAATCTAGCGCCTGAAATATAAAATAATATATACATAATATGATACATTATTTTCATAAAATATCAGAATAATCCTAAGCAAGGTTTTTAACCCTGTAAAAGATAGTGGATTTTGGAGGATGCAATATACTAATGAACTACAGGCATTATATGACGAGTCCAAGATTGAAAAGTCATAAAAGTATGTAGACTGCAGTGTTTGGGACATGTCAGCCGGATGAATGATGATCTTATCCCCAAAAAGATGCAGACCCAAGGTAAGATGCCTGGATGACACAGAAGACGACATAAAGGCAATTGGAATAGCAAACTGGTGGAGGACAGGGATGGCTGGAGAAGTATTCTAGAGGTGGCCAGGGCCCACACATGGCTGTAGCACCAATGTTGATGATGACGACATTATTTTCATATTTGTGTTTCAAATATTCTTTGGCTTACCTATGCATAATCGAGGACCAATTCCGAATGGTATATATGTGAATGGTTTTATGAGTGATTTATTCTCGTCAGAAAATCTTTCTGGATCAAATTTATCGGGATCATTGAAGTATTCTGGATCTCGTTGAATAGAAAATATAGGAATTAGTATGTCATCTCCAACATTTACCTATGGCAAAACAAATAAATGGTTAGCAAAAATAATTCCTTACACAATATTTTAATAGCGCTGCATATTTCTGCCATTATTATTTTTTATTGCTTCAGGAATTCATGCTCTAAAATATCATACAGTTATGTCAGCCTATCCTTAGATCATTTTTATTATTTACATACTCCATTTTTCATTTCTCTGTTTGTATTTTTCTGGCATTTTAATCTATTTACGCCTCTTACCCTGATTTCATACGAATTATTTGATTTCTGTAATAAGAGTAATTACCATGTTACTTACCTGAAAATTTTGTTTGCTATACTCATTCGGTGGAGGAAGAGTATAGGGCTTAACACAAACTCTCTCTATAAATCCATCAGGAGGCCAAAGTCTCAATGTTTCTGTAAACATAATTGATTTTTGTTGTTTTAAAGTATGTGTATAAAATTTATAATAAAAATTTGTGGATATTTCATTAAAGTGTGTAAATATTACCTGAAACTACCATGTCGATATATTTCATATTCAGTAAGTCATTATAGTTTGGTTTTCCATCTGTCATTTTATATACAATGTCTATTTCCTCGTGTAGTTTCTTTTGGACCAGAGGATGTCTTGCTAATTCATATGCCGTGAAGCATAACAGGGATGATGGAGTTCCAAAGCCGGCAATGATGAATGCCATTGCTTGAGCAGTTAATTCGTCATTTGTCCATTCTATAAAATGTAGTAAATTTGCATCGCGAAATGTTAGACTGAATGATTTGCATATTTATTGTGAGTTTATATCAGAAAGCATATTGTTCTTAAGTCAATATTTTCCCAGTCACTATCAATCTTGAAGATTATTTAATTTAATTAGCCATATAATTTCAACAAAGTATGTTAATACTTTGTTGTCAATGATAATGGGAAAACCATATTAAATATTTCTATAAAATGATTCTTTAAACTGTTAAAATGCAGATTGTGAATTATTTATTGCATGCATTCTTTTTGTTAGATGTACAGTTAAGTTATATTGATCAAATTGTTCATTTACCTCTTTTTAAAACATCGTGTTTGAAGTTAGTTTTATTTTCTTGTACATTAGAGAATCTGGTATCATCCATATGAGGGACATCCGCTTCATACTGAAGAGACCCTTTCTTGGCTTGCATAAGGAGTTGAATCATGTCAGGACGAGTTATTCCCAATTTATCCCTTCGGTCTATTGTTTCATGGACTAATTTACGGAAATATGTCGCTACATCATATGGAAATAAAGGTAGTTTCAGCAACTGAAAATTTTATTTATTTTTTTGTTATTACCATTGTTATTGAATGTCAGGTTTGGTATGGTACTTTTTTTGTACCTATTTACTATCAGTAATCAGATTCTTTATTTTATTTCAATTTTTAATTTATAAATCTTAGGACTTATTTTAATTAAACTTACAGCAGCAAGAATGTAGGATTTTTTCTAATTATTTAAGTACCTTTAATTGTTTATGGGCCGGTATTACATTCTCAGTTTAAGAGCTAAATTAAAGTTTTACAAAAATATAGCGTATTACAGTGTCCGTTTAGGCCTAATCTTCCCTCAAATACGTCACTAAAACGACAAATATTTAACTCAATGTTTCTGGCGGATTAAGTACTTAACGGTGAGTCAACTGTCATTTGCTAGGCAACGTGTGTAGTTTCAGTGTTCTATCACTAGAGGCGTTAGTTGTATCGACGGTGGCGCCACACAACAAAACAAACTGACAGCCATATTGAAACGAACATGGGCATTTAAAAGCATTATTTTGGTGAAAAAAATTAAATTTACCTTGTTGGATAATAAACAATATTATTTCAAGTCGTAGCGTCCCGTTTTGTAGTTATTAGAGGTTATTTAAAATTTGACAGATAATAACCACAGAAAAAGTAAAATATGTCTATAATTGAAGATTTAGTAACTGACATGTCATATTGCACTGGAATACGGAAATGGATTCAATCTCCCCTTAACATTAATCTTGAGTTTAACAAACTCAATGAGTTGAGGGCAGACTGTAATACCGGCCCTATATTAGCTACCCTTTTTAAGTTTTCTATTTCTCTTCTATCTTATTAAATTTCTATTGTTACTGTTTTTTGAAAATAAAATATAATAATTAGGGAAACGCAGTAGAAAAACTTGTAAGTATTACCTTCATCAGCCAGGGACATGTGGCATATCCTTGAAATTTCAAAAATTGCCAGCCGCTAAAATTTGTTGCTTTTTTACCCATAATATAAAAATCGTTTGATTTATTTTCAAAGGAGTTGATCCGAAAACCAAATGCAGTGGAGGCAATAACGTCATTTGTATATCTAGTCAATGTCTCTTTTATTTCTATTTCCATGGTATCGGTATCTACAATAAAATATAATTTTTTATTCCAAAACTATACATTGATGTATTTCAGAGTTGAATATTAGTATTATTGTTAAAAAAATATTTCGAATCCTACCCAAGAATTATTTAATATATCATAATTATGATTGAGATATTTGTGATGTGTAAAGTAAATTTGTGTAACATTACCTTCATAATGTTTGACCTCTTTTATAAAATAGTCTCTGATTTGCTCTGCACATTCAGTGATCAGGGGATACATACTTTTCATTTTAGAACCAGTATATGCGGGACTTAATGCACCTCTCATATCTCTCCATTTTTGTCCTAATTGTAAATATTTTTAAATATTATTTATTGTCATAATTATTTTTAACAAGAGTAATTATTTTAACATATATTATAGTCTTCATGATATATTCTAGTCAAACATTTAAATTTTGGGAAGTAAAATTCTTATTAATTATAGTACTCAAGAAGAAATAATATTTGATTAATATATTTCACTGGTGAATTAGTTTGAAACCTTTCAAATATTCAGTATATAAATCTGTTCTAACCTCTTAGGAAAAAAAGATTACATCCCAATAAAGGTTCAGCTTCTTCATCCATGAAAACTTTGTGATCAACAAAATGGTCAAAATCTTTTACACCAATTTTTTTGACTAATTCCAAGTCTCTTATCACAACAATGGGATTAGTAAATGCAAAGAATCCAGTGTATCTGAAAATTTTGTGAACAAACTTTGAATGTATCCTTTTTTTATTTTTTTATTTCCATAATACATCAAATTAATACAAAATAACTTAAATATTACAATGGAATTTATTACCCCTCACTAGGTGTAGCCTGTTCTAACAATAATTACGTAATACATTTTTGCTACAGAATTTCTTAATAAACTTCAAAGGTTTAAAAGTATAAAAAACTAAACTCATAAAAAAAAACAAAGAGTATTTGTTAGGGTGAGGGTGTGTTTGCATGTGTAAGAGGACAATGTGGAGATATGTGTAATAAAGGAGGTATGAGGGCGTAAGAAAATATATATTTCTGAGATTTAAATTACTTAATATTATAATTATTTTATTATATCCCCCTTTACTACGTATTAAATATATATATTTCTATTAATAGAAATAAAACAAATTATTTAAATCATAAATATGTATTGGTTTACCTTTGACCAACGTTGAAATTATATATTTTCAGCAATGTCTCCACAAAGTGTTCTCGATGAAAGAATATTTCTTTCATGTTTCCAAAAAACGGTAACGGCTGATGGAAATGTCTGACACCCTTTCGTTTGAAGTATCCATTTCTCCATATTGCAAAGGAAAATACTACCAACAGTAGAATTACAACAAACAAGAAGAAATTGATGATGTTGAACTCCATTACTAAAAGTAAGTACTTATATACATTTATGTACCTACATTAGTTATATGTGGGGTTAAAAATATTCATTTGGTTATGCAAACAATAATAAATTATTATTTTGTCAATATATACCTAATGATTCACCAGAATCTCTATTTGATTTTTTTGTAAAATATTCAATTTTTTTTTAATAAATTTGTGCGTAATATGAGAAATCAGATTATTTATGTAAGAAATGAAATAAACAGATTTAAAATAAATGTTAAAAATGTATAAGGGCAATAAACCAAAAAATTGTCTTTAATATGAATAATCTTTCATTTAAAAAAACAAATGAATGTGTGTCAAGATAGAAAAAATGTGGTGTTCGGTTCTCTCTGCGTACCCCATGTGAGACATAGCGTGATGCTATATATGTAAATATGTACTATTATCTTTCATAAAATTCACCTATACAATAATACGCAAATACTTCGCAAATTGATGAGTTTCATGAATTCGTATGATTCCTTGTGAAAAAAGAATCACCGAAATCGGACAAGGAGCTGAGTATACACAAAAAAATGACATTGAATTGATAACCTCCTCCATTTTTTGAAAGTCAGTTAAAAAGTAAACAAAAAATATTTTTGAAGAGCATTTTTTGAATTTATGATCTTTGCAGATGTACATTAAAGCATCTTTTCCCACCCTTTATTTGACACCTTTTTTCAATTAAGTTAATAAATAATTATTTCTATTAAATTTATAGATCAACCCCTCATAGTAATACGTTAAAAATATCAATAAGTCAGTACATTATAATAAGTTAGGGTTGATACTAAACAATTTTAAAAGAGATAAGAAAAGCAATAAACCAAAAAGGTAATATTGCAGATAGCCTAATTTTAAACATCTTTCCGATAACATCTAAAAGTATTCATAGTAATAATATACCGTCACCCCTCCCCCACCCTGCACAGCTGGCCTATATTCCATAATTTTAAATTTAACACAGTGTCTAAGTGAATCCTAGAAGAAGGAGAGGTGCTCTCCGAAACTGTTTGAGGTATCGACCGAGTTTAGTGTGTAATACAAATTTTAAAGTGTATCAATTTTGTATGTTTTTTTATCAATTTTGTATATAATTCTAAGATATAACAGATTCAATTTAAATTTGGTTAAAATATTTTAATAAGAATTGAAAAATTATTGTATCCTTAAACTTTACCATCAGAATTCAGTTTTTCAACAAACGAAGAGGGGTTTATGCATTGTAAATTATTAGAAAATCACAGTACCTACTTTAGTGTTTAATTAATTTTATCCTTATAAATACAGTTTCTTTCTTATAAACTTTAAATGATTAACTATTATAAACTTACTTTCTACTTGCTCAGGTTTTTGTTAAAGAATTAAGAACTTTAATTTAAAATACATAATACTTTTAATTAACTACGTAACACTTGGTGTCTTAATGCCTTTTAATGATTGTTTTTACGTACCACTGTCATAAGGTTATTAAAGGTAAACATAAGTTGTTGTGATATTATTATGTTTAGTTCTTGTGTGTAGATACAGTGCTTCAAGTGTTAAATCATGTACAAATACAGATTAATTCATATTACATGATTTATGAAATGTTAAAATGTACATTATTTAATTCTTCACACTTAATATAAGTATCTGCTAAAGAAATCAAATTATTTTCAAATAAAGGAACTAATTGTAAGTTTGTCCAGGGGGGAAAGTCTGGTCCAATCGGCGAAATCAAAACCCTTGTGATTACCCATATCATGGATATAATTATCATATGGAGTTCTATGTCATCTAAAGATATTATAGAACTCCATGTAATAATTATATCCATGATATGGGTAATCATGAGGGTTTTGATTTCGCTGATTAGACCAGACTTGCCCCCCAGACTTAAATTTGATGTGACTTGCAGACTTGAGTTTGGTAAGATCAAACAAAAATACTTCTTTCTTTGATAATATATCTGTTTCTCATTTTTTAGTAATCAAAAAATAGGAACGTGTGATACATTTTATGGGTATATCTAATTAAAAAATGTATATATTTAGTATTGTTTAAATTATTTTTCCATACAAATAGAATAAAATTTAGACAATCATGAATATAATTAAGATTGAAAATTAATTAATGAAAATTAAAAAAATAGTCATAATTAGTGAAATTGGAAAAATGTGGATCCATTAATAACAAAATGATGGTCACCGTATTGTCATCAAATTTAATTAATACTGACGACGTGTCTCGCAATTTTTTTGTGATGACGTCATACCATTATAAACACTTTACATTTTGTACAAAATAAAAATGAGCCTATTTTTTTCCTGAAAAAGTAGATTTTTATTTATAGGTATGCTTTTAATATTTTTCAAAAAATTGTATTTCATTGAGTTCTTCAGTATCTATTAACTTATTTAAAAACGATGAGAATTCTCATAAAGTTAAATCATTTCCATTTTGTTATCAAAAAGTCTAAACATTTTATCTTAGCGAATATTATTACCTACTTATATTTGTTTCAGTAAACCTTCTTATCATTTGTTTAACAAAAAATGAATATTTGAAGATCAAAGTCAACCTTGAATATTTTAGTATCAAATATGAAAAGCTCGTTACTCATTTCACCTTATAATTTCATTAAAAATTAGATAACTATGTAAATATATTATTTTATTTTACATACCTACTTATAGAGATGACAAATTATTTTCTACTCCAGAAAAAAAAATTCAAAAGAATATAACAGAAAAAAAACATATACAGAGGCTATTGTTATTATTACTAGTTGCATGTAACACAAGAAATCCAACTGTTGATGGGTCGATGGCAGAGCGGTTATCGCGCTGGACTAGTAGTGGTCCAGTGGTTGTTAGTTCGAATCCTGCCTCGACCGATTTCGTTCACCTATAGCATAAGCATTTATATGCTTATTTTAGGGAACGTAGGAAGATGTATATGTACTTGTTCAACAAGGACATATTCATTTTTTATTAAAAAAAAAAAAACAACTGTCGATAGCGATAGCATACTGTATAGTTGAAGAATAAGTACCAATCTATAAACCAATAAATCCAAATTATTGAATATTTTAAGATATTTTGTTTTCTATACAACACATGTAGGTATGTATGTCAAGGTAGGATAGTATGGAGGTCAGTCATTTTTCCTACCCAGAATATGAAAACAGCATGATGGTATGTATGTATGTTTGATGATTAAGTATCAAACTATTAAGTCTTCTTAGATATAATATATAGGCCACTGCCATACAAATTGTATGAAACAATGTCGTCACTAAATTCAATTTTTATAAAAATTG
Source organism: Molanna angustata (assembly GCA_963576475.1). Taxonomy (NCBI): domain Eukaryota; kingdom Metazoa; phylum Arthropoda; class Insecta; order Trichoptera; family Molannidae; genus Molanna; species Molanna angustata. The sequence goes on along the minus strand of OY754985.1, from coordinate 5,284,279 downwards.
TTAAAAAAAATTTGAGATGTAATAATACAATATTGATATATTTTATAGCAAATTAAATTATCTAGTTGGGGTGTTTCGGCTTTTTTGGACATTTTTAAAAACTTTGGAAATATAGGCAGTTAAACACATAAATTTATCATAAAAAAAATGTTTTTCTTAGTATAAAATGTGTGACAATCTGAATTTTTTTTATATTTGTCTATATTTATACCAATTTTCAGCATTCTAGCTTTTATGGTTTTTAAGATATAGGGAAAAATAAAGTAAAAATTAAAAAGTTGATAACCCCTGATCGAAACAAAAATTAAAAATTATGAGTATAAAAGTTTTGTAGGGCTATAATTATTTATATATTCTGAAATTTTGGGCTCTGTAAATTGAGCGGATCAAAAGTTATAAGGGGGGGACTGATACACATACAGACACACTAAGGCCTGGTATTACAGTCGGCCCTCAACTCATTGAGTTTGTTAAACTCAAGGTTAATGTTAAGGGGAGATTGAATCCATTTCCGTATTACAGTGCAATATGACATGTCAGTTACTAAATCTTCAATTATAGACATATTTTACTTTTTCTGTGGTTATTATCTGTCAAATTTTAAATAACCTCAAATAATACCAACTACAAAACGGGACGCTACGACTTGAAATACTATTGTTTTACAATACTATCCAACATGGTAAATTTAATTTTTTTCACCAAAATAATGCTTTTAAATGCCCATGTTCGTTTCAATATGGCTGTCAGTTTGTTTTGTTGTGTGGCGCCACCGTCGATACAACTAACGCCTCTAGTGATAGAACACTGAAACAACACTCGTTGCCTAACGCCTCTAGTGATAGAAACTGAAACTACACGCGTTGCCTAGCAAATGACAGTTGACTCACCGTTAAGTACTTAATCCGCCAGAAACGTTGAGTTAAATATTTGTCTTTTTAGTGACGTATTTGAGGGAAGATTAGGCCTAAACGGACACTGTAATACGCTATATTTTTGTAAAACTTGAGTTTAGCTCTTAAACTGAGACTGTAATACCGGCCCTAAATGTTCTACTCCGAATTCTGAGTAAATCCATATATGGAACATATATGCTGCGAAGCCTCTAAGTTGGTGTTTTTTGACTTCAAAGTTGGAAAAACCGTGAAAAATGTAGACTGTGCATACAAATCTCACGTATCCTGGCTTGAAACTTTGTCGATATGTTAAGAGAACAAAGTTCTCTTGAACAAATCGACAGTTGGATAAGACTGATATTATTTTTGAGAAACATATACGTCGGAGTGACTAATGCAGCAAAATTGCTATTTTTCTTAAGTATTTATTATTATTATTAGTTAGGAGTGGGGCCCCACGCCCCCGCACTGCGACCATGTGTGATCTATTGTGCACCTCCCTTTAGGGCTGTCAATTCAATAGCAGTTCGGTTTCTTGGATAAAGTCCCATATCTTGCAGATTGAGATGCCTCCCACATCCTTGGGTCTTAGTATAAAGGCTCCCAGGTGTCTGTGTCTGAATTTAATTAGAGCTGGACACTCACAGATCACATGTGAGGCTGTTTCTTCCCCTTATTGACACCTCATACAGTTTGGTTCATCAGCGATCCCCATTATGTTATGGTGTATTTTCAGATGACAATGGCCTGTGAATAGACCAGTCATTGCTTTTAATTGTTCCCTGCTAAGATTTAGTAGTTTTCTTGTCCTTTTTAGAGGGCCCTTCGATGAATTACACCATAGTGTTCATTTTTTCTTCTTGAAAGGTTGACAATCTCTAAATGCATTTTTATGAATTACATTTCTATTAGATTCTTAAACTTCTTTGTATTCTTATCCTATAATTTAACATAATCTATAAAAAAATCATTATTTTATAAATAAACTACTATGTAGGAACCAATTTCGTGATTTAATTTTTTAAAAACAAAATGAAATTTTCTCCTTGTGCGGCACTTGGTTATTTTGAAATCTATTATTTGAAAAAAGAGAATAGCTAAAAATTTGCGACTGGATGCCTCTCAAATGCTTGACGTTTGAATCGTCAACATGAAAAGGCGGGCCTCCTCAGCAGGAGTTTGACTCTTAGGCTTCGTTTCTCGGACAAAATTTAAAGCAAAAATATAGTTAAAGTACTTTGATTTCATAAAATTGTCCAAAACTTCTGGTTGTTTCATGAAATCTATTGCCATTTAACGATGCAATTTTGAAAAATTTCATGAAATCAAAGTATTTAAACCATACTATTACTGATACATTTTTTGAAACAACCTAGCCTTAGTGGCAGTACCTAGTATGAAATAAGTTTCATATTAGTCCTCGTTTTGTCCGAATATTAGTTTTAATTTTTCTATAGGACGTGTCATTTAGCCAGAATCCAATTTGAAAGATAAAGAAATCTTAAATATTTCACATTTTATCAAATAGGGTCAATTTTTGAAAAACTATATCATTTATGTAAAAAAAATATTTCAATTCTTAATAAATTTAATTTTTATTAAAAAAAATTAAGGTGATATTTTAAAAAGAAGAAAAAAAATTCCAAAAGAAAGTCCAAAAAATCACAGTTTTTTGACAGCCAATTTGCACAGGTTTTTGAAGGTTGCAAATCTGGATTTGCAGTCCCAATAATGGTTCTTTAATCATCCTTCTAAAAATCAATTATATTCCATTTTAGGTAAACATTTTTTGATTGGTTTATTCAGGTTTATTAGTGTTATATTGTTTTTTTTTATTTATCACTCTCGCATAAATGTCAAACGAGTTGAAAGCAAGTGAGCGAAAGATGAATTAAATGCGGCCGCAGACTGGTTACATTGTTCCCACACGGCGACGGAACAGTACAACCGAAATGTTACTGTGTCGACTGTTCTCCATTTTCGGTTGCGGCGACAGAACCCTGTGCACTTTGCGACCAGAATATGTTACTACAATACATTAGTGTATACACAACCGTGTCGACATGTGTAGTAACGGCGACTGAAAATGGTTATATGGGTTGTTCTACTATAAACATGGTTTTAAATCACTAGAAGTTTACTTTTCAATGAAATGCATTCAATTTATTAGTCTTATTTATTTTTATCTAGGCCATCTATTTAACAACAATAAGAAGTAATTAAACAAAAATAAATCATATACTTAAATGATATAACCAGATAATATACTTAAATGATATAACTAGACTAAAAAAATATATAACCAGACTATATAATGATATAATCAGACTAAAAAAAAAGAGATTTAAGTACCAGATACCACAGCTTTTAAGACCATTTTTAATATTATTTCATAGTTAGGTATATTGTATCAAATATGTTCTCAATTTCTATTTACTTCATTACTGCTTTTTCCTAAGCTTTAATCCCAGCCAGAATCCATTCTCCGAATGCATTATGAAAGTATTTCTTGCTAGTTTGAGAGGAATAGTTGTACTGGGTGTTGTAACAACATCAAAGTGGGCCATTAAGAAATAAGTAATTACTTTGGCTTCCAAAACAGCAAACCTGGCACCTGAAAAAATATTATTGCATATATGCACTAAATAACTCAAAGTACAAATACATAAAATTGTCTTATTTTATGCCAAATATCAAATCCTAATACTCAAAAAGTTGATGCATGAATCAAGAAATATTATCTATAAATTCATTTTGTCATCTGATCCAGTGAAAAACTATTTTTGAATTGGCAATTTCACAAGTTTTCTGTTGTTATGTTATCAGTACTTTGTCAATCCCCAGTATTTTTTATCAACATAATATTATGTTGCTTCTAATGGTTTATCAATCATCTGTGCTATCGATAATTTTCATCTCATCTATGTTTATAACACTCTTGTTATTAAAGACCTAATTTTATTTTAAGTAATGTTTATTATTCCAAATGAAAGTTTTTTTACAAGCATCAATTTATTTTTAATTTTTAAAATTATAGTCATTTTTTTTTAAATAATCAATAATTTTGATTGTCAAACATTGTATTTTACCTATACAAAATCTTGGTCCTATTCCAAAAGGAATAAACGTAAATGGTATTAAGTTAGCTTTATTTTCATCGGAAAATCTTTCTGGATCAAATTTTTCCGGATCTGGGTGATATCTAGCATCGTGATGTATTGAATATGTTGGAATCCATACGTCATGTCCTTTGTAGAGCTGTAAAATTAAATGTTTTTCTATTTGTACATCGAAATTACTTTATTTTTTTTTAATTTCATATAAATGTAAATGTATTATCAAATTACTATCCAAGAATTGGTTTTGAATAGTTAATAATTAAACTTACATGATAAGGCTTTGTACTTTGTTCATTTGGTGGTGGAAGTGTAAAAGAAGTTGCACAAAGTCTGTCCAAGTGTCCATCTGGTGGCCATTTTCTGAGAGTTTCTATAATATGTTACATTGTATTAGAACTAAATTATTTATTTATTTTAGGCATCAAATTTTTTTTACATACATGAATAAGATAAACACACATTGCAACACAAAATCATAGAAAAATAAAACAATAATAATATAAAAGAAATATGTGATAAGAAATTTTTTTTTTTTATTTATATTGCAAAACCACGCTAGATATAGTTTTCGCCAAATATCTTGAACCAGGCTTCCGGGTGCGCTGAGCGCAAATTTGTGTATTTTTGCTTCATTGGTATACATGCAAATCACCCCCTTCTTGACGAAATGGCTCAAGTTATTTGGTGACAACTAAACTGTCTTAGTTGTGTAAATGTGTGGATTAGTTTAGGAGCTATCTGAACAGGGTCAGTGCTCGGATAGATATTGTCGAAACGTGCAATATTATGTGACGTGTAGTAACAGGGCTGTCAAATCTTGATTTTATTATTTTATATGATAAAATCACGTGTTGGACATATATTTTTCTATGTCATTGATTCCTGTCATTCTAATAATTCGATATCGAGCTTGTGTTTTACAATTTCTTCCAAAATGTCCGGAAAAGTGCAATTGGCTGTAGTAATTGTTTCATATTTAATTTCTAAGGGTCAGGAAAATGCTCAGAAAACTAGGAATAAAAGGAAACATAAAATATGAGAGTGTGTCTGGATAGGAAGGTGAGATGATTTGCGTTGACATTATATAATGAGTTGTACAAACGAATTGTACAATCGTCATTCAAATTAAAACTTGCTTTCTTTCTCTTTTCTCCATTATTAAAAACTTATGCCTGCGCAGTAACAAACGTCAAACACAACACAACTACAAATAATGATCATGCAGGAACAAGATGTGTCAATGACAAGGCAGTAGTGTCATAAAGAAAATTATGACCATAAAATACAAAAGACAGCGTCTGAATGGGACACCATATGCTATGGCTTCAACAACCATAGTTTTCTATGCCCGGGATATTGTTATGGCTTGGCATAGCGATTTATGACATATTTTCTATGCTCATGTGAGTGCCATAGATTTCTGTGTCACATTGAAATGTCTATATCATACAAATATATGGTCGTTTGCCATAGCGTCTGACTGTACCTTTTTGGTTTGCATATTAAAGGATTTTATATAAGAGCATATTAGAGAACTTTTTATGGTTTGTATATTGTGTATATATATTTTTTATAAAGTTTAACCCAATCAAGACGGGTAGGTACAAGTACTTGCATTACCTACGGACGGCCGGTATTTTGCGTCGCACACAGTTTTTTTTTCAATCTCGTTTTAATTGAATATAATAACGGTAAAAAAAAATCTAATGATATAGATATATGATAAAAAGATCAAAGATAAACAAAAGATCACATAAACTCAATGAAATTGAACACTTCATAATATAAATGAAGAATAATGTTATCGTACTTATCTCCATACAAAAAAGTACATGGCGTCATCGATATGTCACGTGATCCTTCCGGCATTTGATGTAGATAAGGAATATGCGCCGATTTTGTATTGGTAAGGATCGAATTCAATGTAGAATGTTGAGCGCGAAACAACAAAATGAACTGGCGCAGTATCCCTCTTTCCTACGCGCATGCGTATTACATCCTTACAAAGCGCGGGAGAGTGTGAATATCGCCAGCGATGATCGATGAATTTCAGTGTTTAGAGTTCTTAATTTTTTTAAATAATTTAACAATTGTTTTGTTGATTCACCGACATATGTCTTGAAGTCAAATATATGGGAGTAATATTCATCCAATTTTCGTCTCAATCAAGTATGAATTTACTGAGATATGAAGGTTCACAATTGTGTATAGCCATGAGGGCATGTATAGATGACACTCGGCGTTTAGGCACGCTGCCGGTGGGCATCTATACATGACGCTCGTCTTAAAAAGGTTAATGATCTATTTATATAAAAGTTACCTGATACTACCATATCGACATATTTCATGTTCATCAATTCCATATAACTAAGTTTCCCATTATTGGCAGCCATAACATCATCAACTTCAGCTTGTAGCTTGATTTGAATATCTGGGTTAAGGGACAATTCATAAGCTATGAAGCATAGAAGCGAAGATGATGTATCAAATCCTGCCAGAAGAAATGCCATTGCTTGAGCTGTCAAATCATCATCGATCCATTCTGAAATAATGTTCATTTCTCAATTAATATTTAATATTGTACAAAAGTTGGTGTGTATGTATATATAGGCCAAAATTAATGTCTCTAAAATCCTGAAATTAAATATTTATTGATTAGGACTAAAAAGCTTTGATTCTGTAAGACATTCAGACTTGTGGACATTGAAAGCTCTGTAAATTATTTTTTTAATAGATTTTCTGCCCAAAAACAACACACCAGTGTCTTTTTGTAGGCTTCCCACTCTCCTGACAAGGCTCTGAGTGACTTGACGATTTTCTTTGAGTTGAAAATAGCCTTGATAAACAAAACAGGTTTCATTTCAAAGAAGGTAAGCAGAATGCAATACAGGTCCTAGAGTCATATCTGAATATTAATTGATTGTGTTTTAACAATTAGGTGTAATTTAGTGATATTTTTTTATTTATTTATTGAATCAAGTATAAGATAGCTGCTTCACTAGAATAAATCTGTTCTGAAGCAGCTACCTGTACATTTGTGAATTCATTACATTTCTATCAACAAATAACACTTAAAAAAAAACAATTTTAAACACCAATTTATATATAAGGAACACATATTGGGAACAGAAACTAAAATAATATAAACTAGTTGCATGTAACACATGAGATCCAACTGTCGATAGCGATAGTATGTATAGTTGAAGAATAAGAATCAAACTATAAACCCATAAATCCAAATTATTGAAAATTTTAACACATGTTGGTATGTATGTCAAGATAGGACAGTATGGAGGTCAGTCCTGTTTTCCTACCCGGAATATGAAAACAGCATGATTATTTTATTTTTATTTTATTTTACAAAGGACAGCACACAGTACATGCATACAATTATTAAAATTAAATAAATAATAATACAAAAATAACATGTACCTCTTACGTACTATACCTAATATCAAAATAATACAACAAAAAAGTGTGAATTAGTGGGGTGCGCGCATGAGAGAAGAGTAATACATACATGTGTGTGTGAAAGAGATATCTAGAAAGAGTGTGAGTGTGTGGGTGTGTATGTGTGTGTGTGAGAGAGGGTGTGCATGTGTGTGTAGACGAACATATATTGACAGATATATGTTCGTCTACACACACATGATGATGGTTCTGTATGTATGTTTGGAGATTAAGTACCTATCAAACTATTAAGTATTCTTACATATTGTGTATAGGCGACTGCCATACAAGTTGTATGAAGCAATGTCGTCACTAAATTCAATTTTTATAAAAATTGTTAAAAAAAGTTTGAGATGTGCTCATACAATGTTAATATTTTTTATAGAAAATTAAATTATCTAGTTGGGGTGTTTTGGCTTTTTTCGATATTTTTAAAAAATTTGGAAATATAGGCAGTTAAACTCATAAATTTATCATAAAAAAATATTTTTCTTAAAAAAAAATGTTTGAGAAACCCTGGAATTTTTTTGAAAAATATAAAAGTTTTGTAGGCCTATAACTGTTCATATATTCTGAAATTTTGGGCTCTGTAAATTGAGCGGATCAAAAGTTATAAGGGGGGGGGACACACACACAAAACTCACATAAAATGTTCTACTCCGAATTCTGAGTTAATCCATGCATGGGGAACATATATGCTGCGAGGCCTCTAGTTGATGTTATTAGCATGCAAAAAGTCCACTACGCCATACAAAATGTTCCTTCGTACACGCATCTTGGCTTAATAATGTCGATTCATTAAGAGAATTGAATTCTCATGAACGAATCGACAGTTGGATCAAGAAATTATTGTTGTGATATTGATTTCATTTTGTGTTCCACCCACATCAAGTAACCACTTTGAGCTGTGTTAATCCTTTGAGATCCAGTGGCAGTTTATTAAAAATTCGAGGTGCAGTATATACAAAAAATCTCAGCCCAAATTTAGAATTAATTTTTGGCACCAAGTAGTTACCCGACGTTTTGCTTCTTGTGTCCTTTGAGGTAAAGTTTTTTAGAAATAGGTGTGTTTTTTTAAAATATAACAAGATATTGAATACTTTACCACGTTTTGATGATTCTTGTTTGATTGTGGATTTGTTGATGGTAGCGAACCCTGTGTCATCTGAAATCTGTTCATTGTCATACTTAAGGGAACCTTGTCTCGCCATCATTAATAGGTGAATCATGTCTGGTCTTATAATTTTATTGTCTTCTCGGTTTTTTATTGTTTGATGGACAAGATTTCGGAAAAACGAAGCAACAGGTGTTGAGAATAAAGGAATTTTAAAAAACTGAAATAAATGAAAATTTTTTGAAAACAATTCTTTTAATGATTTAAAAACAATAAAATATTTAGAACATTAAATAATCTATTTCAATTTTAAGGAATACCTACATTCTTCATAACTTTTCAATGTAAATGAAATACTTACTTTTTTAGCTAAAATATGTCTTTCTAAGATCATTTTCCGTATGTCATGTATATTAATAGATAATTATTCAATTTTTAAATTATTTCATTTTTTATTATAATTCCTATTATAGTTTTAAACAAAAAAAATATAAACAACCTTCATAACTTTTGGTATTGAGCCGTATCCTAAGAATTTTAAAAACTGTATTCCACTGAAATCTGTCGCTTTCTTTCCCATCAAATAAAAGTCATTGGATTGATTTTCGAGAGAATTTATTTTATGACCGAATGCTGTTGATGCAATCACATCATTGGTGTATCTTGTGAATACATCCTTCATTTCTACCTCTACGTATCCACGTTCTGAAATAAAGTTATTTTTATCTTAATTTTCCAAAAAGGTTTTAATACAAAGTATGGTAGATTTGGCCTCTGAACTGATTTTAATTATACTATGTGAATATACATATTCATCTTTTAAGAAGTAATCCTTTTTGGAAAGACTTCAGCAAAGTATGAAGTGATTGAGTTGTGGAGGAATATTTTAGATATTTAATAAAATACCTTTTGATGGAGATTCCTGAGCCTTTTTCTTAAAATAATCAACTGTTTGTTGTGCACATTCTACTATCATTGGAAACATATTTTTCATTTTTGATCCTGTGTACGCTGGGCTCATTGACACTCGCATATCTCTCCATTTTTGTCCTGTAAATATATTTTATGAATTTTTATGGTAGGTATATAATTCAACTGTACAAATTTAATTTGTGTATTGGTGTGTATAAATATATGTTCAATATGATTTTACCCCTCAGAAAGAAAAGATTTCTCCCAAACAATGGATCTGCATCTTCATCCATGAATATCCTATGGTCAATGAAATTATCAAATTCCTTCACTCCTATTTGCTTAATCAATTCAAGATCACGTAGAATTATAATTTTATTGCGAAACGCATAGAAACCAACATACCTAAAAGAATTATTTAACATTATGTCATGAATAAATTTTAATTTCAATAATATAAATGTACAGTTTATGCTACGGATAATTTAGCTGCAAATTTATACAAATGTTCAAATATACATTGCCATGTATTTTTATCCTGGTATACATTTATCACTTTGTATAGGTATTCATGCATCTTGTCATATACAGTCTTGTAATTCTGACTTCCATATTTTATTTACGTTGCCTTGTCATATATTTATTGTAACTTAATGTTAGTTGACAATTTACTTATTAAAAGTTAATATTTTTACTTTTCATCTTTATGTAAATTGTATGTTTTATATACTGCTTCTATGAAATGTTCCTTTCCAAGAAAAATGTTCCACATGTGTCCAAAATATGGCAATGTAGACTCAATCGATTTAACTCCTTTTCTTTTGAAGTGTCCATTTAGCCAATATCCGTAGGATATAATTGCTGTTAGTAAAATAATTATAAATCCTATCCAGTCCCAAACACTGAGCACCATCTGTAAACATATCATTTATTGTATCGTCAATTATTAATAGTGTTTTTACTAATAAATCATGGTTCAATTTTGATTTTTCAAGTCCGGTGGAACTCAATTTTTTTACTGCTTGTTATTGAAAACAATCAACTAGCTATTGCCTTCTCCAATTTTTGGAGTTTACAATATTCATAATTGACCTGAAGTGAAGATACGCAATACGATAATAAAGTGCTGTATGAATTTTTTATGTATAAAGTTTGACATTTCTGTTAGTAATCTTTTTTTATATCATGTCAAAATTCATACAAAAAATAATGCATTTTCATTTATTATTTGTATATCTCGGCAGTCGGCAATGATTTTTATTATGACATCATTACTTTGGTAAACTAATTTATTTTTTAATTTGTAAATTATTAGATTTGGTTGTAATAATTTACAAATTAAATCCATCTGTGATATGTTTAACCAAAACCATAAAAAAACTCTTGAAAAAAAAAAAAAATAATGTTGTCAATAAAGTACATTGACAAGCAAAATGAATGATCATTCAAAAACGTTCAGTCTACTTATAAGTTAAACAAAAACTTTAGAATCATTCAATTTGAAATAGTTTTATAAATGTTTGATACTCACTTTCTTAAATGACAGCTATCAACTTCACATAAAAACTTATATCAAAATGATTAAACCTTGGAGGAATAAAGATTAAACTAACAAAACCATTTTCTGTACCAGTTTATACTTATTGTACCTTAATGTTTGTATTCATTTATTTTGTACAGTGATTGTTTTCATATGTATTGATAATCTTCATGTGTACTCGTAAGAAAAATGATTGTCTCACTTATAAAACTTGTGTGAGATAACTGTTTTCATGTATAGGTACAATCTTCTTACCAACTGTGAGTTGTTCTGTAAATATGCCTACATTTAGATAAGTAAAAATTATATGTACTTGTGACTTGATTTCATAAATAGAGAAAGTAATAGTTAAATAATTAATATTAGTTTTGGGATATTTGAGAAATATCTATATATTATTTAATTAAATAATAATATAGCCTTAATAATGTTCTGTTATGACAACTTGCTATCGGCGTAACAAATATAAAAATATTATGGAATCTAAAACTTATTGTTTAATTTAGTACCAACCATTAATAGAAAGAGATTTTTTTATGAAAATGTTCTACATGTTGAAAGATTTGTTGTATTTTGATACATGTAGGTACATGTTTTATCCTACAGGTAGGTACATAATATTATCTTCAGACATTGGTACATTCTATGAATGCTTATTTTTTAGAATAAATAATGGCTTAATTATACAATGATTACTTATCTTTTGTTTGTTAAAGTTTATGCTTGATAACAGATGAGAATATGTCTGACTTCAAAGTGGTGTTAGTAACAAACTCAAATAACTTTGTTCACTCTTTTTTGTTATTAATTTTATAATTCTTTTTATCTTTAGGTCTTCTGTTAAAAACAAAACTGCAAAGTGAAATATTTATGGGGAACGACATTAATTTTTATTTTGTGTTGTCAACCAATGATAAATATCAGTGTTCATGTTTTCAAAAACCAGAAAAATTATATAAGTAGCTAAAATATAAATTACTGATAGACATCATATAATGTCTTAAAATATTTGAAACAATTTAACTATAACTGTCTCGACAATGATATCAGAAAAAGTTCTTCTTCATGCTTAGAGGTGTAACATTTTTTCTTCTTTTGATGGGCATATCATCATTGCCAATGTTCTGGTTTTTTTCTGTAACTATATTGAATGAATGAATAGATGGTAGGTATAACATTTAAATGGACATACATTTTAGAAATCTCTCTGAACCATTAATGATTGTTAAAATTTAAAAAACCTGTGCTTTTAGAAGCACTAAGTAGTTTTGGTATATATATATTATTTTGGTTATTTTTATTTTATTTTAGTATTTAATTATATTTTTCTATATGATTTATCCCATTGCAACACAAAGCTGGTGAATCACCGGTCTTTATTGATTAAAATAACTTTAACAAATATGTTTGGATTATTTATTTCGTAATATGTCAATATCATCTGCATAGGCTAATGCAGATGATTTCGACATCATCGGAAGATCACTCCAGGCCATCCATGAGGGATTTTAACTCATTTCCATAGATATTCACAGCCGGAAACTACTATTTTAAAGAGAAAAAGGAGTTCACATACCTCGGCTCCACAGTGATCAGCGACAATGACACATGAAAAGAAGTTAGAAGAAGAATTATGGCTACTAACAGATGCTTCTACGCCCTACAAATGCAGCTAAGGTCAAAACTGGTTAGGAGAAACACAAAGATCCTCGTGTACAAAACACTCATCAAGCCGGTCCTCACATATGATTCCGAAATCTGGGTGATGACTAAGCAAACTGAAGGATCCATAACGGCTTTTGAGAGAAGGATCCTTCGAAAGATCTACTGATATGAATAACGGTTGGCGTTGTTGATACAACAGGGAGCTATATGAGACCTATGGAGAGCCTGATGTGATCAGTTTCATCAAGATAGGTCGCTTGAGATGGGCTGGTATAACTACATAATCCGAATAGACGATGACAACCCCACAAAACCCCTCACACTTTCTGTGCCACAAGGTCGAAGGAGACCAGGAAGACCAAGGACTCGATGGATGGACAGTGTCAATGCCGATGCTTCTGCAGTAAATATTAGAAACTGGAGAATGAAGGCAACGGATAGACGGGAATGGAGGAGACTCTTGGATTCAGCCAAGATCACCCAGGGCTGTCCAGCCTATGATGATGATGATAATGATTTCGTAATATGATGTAATTATCATAGTGAATCTCATATTATTTATTTCAAAATATGCAAAATGTGTTCTTTGAAGAAATAGAAGAGCGAATCTCTTTCTGAATGTAATAAATGTTTGGTGGCCCTCCGCATGCCAGAATGCTTATTTTATCTTTCCAAAAAATTAAACATGTACTTACTTTTATTAATAAATGATGAATGTATAATATATTGACAATAATATATTGACCCTGAATATTGAGAAAACTTACTATATACCTTTTACCATAAACAAGAAAATACCTCCCATTGCATTAAATATTAAAATCCACTCAAAAAATTGTTCTACAAAAGTATTGACATGTAAAAATAACGATTGTCTATGTATAACAAATAAAAATGAAATTAAATATTTAGGAGTAATAATTGACAGTAACCTTAAATGGAAAACTCAAATAAATAATACTATAAACAGATTAAGAAAGCTTATTTACATATTTATCAACCTTAGAAACATTCTCAATTTAAAATTACTTAAAAATGTGTATTACGCTTTCGCCCATTCAATAATGCAATATGGCATTGTTGCATGGGGGGGGGCGTATAAAACATCCATTTTGCCTCTAGAAATTACGCAAAGGTTGATAATAAAAATTATAAATAAAAAACCATCTGACTACCCAACTTTGCAACTATTTCGTGATTTTCAAGTGCCATCTTTTAAAAATATCTATAAAAAAAATGTGCTATTTCAAATACTTAAGGACATTGGAAGGTCGTACCATGCCTTTGTACGTGTGGCGAGTGATAGACATAATATAGTGGGTCAACTGTGTACCCCATTAACACATACAAGTTTTGCACAGCACTACTACACGTACAATGGGGTGGTGTGGTTCAACCAACTTGAAACAGATTTGAGACTGGCAATTGAACATAATGATTTTAAAAAAAAAATAAAGAATAAATCAAACTTATTATTTGACTGATATGTAAATTATATTAACTTCTTTTTTTATAGATAATAATTATGTATGTATAATATTTTGTGTATTCTGTATTAAATTGTCTCCTTTACACACGAGTGCTTGCACTCTAGTAAAGGGTAAATATGTTTTGTCTTACTGTGAATCTTTTCTATATAGTTTGTTTGTTTTATATTTTGTATATGTTATTGTAAACTTAATCCAACTGTCGATTTGTTCAGGAGAACTTTGTTCTCTTAACATATCGACAATGTATCAAGCCAGAATACGCGAGAATTGTATGGAGAGGTCTACTTTTTCACGGCTTTTCCAACTTTGAAGTCAAAAAACACCAACTTAGAGGCTTCGCAGCATATATGTTCCATACACGGATTTACTCAGAATTCGGAGTAGAACATTTCGTGTGTCTGTGTGTGTGTGTGTGTGTGTCTGTGTGTCTGTGTGTCCGTCCCCCCCTTATAACTTTTGATCCGCTCAATTTACAGAGCCTTAAATTTCAGAATATATAAACAGTTACAGGCCTACAAAACTTTTATACTCGGAATTTTGAATTTTTGTTTCAGTCAGGGGTTATCAACTTTTGAATTCTTATTTTATTTTTCCATATATCTCAGAAACCATAAACGCTAGAACGCTGAAAATTGGTACAAACATAGACAAATACAAAATCTCAAATTAGTTTTTTCAAAAAAATTCCAGGGTTTCTCAAACATTTTTTATTAAGAAAAGTATTTTTTTTATGATAAATTTATGAGTTTAACTGCCTATATTTCCAAAACTTTTACAATTATCGAAAAAAGCCGAAACACCCCAACTAGATAATTTAATTTTCTATAAAAAATATTAACATTGTAGTAGAAGATCTCAATTTTTTTTAACAATTTTTTTAAAAATTGAATTTAGTGACGACATCGCTTTCTTACATTTTGTATGGCAGTCGCCTATACACAATATGTAAGAAGACTTAATAGTTTGATACTTCATCTCCAAACAAACATACATACCATCATGCTATTTTCATATTCTGGGTAGGAAAAAAGGATCTTCCTCCATACTATCCTATCTTGACATACATACCTACATATGTTGCATAGAAAACAAAATATCTGAAAATATTCAATAATTTGTATTTATGGGTTTATAGTTTGGTACATATTCTTCAACTATACATACTATCGCTATCGACAGTTGGATCTCATGTGTTACATGCAACTAGTAAAATAAAATAAAAAAAAAAAAATGTAGTTATTGGCATTGTACAATTTGAAATGTTCTGTTGTTACTGTGAAATTAGGTTTACTTTGCTGTTGTATCCAATAAAAATTTTTAGGTTATATAATGGATTTCTTACTATTGTATAAATAAAAAATGATTAGCAAACACGATCATCGTAACAAACTGACAGAGATGTCAGATACAACGTGTAACCCGATGGCGATATTTTATTGTGTAAATAATTATTAATAATGGTTTCGTGTGCAGTGTACGAACACAAATGAATTTCGAAATGTTGTCGAACGTTGAACTTCTGTAGTACACCCTAAATTAATACAAATTTTAAAACGCTCCCCCAAACATCCAAAATAACCACAAAGGGGTGCTGGCGCCCTTTTAAGAATCACTGCTCTACATTATAGTGAATTGATTTAATAAGCCTATTTTGTATTCCATCTATTTTTAATAATCTTATACAATGAAATCAAGAATAATTCTTCATTTTGGATGTTCTTGATGATGCAAATGACGTAAATAATAATTTAACCTTCAATACTTGCCAGTTTAGTTTTACTAATACACAAATAAAATGTTAAACATTATTTATTTGGCATTAACATATAAATATGTTTCTATATGAAATATTAAACTCCATAATATGTGTGCTTGAACCAATTGTTTCAAGATGAAGGGGAGAAGCCATAACTGGCAAATGAATGTGCATTCAATTATTATATATACCTACCTACTGATACCTCATCATAGTCCAATTTAAATTCCAATTTTAAAAATGAATATTCCAACTGTCGATTCGTTCAAGAGAATTTATTTCTCTTAATGAATCAACAGTATTAATCTTAGTCCCTGTGAGAGAATTGTATGCAGTAGTATAGTTTTTGTACGGTTTTTCCAACTTTGAAGTCAAAAAACACCAACATAGAGGCTAAGCAGCATATATGTTCCATACATAGGTTTACTCAGAATTCGGAGTATAACATTTAGTGTGTCTGTGTGTCCGTTGTCCGTCCCCCCTTATAACTTTTGATACACTTTATTAACAGAGTGTAAAATTTCAGAAAGTTAGATTCTTTTAAGCCTAAAAAAATTTTATACTCTGAATTTCTAATTTTTTTTTCAGTCACTTTATTAACAGAGCGTAAAATTTCAGAAAGTTAGAAACTTTTAAGCCTATAAAATTTTATACTCAGAATTTCTAATTTTTTTTTCAGTCAGGGGTTATCATATTTTGAATTTTTGCTTTATTTTACCATACATCTCAAAAATCATTTAAGTTAGAACACTGAAAATTGATATGAATATAGGCAAATATAAAATGTCAAATTTGTTTTTTTTTTGAAAAGTTCCAGTTTCTCAAACCCTTTTTATTAAGAAAAACATTTTTTTATGATAAATTTATGTGTTTAACTGCCTATATTTCCAATTTTTTTATAGATATAAAAAATGTCAAAACACCCCAACTAAATAATTTAATTTTCTATAAAAAATATACTCATTACTACTTACTGTATGTACTACTCGAAATTTTTACACTACACAATATCTACTGGGACTCTCAATATTTTGATACTTACATACATACCATCATGCTGTTTTCATATTCTGGGTAGGAAATCTTGACATACAATACCTGCATGTTTTGTATAGAAAACAAAATATCTTAAAATATTCAATAATTTGGATTAATGGGTTTATAGTTTGGTACATATTCTTTAACTATACATACTATCGCTATCGACAGTTGGATCTCATGTGTTACAAGCAACTTGTTATAATTTTTTTCACTTGGATTTTGAAATAAATTTTACACTTCAATATTGTATTTATATTGTGTTCAATTTATGAAGTATCTACTGCCCCATAAGGCTAATAAATTAGAAACTATTCAATTAGTTAAGTAAGAATTCAGTGTAAAATGTGTTTTGCGATGCTGAAACAAAACTGTAGATACACACATTAGCGTAAAAATCATGAGATTGTGTAATAATGTTATTTCATATTTTTGTATGTAGCATTATAATATTTAGTCTTTCATATTAACTCCTTAACCTACATTTCGTAATGATAATTAATATTCATATTTCAACTTTGTTTGATGTTTTTTTTTCTCTTAATTTAAGTCCTAGCCAAAAACCATCTGCAGAATGTAGTGTGAAGGTATTTGCTGCTAGTTGTATCGGATATGTTGTTTTTGGAATGACAATTATATCAAATATTGTAAGTATATTGAAAATTAAAACTTTGGCTTCCATTACTGCAAACCTTGCACCTGCAAAAGTTAAAATTTTGTAGATAAAAATTAAATCTTTTTACTAAGTTTAGTTTGTCGATCGACAATTCTTGATAGAACTCCATTGTATGTTGATATGTTATAAAAATATAAAAATACTTGGTAATAGTTCTATAGTATTTTTATATTTTTATAACATATCGACGTTAAATCTTTTGTAGATAGTTATTAGAATGAACATTCAAAAGAATATTATTAAATATCAAATACAAATACCTATACAAATTCTTGGTCCTACTCCAAATGGTATAAATGAAAATGGATGCATAAAAGGTTTATTTTCTGTAGAAAATCTTTCTGGATTAAAATTTTCTGGATCTGGATGATATCTCGCATCGTGTTGGATTGAATAAATCGGTATCCAAAGGTCATCATTGTGGTTTACCTGCAAATATTTTTATAGATTTTTATTAATCCATTTATTGTAATAAATTGTACATCACATATCTAGAATTACCTACATTGACAGAAAATTTATAGGATTGCAGTTTATATGATAGTTCATATTATATAGCTAGATAAATTAATGTTTCTTACAACTTACTACTAAATACTAATTGAAACAATAATTGTACATCACATATCTAGAAATACCTACATTGCCCCCAAGTCAAATTGAAAACGCTGTTCGTTATCGCCAAGCACTAATTTTTTTTTGTATGGGATTTGACGTTTGTTGTTTGTTATTGTAGAAAAAATTTCTACAACAAACGTCAAATCACATACAAAAAAAATAGCGCTTGGCGATAACGAACAGCGTTTTCAATTTGACTCAGGGCCATTGACAGAACATTTATAGGATTGCAGTTTATATGATAGTTCATATTATGTAGCTAGATAAATGTTTCTTACAACTTACTACTAAATACTAATTGAAACAATAATTGCTATCCAGCATTTAAAGAAGAAGTTTTTCATGGATATATTCTAAGTATTTCATCAAAAACTGTTCTAATTTTATAACTAGAGGCAGTACAAGACTTTGACTACTTTAATTAATTTATTATTAGTTAAAAATAATCCAGCCATATAGTTAAAATAATTATTGTTCATTAAGAATGGTGATGTAGTAATTATTGTTCAACTAGTATGCATATTATGTGAAAAAAATTATACTTCATATTTAATGGAAGCCATGTCATTTTGAGGGGGCATCGTATAGGGTTTTGTGCAAACTCGTTCCAGTTGGCTATCTGGAGGCCACATCCTGAGGGATTCTGGAAATTACATGTTTTCAATCAAATTTATTTAACATTCACATACATACATAACATCACACTCCTTCCCTATTTGGGGTAGGCAGATAGAACTGAACGCCAGACACATCTTTTTTGACATGCATGTTTTGACTCGGTTATATCCATGCATCTCATCATACATGCTCTCCTATTATTCTGACTTTGTATATTTCCATTATTCAAAATTTCATTTACATGAATCAACAATAAAATTGTCCTAGTAGTAACAAGTACATATACATCCTCATACATTCCCTAAACTAAGCGTAAACTGACTGTACTATGAGTGAAGAAAATCGGTCATAGCAGGATTCGAACTTGCGATCACTGGATTACTAACCCAGCGCGTTAACCGCTCTGCCACCACCCATCTAGATCTTTTTGCCTATTGATAAATTTATTTTGATAAAAAATAAAATAAATGACAACATTGTTCATCAAAACTAAACTACACATTTGGATTAATACCGAGACATTTTGTACGGGCCATTGATACAAAAAAAAAATCTTATTTTAGCTCGGTATTTAAAAAAATATTTTTTCGAGTTATGTAATTTAGAAAATAGTTTATTTCAATTGCTTAGCTATGGACAAATCTAATTTAACAAAGCAGACATTAATTAATTAGATTTTTACTAATAATCAATCAATACCAATCATCGCGTTAAGTCACGGATACAATCATTCAATTTTATGAAAATTGCATTGTTCTATTTAAACCTTTGTATAGAATTTAAATTAAAAAAAATTGTTTATAATTTTAAATTCTATTTAATTTATTTTGCAAAACCGCGACTCCCATTCACCGGTATCGCTCATTGCCGAGCATAGTCAGAATGGTGAACTACAGTAATGAAGATCATCTATATATATATATATATATATATATATATATATATATATATATATATATATATATATGTTATAATATTTTTATCTCGGTTTTCCCGTGTCAGTAGGTCTTGACTAAGACCATTTGTCTTCCGACGTTTCGCCTGAATATCACCAGGCATTTTCAAATGCCTGGTGATATTCAGGCGAAACGTCGGAAGACAAATGGTCTTAGTCAAGACCTACTGACACGGGAAAACCGAGATAAAAATATTATAACATATTTCACCCGTGAAAACATCAAATATAACATATATATATATATATATATATATATATATATATATATATATATATATATATATATATATATATATATATATATATATATATATATATATATATATATATATATATATATATATATATATATATATATATATATATATATATATATATATTTTCGATCCAATTTTGATATATATATATATATTTTTTCGAACCAATTTCGATCACCTATAGCACAAGCATTTATGCTTATTTTAGGGAATGTATGAGGATGTGTATGTACTTGTTGGAAGGACATATTCATTTATTTATAAAAAAATAATGGCCAGTAACATTGACAAAATTAACCTCTATAAATTAGAATACCTACTCTGACTACAGTACCTATTATATTACTTATATAAAACTTACCTGATATAACCATGTCCAAGTATTTCATCTTTTGTAAATCAACATAATTAGGGTTATTTATACCAGATTCTATGACTCCATCTATTTCACCTTGTAATCTTTTTTGTATTTCTGGATGTGTTGCTAGTTCATAGGCTGTGAAGCATAGAAGTGTTGATGAAGTATCAAATCCAGCTAAGAGAAAAGCCAAGGCTTGAGCTGTCAAATCATCATGAGACCATTCTGAAAAAAAAAATGTTATATTTTTATATTATGTTTCGATATGAAAAATCAATTCTAATAACAAATCATAAATTTTTCTTCTCAAATTTATAGAAAAACTATTTTGACTAAATTTATTTTATATTTTCTATCAAGAGAGATTTAATGAATATGAGGTCTACTTTATTTATATGCAGATACATTTGCTAACAATATACCAAATGTGTTTTTAAAAATAGTAAAAAAATCATATTTTATTTATTCAAAATATGCTATAAAAACACTAAAGGTTGAAAAATATAATTATAGCACTATTACGATAATTTTTTATAAATCAATATTGATTTTATATAAGAAAAGCCTTCTTATTTTATCAATACGCATATTTTTATTCCCTTACCCCTTTTAATGTTTTCTTCTTTTTTTGGTCCATCTTTAATCGGTATAAATTCGAAATCGTCTAAGCTGTTGATATCATTATCATTATTAAGTGAACCTTTCTTAGCCAACATCAACAAATGAATCAAATCTGGACGGTAATATTTCATTGTTTCTCGTTTTTCTATTGCATCATAGACTATTTTCCGAAAGAATGATTTTACGTTTTCAGGGAATAATGAAATACCCATCAACTGTAAAAAATGTCAATACAGATTATGTTAACATATGAAATATCTGATATGAATAATTTAATCAACAAAAATGTTTCAAAACCATGAACAAGTAATTTTTTCCTTTGTAAAAAATTTCCTTTGATTAATTTAAAATTATAAAAAATACTTATATAATGTATTATTTTTCTAATTGAATTATTTTTATATTTCATCTTTAGACAAAAAATAGATTTGTATCAAATAGATTTAATCTATTATGAATTATCCCTATCATCTGGAGTTCTATGTTTATCACAAATTATTTTCAATTATTAAATATTTTACCTATTACATATATGTTGGAGACATAACATCTACATATAATTATTAATGGTGCCATTGACTCTTGAGTCTCTTGTTGGGAACCTTCCCATTGTATTATTAGAACAACTCTGACTTTCAGACTGCCCCTTTGCAGAATTAATTATGCCCAAAGTTCATTCATCCAAAGGGCATATAACATTTATAATTTTTTTTAAGAATGTAAATACTTTTAGATATTCAAAAATAAAATATAAAAATGCCATATCAGAGGCCCAATGAAGTTTATGGCAACTGGTTCCTGCTTTGTTCAGTTTGACTACGACTGCCGCAGCCTTCCTTTCTCCCTTTATGTTCTTTTTTTAGTACCTACTATTTTTTTTAACTGAAATTGTTAACACTGCAGTAAGATACATTCTTTTTTAATATCCGCAAACTTAAATGGTTTATAATATGTTGTTAATATTGAATTTGTTGTAATATTTTTTCATATGACTGTATGTTTGTTTGGTTTTAAATAAAATATGTATATGTGAATATGTCAATACCTTCATTAATCTTGGACATGATGAATACCCGAAGAATTTGAGAAATTGTATTCCACTGAAATCTGTAGCTTTCTTTCCCATTCTGTAAAACTCGTTAGTTTTATCTTCTAAAGAATTGACTTTAACTCCAAATGCTGTCGATGCTATTACATCATTTGTGAATCTTGTAAAAACATCTTTCATCTCAACTTGGAGATATTCACCACCTTGAATTAAAACAATAACATGACTTCATTGTACTTGACAAAATTGTCAATGGTACCATGGACTCGAGATTTTTACAAGGCATAGGTACAACTCAATATTCCTAGGAGATCGCTGAGATTCGTCTATACCTTTCATATTAATGTATGTACTTCGGACCAGCTAATATATTACAGTCCCATACCAAGAATGTGTAGACAGTATAAACGAGATGGTCCTGATCTTGTCTCTACTTTTAAGAAAAAAGTTAAGTCGTGCCTGATGGTTTATAATATCTCAGTGCTATTTAAGTGTAATCACATATTCAATTTAAAATTGTTTTATTTCTAACTAATATAACTTAAACCAATATCTACATATGTGAAATTTAATATGAGCTCATGTAATTTCATAATGTTGTGTGCATCCATAATTTGACATCCAGCACACGTATAATAATAACCAATATTATTCTTTTTAATGAAAAATATAAGCTGGATGTCCATCGACGCAACTTTAAAGATAAATAAATAAAACATTAACTTATTGTAAAGATGAAATTTGGCTAATTTTGCAAGCAGTTAAAATGTTTAGATGAAAAGCCTTGAAACTTTTCAATGTTTGTTAAAAATTTTAACTCATTCATATTTAAAATTTCCAAGTAATTGGAATATTAAAAAAAAAATTCAGGCACTATTTTTTTAATAAATAAATTTTGAATAACCATTTTTAATAATAAAAAATAAACTTCCTTGCAACCTGCGCAAGTGGTGAGTTTATTGCCATATGGCAATTTCTTCCAACTACCCAGTGTTTCCAGCCTAGAGAAGCAATATTAGCGTGAGAAATTAATTTAAATAAATTTCTCCTCTGCTGGGAATCGAACCCAGGACGCCCGCACAGAAACCAAACGGCTTACCAACTGTGCCACGGCGGTCGGCACATTTTTGTTGATGTGCATACGTTGTTATTTTGAATGAGCTTAAAACAATTATACTTACCGTCATTTTGGACTTTGTTTTTTAAGTGTATGATCATTTGTTGAGCACACTCTTGTACAAACGGTAACATATTTTTCATCTTAGATCCCGTATAAGCTGGACTCATTGCTATTCTCATGTCTCGCCATTTTTGACCTATTTTCATGTATAAAAATGTTATGTGTAATTATTTGAGATCATTATAAAATATTTCACAATTATCATCGAAAAAATTGCATCATGTACAAAAATACATATTATCAGGGTTTCCGGTGTCCAGCAAGAGTCGGGTAATCGAAAATATAACAGGTAAAATAACATCTCACAATGTTCAGCAATAAGGTTCACCACCCATTTTAAATGTTACCTTTTTAGGTGAGACAAGACTAGTGTATGGACATACACAAATGTGTTATGCTTCCTTTTATGAGTTAATGCACACCTGTGGCTGGATACCCCACATTGTGGGATATGCTGTGATGGTATATGTATGCATGTATATACAAAAATACATTTTATAGTCTGTGTTAAAAAAAGTAATTAATTCAACTGTCGATTTGTTCAAGAGAATTTTATTCTCTTTTATCGACAAAGTATCAAGCCTAGATACTATGCGAGATTTGTATGCAGAGTCTATATTTTTCACGGTTTTTCCAACTTTCAACATCAACTTAGAGGCTTCGCAATTCATCCTGAAAATTGGTATAAATATAGACAAATACAAAATCTCAAATTTTTTTTTTCAAAAAAATTCCAGATGTGACATAGTACCAGTTATTCATTAATAAATGTTTCTTTTGTATGATTATTTTTTCATTAGAAAGGGGTAGGTACTTCAGGAGTGGTGCAATATAAATTTGGTGAAGATCTGATGATGAGATTCATGAGAAAATATAGGTGATAATTTATTGAGTGCACTTTATGGATAGTTTTGAATAATTCATAGAAATTTTACTACTGGAATTATAATTAACAATCACATAATATTATTATTTATAACAATTTTGAAATCTATTTTTATTTAAATTATAAAATGAATATAAAGTGTGTTTTATACTGTGAAATGTGTACAAATAATTTTTTTTTTCAACAAATTAATTAATATATTTGATAAGATTAATACATTTTACCTTTTAGGAAAAACAAATTTTTCCCAAAAAGTGGATCATCATCTTCATCCATAAATACCTTATGGTCCAAAAAATGGTCAAAATCCTTAACAGTAATTTTCTTAATCATATCCAAATCTTTTATCACCAAAGTTGGTCGATTAAATGCATAAAATCCAAAAAATCTAAAAACAAAAGTTTATCAACTGTCGATAATAAAAGATATTGATAAAAAGCAAACTTGTTTCAAATATTTAGAACTATTAAAAATGACACACATACTTTTCATTTGGATGGGAATTGTACGCCCTGTAAACTGTTTGCAATAAATGTTCCTTGCCCAGGAAAACTTGTAGCATGTGTCCGAAAAAAGGAAGAGGGTTTTTTGTACTTATCACACCATGCTCATCAAAGTAGGAATTGATGGCTTTGGCATACCAAAGTACTAAACATAATATGCAAAAAAGTAACAGGAACCAATCCCAAAAACTTGAAAACATTTCTGAAAAAAAAAACGTTTCATAATTATGTTCTATAGTCATAAGAAGCTTTCTTATACTATATTTAATTTTATTTTTATGAATAACCTTGAAAAAGTATAGATTTAAATTTTATTTTTATCATTATTATATTAAGATTTTTAACAATTCAGAGTGGCTATTGTGAATATATTTTTAATATAGGGGAGAGGAGGGTATTGCCGTACAAACTTGAAATTATGTGATAACTATAAAGCATTAAATGGTTGGTGGGAAACAGTTCCACAGCAATTTTAATTGGGTTTATGATATTAACTTAAAAATTAAAATTAACTCGAAAGAAATATGTTTTATTAAACATATTTAAAACAGTGGAAAAGTACTTTGGGTAATTCCATACAGTGGTAGGCTAATTACATGCACTTATTTATGGTTTACACAGACTATAGATGTAACCTTCTGGGACCTCTTTGTCGCTGCATTTCACATGCACCCGTTGAGTACAAATTATGCAACGATACCAGAGTTCATTGTCCTTGTCAAATTCTCCTCAACTTGTCCATATCTCATCACCTACTTCCGAGTGTTGATCACTTTCTGTTAGCAGTGCTGGAGCTGAGGAATATTGTGAGAATGATTAGTGTGGATGTTCTCTATTAAATTATCTTCTATTGCCTCGTCTTTGTGTTCTGCAAATGATGGAGATGCAGAGCTTTGTGGGATGGGAGTTGTGGAATTTCTTAATCTTCCTGAAATCTATTCTTTTCTATTACTGCCCTTGATTCAAGTAATGGAGATGGTGTTTCAGACATACATCTCAGCTCCGGAGGCTCATTTGTCTTTGTCAGTCAGTAGATGGGCCTGCTTCCAAAATACTTCCAATAGATATTTCTTCGGGTGAATCACATAAATGAGTGAACTTATCTGGAATGATCTACCAGATTCCAACAGTCTTAAAACCGTTAATAGCTTTCTCTGTTACTTTGGTAAATTTTTATGCTCTGGTAAAAAGAGATATGATATTGTAAGGTGTCAGTTTTTCATTATTGTGGGCCTTCATAAACAAATCACATTCTTTGTGATATGCTATTTTAGAAGATCTAATTTATTTTTTATTTTATTTATACATCTTCTTGTACATAATATAAACAAATATAATTGTACACTAGCGGGCTTATTGCCATTAGGCAATTTCTTCCAACCAACCAGATTACAAAGTATGACAACATTGTATATGTACAACAGCAAATAAAAAAGAGTAAAAGAAATCAAAGAAAATACGTATAATACTTAAATACTATTAAAACAACAAAAAAAAAATATAATTCATAGCAAGAAAAGGGATATGGTAAGGACAGGAGAGGAAATCGGAATCAGGTGATCAAGGATAAATATTCCTTCATTAGTTTTTTCTTGAAAATACTAAGTGAGTTAGACGACGCAATATTCGGACTAAGGCTATTCCATAATCTTGCTGATTGTACTTCGAACGAAGAGCTGAGAAATTCTGTATTATGGATAGGTATGGATAGTGTTGTACGTTCAGCAGATCGGAGCGGAGTGGATCGGAGTCTAATTCAGTGGCAGTGTGAAGTGTGGGGTGATTTGCATAGCATTACCATATTATTTTGGCGACACTAGTCATAGAGCTGCAATTTATTTCTATGTAACTCGGAACCGTCTTTAACTGTTTATATGACTATTTTCATTTTGCATGGTTACTATGTACATTTTTCGTGGCAACATTTAATATCAGAAAATAAAAATAAAATGTATAAAAACTATTCATTTCTTTCAATGCATAGTAAAAATATCAAGTGTGTGTGTGTTGTGATGTCTATGTATAATATTTTTTTTTATTCTATTCTAAATAAACAACATAAAAAGTCACCAAAACATATTGCGGCTAACACCGTACAAAATGTATGACATTACCCAGAATTTTTGACAAAAGATATTTAAAAAGTGAAACATTGAATGCTATGGCACACTAGTAAAGCTATCAAAGATATTGAAAAACAATATTGTGATAATATTGTTTTTCAATAACTGTAATAAATATACTTACAGCTTAAAAATCAATCTATGATTTTTGTAAAATGTCACATTTACTTTCTTGATAACGGTTACCGTTATAATAGCGCGTGTTACTGTCTTTGGCACTGGGAATGGTAAAGGCTAACGTTACACAATGATAGGTGTCTATTGTGCGTTTCGCTAAATCAATGTGTACAGAATCAGACGTTGTACGGTAATACCCTCCACTCCCCTGTATATAATATTGTGTACCTATGCTTATTTTGTAGATTATACTTTTAACACTTTTTTGCACCCTCTGCAAGTTTTGAGTATATCTCCAAATTTCTTTCAACTCACCAGAGTTCCTGGCCTTTGTTGGGAATCAAGCCCAGAACATCGGTACAGAAATCAAACAATTTACATATCACTATGCTACGAATACACCACCAAACTTTTCAATTTGAATATAGAATAAGTAAATTTTGAATAAAATAATGACAGAATCTGTTATCAACATTAAAAAAAACAAATATTTATACCTATCACACAGTTTTTTGATATCCACAAAGTAAAATAAGTTGGTTATTTATAATTATAATTCCACCGAAACAAAATTCAGTTGTTAAATTTTTTTTTTATTAATAAGAGAAATTATATTTTCAAAACAATTTTCCTATTATTGTGTTGGTTCAGGAACCTCTCTTCTTTAACTACTTTTATTTTCATTTAGTTTTCAGAATTATGAATCAGTTCATAAAATCAGAATCAAATTAGTTTATTCACATTTTGTTTTATTTTTTATTGTTTCATATTTTTTTAAATTTTTAATTAACAAATGGATTTAAGAAGAATGTGAACATTCAAATAATATTCCCCTAAATTAAGCCAAAAAATAAACTTTTTTAAATGGTGAAATAAATTGATAAATGCAGGATATTTAGTTATTTTCTAGTCCAGCACATCAACGGCTCTATTTTTTACTCTATTATTATTACCATTAAATTATATCATATTGTGAATTCATTTTATGATTTTTATTTGTCTATAGAAGTTTTTACTTTACCTTCTTTTAATGATTAACATGATTTTTCCTTTTATATGTATGTGGTTTTTATAATATTATTCAAAAGCTAGCAAAATTTTCACAAAAACCAGTTCGAATAAATATGGTGTTCCAGTATGTTTGTTTTTTTACTCTCTACACTATGGAATAGGGGAGAGTCAAGATTTCACAATTTTTAAGCGAATTTTTTTTACATCAATTTCTCAACGGGTATCATGTAGAGAGTGCACTCTGTGAGTTTCGTCATGATGTGTTTGTATGTCTGGCGTATGGTGTATGGCGTATGGAAAATCTTTTTTGTGTCCTCTCTACAGCCCAAACTATAAGTCCGATCAACTTCATTATTAACATCATATGTGTAAAGTGCATAGACCTAGAGCTGATTAGTTTTCCATAGACAAATTTTGATTTCTTCTCTATGAATTCATCATTTACGTTTTTTTTTTGTCCTCTCTGCAGCCCAAACTATAAGTCCCATTGACTTCATATTCATATCATATGTGTTAAGTCCATAAACTTAGAGCTGATTAGTTTTCCATAGACGACGGTTCATTTTTTCTCAATGTTTCTTTATGATTTCATCTTTTAAAACTGAAAAAATGCTCTCACGATCTGGAAATTAGAGATATTTTAATTTGGTTTCAACTATTTATACAACACCAAGAATCTTCATAAAACTGTATTCAAAGTTGGTCAATGTTAAAAGAAAAATATTCAACGGTTTGAAAAATTAAATTTTATTTAATGGATTTTTGTATGAAACTTATATGTAACAAGAGAATTTTTTTATGTTTGGCAATGTTCAGTTCTTTGATTTCATATTGATATAAGAATATTAATAGATTGAACTTAGAACTGATTAGCTTTTCATAGATATATCATAAAATTTCTTCATATGATATCACATGTAAAAAATTTCAAAATGCTCTAACGCTCTTTAAAACAAAATTTATCTGCTTTTATTAAAATATTTCATACAACATAAGCATTCTTCACCATACTGCATTAATAGTTTGTCTATCTTAATATAAAAATATACTATCGTTAGAAAATTTGTTTCCTGGTAGTAAAATTGAATAAAAAATATATATAATTAGATAAATTTCTTATGTATGGAAAAGTTGAGCAATTTTATTTCATGTTATAGTGTAAAGAGCTTGAACTTAAAACTGATTAGCTTTCCATAAATAACATAAATTTCTTCATATGATATCATGTGTCAAAATTTTCAAAATGCTATCACGTTCTTTAAAACAAAATTTAAGTATCTGCTTTTATTAAAATATTTACCATATGAGATTGTCAACATTTCAAGAAAAAAATATGAACGCTTACTTTGGTGTGGAGAGTTTAGTGTTGGCCACAACCCACTCGTTTTTTTTATAAATATTTCATGCATTCAGGTATCCAGTATGATAAAGAAATAAAGTAATGTGGCAGAACCTACTTGATCTCCAAATATTTATATTAAAATTATTTATATTTAGTTTTCTACATATGTTTAAAATATATATATATATTTTTAAGACCTTTTTATACATTACAAATTCAAATGTCTCATTTTAAAGTCAAATGAGAAAAAAATGTATTCCTCAGTACAGTTCTGT